>JAFEMH010000246.1:0-600000 GCA_022495995.1 Adenophora triphylla var. japonica | reverse complement strand
CCCAGAAGATGAAGCTCAAGCTAAACTTATCAAGAAGAGGTCCCCAAGGTTCGTGGTGATGAGCGGAGTCCTCTACCGAAGATCTTTCACGAAGCCCCTGCTAAGGTGTGTCTATCCCAAGGAAATTGAGAACCTCTTGGCAGAAGTACATGAAGGCGTTTGCGGCGGACACCCGGGGGCCAGAACCTTAGCTGACAAGATCATATCGCTAGGTTACTATTGGCCAAACCTGAGGGAGGACTCGCACGCCTATATTAGAAAATGTGACAAGTGCCAAAGATTCTCTGACATTCCTAGACTACCGGCAGTTGAGCAAACACTTGTGATACCTACGTGGCCATTTGATATGTGGGGGATCGACATCATCGGACCCTTCCCTCCCGCCCGTGGTAATTGCAAGTATGTGATAGTAGCTGTTGATTACTTCTCCAAGTGGATAGAAGCCAAGGCATTAGCCAAGATAACGGAAGAGAACGCAATCAACTTTGTCCACGACAACATCTGGTGCAGATTTGGCCTTCCACATACAATTGTTTCTGATCATGGACTTCAATTCTCTACGGCATTTACAACGGAATTGGGAAGAGTCAAAGTCCGCCATGCAAAATCTTCAGTGAGCAGACCCCAAGGCAACGGTCAAGCAGAAGCTGCCAACAAACTGGTCCTAACAGCCCTTACCAAGAACCTTGAAGGACGCGAGGGTAGATGGTTGGGCGAACTTCCCCTAGCCTTATGAGCCGTTCGCACAACCACCCGGGGAAACCCCATTCGCACTGACCTTTGGTTCTGAGGCTATGGCACCAGCTGAGATGGCCATCCCTACTGTGAGAAACTCCCATTATGATGAGCAAGTCAACAAGGTTAATAGGCTCCTAGACCTAGACCTGATAGATGAAAAGCGACTAGCCGCACAGATGAGGATGGTGAACTATAAGCAAAGGACCAAGGCATATCATGATAAGAGGGTCATCAGAAGAGTATTCCAAGTAGGTGATTGGGTACTTAGAAAAATAGAAGCAACCGGTCGGAAAGCAGAACAAAACAAGCTCTCCCCAAAATGGGAAGGTCCCTATATCATCACTCATGTCATTCGTGAAGGGACCTACAGATTGAAGACTAAGGAGGGGAAGGAGCTCAAACACCCATGACATTCCGACAATCTCCGAAAATATTATCACTAGTCTAGTTTAGTTTGCAATAGATTAGTTTCTTGTTTTCTGTCTTTTACTCTCTAGTTGATAGGATTGCAGTTCGATGTAATCACATTTCCGTTTTACGAAAGCAGTTTCTTTCAACATGCAAAGCAACTATCAACTCTTCACACAAACACCAGAAGATGAGGCCTCAATCCCCGACTCTTCGAAACATACACCTTACGTCTTGACAAGGGTCCGCCTTGACTCAATGACTATCAGCTCCTAACAGCCAAGACCGAGGGTCTTCCTCGGCCTAATGGCTTTATATCCTGACAAGGGTCCGCCTTGATTCCAGGATTACAACTATCACAGTCAAGACCAAGGATTCCTCCTCGGCCTGATGACTCGCCTCACGTCAAGACAAGGAAACACCTTGCCACTACGACTAAAAGGCATCACGTCTGAAACCTGTGCACGAGTCATCTTCCTCGGCATAAGGAGACAAAAAGAAGAAATCACCCAACAGTCAAAGTCGAGGAGTCCTTCCTCGGCCTGTACGACTTAGAGTACAGTTAAAGCCGAGGAGTCCTTCCTCGGCCTAATCACTTTCTCAACAATTAGGGAACGAGGGACCCTCCTCGGATCCCACCTTCCCAAATCTAGTGCCTATACCTAGCATACAGAAACTCAAACAATTCATTGAAACAACATGAATAAAGACAAAAGGATTTTTTCATTGATATTCAAAGAAAATTACAAATCCTACCATCTATTACAAAAAAGCAAAAAAGGAAAAGAAAAATCCTATCTAAGTTTTCTTGCCATCATCAAAAGGCTTTTCAAGCCACTCCTCAGTAATGGAGCCAGGGGGAGGAAGAACAGTTTGGACATTTTGGGCATCTATCTTCTCAGTCTCTCCTCCCCCGACCTCGGCTTCCCCATCTTGGATGGCCCTGACCAAGGCCTGCAAGTGGACAGGAACAATTGACGGGGGCACCCATACTTCTCGGAAAATGGAACCAGGTGAAGAAGAGCCCTGGCTCCCTCGTCATATTGATCCTGGCAGACCAGCTGAGCAATCTTATTGATGTTCAAGCTCGTGGTAGGATCGGCCAGAAGACGGAGAGTGAGATGGAGATACCCGTCCTCGAACATTGTCGCCATCTTCTCATCCACGGCATCTTGAAAAGCTTGGCTCTCCTTGAAGCGGGTCACGGCCTCCTCTTCCCTGGTGACGAGAGTAGCCTCGTAACCTAGGCACTTGGCTTCAGCTTCCTCGGCCCTTACTTGGACCTCGGCCTTGGCCTTCCTTGCCTCGACTATCTCGGCTTCCGTCTGCCGGAGATGTTCCTCGGCCTTTGTACGGAGCTCCTCGGCCTTAGCCCTCTCGTCACTTGCCCTCTGCACTTCGGCTTCTACTTTGGCCTTGGCCGCCTCGAGCTCAGCATCTTTGGCCTTCAAAAGCTTAACCAAGGAAGCCTTATCAGCCTCACTCTTCTCCTGGGCGGTCTTAGCCTCATTCAAGCGCCTGGCTTTTTTCTTGGCCAATACATTCTCGTAAGCCGTGACGGAAGCCAACTGAAAGAAAAATCCATGTTAGAAATCCAAGCAAATCTCAAAATCAATATGACCGAGAAAAGGAGACATTTACCTCGGCAATTAAGAGCCCCTTGCGGCAAAGCAAGTTATCTTCGCTAGGAGCCTCTTTGACGAGAGCCTCATAAGCCTCCTCGTCCATAGCCCTCTGAACTGGAGCTCGGCCTAATCTCACCAAAGGTCCCTCCCTATTTTGCAGAGGAATACCCTTCAGACGTGGGACACTGGCAGCCATGCGCCGAGCCAGCTCGTCGGCCTCGTCATAAGTTTTGACGGCTTGAATGGTAAGGGGAGGAGGACCATCAGGGTTGGAAGATTCAACAGTTGCCCGCTTAGCAGCAGGCTCCTCGGCACTAGCAGCTTGGGCTCTTTTGGAGCCAGATTTCCTTGGGACGAGGGCGGACTCCTCGGCCCCCACCTCCTCGGCTTCAACACGGAGGCTATGCCCCTCTACAGTTGATTGGTTAAGTTGTTCCTCGGACGCCGCCTCCTCGGCATTCACCTCCCCATGTGGTTTGAAGGGAAGGGGTTGATCATCCTGAGCATTTAGTACCAAGTTGCGGGCATTGGCTTCCTCCCTCCTCTCTACCAAGCCCAACTTCTTGACTTGTTTCCTCTTCTGCTTCACCAGCTCCATAGGACTTAATCTCTTCATGGCGAAGTTGGCCTCTTGCTTGGGGGTTAAATCTGCAAAGATAAGGACGAGATAGTTAAGTACGAGCAGAAGAAGAAATAAACATGCAAAAAATGCAAGTATCAGAGTTAAATATTTACATCCAACCACGTCTATTTCTTCCAGACATTGGTCCAGGGGACGGGTCTTACACCTCGGACAATCCTCATGAAATACGAGGCCGGGGTGTATCGTCCAATCGTTAAAACGCCTTCCCCTCTTAACGGTGACGAGGGGAACCACCCCGTCCTTCGGTCCCGGCATCAATCCCGCCTGGACGTAGTAGTGATCGGTAGATTCTATTGCCGACCAGTCGAGAAGCCCCACCTCGGCAAAATTCTCAAGGCGCTTGATTAAAGCCTTGGTCCACTCATATTGTTGAATAGGACCTGATGAAGTTGGATCCTTGCAGGGAGATTGGAACTCCCAGCCTTGGCGACTCTCAACCCTAATAACGTGGCTATCCCAACCTGCAACTTTGCTAGACATGGGGAGAAGCAACTTTGGTTTCTTGGGTGCACTCCTAATGACGAGGAGCCAACTTTCCTTGACAAAGCCAACTTGGTAGAAGTGCCGGAAAGCTCCCATGGTCGGCTCGTATCCTAGGCTACGGCAAAGGACAATGAAATTTACAAGGACCCTGGTACCATTGGCTCCTAGCATGGCCGGCACCGCTCTCACATCATCTAAAAATTCATTAATAAAGGGGTCCAAGGGAAGACGGAGCCCCTGTTGAAACTGTTTGAAGTAGAAGTGGACATAATCTTTGTTGTAATAGAAGTTCCTCTCCTCCTTCTCAGTCTTAAGATCAAGTTTGCCTATATAAGTTAACTTATATTCGGCCTTGTCCACCCCGTACGTGGAATACAATTTTTCGAGCATGGGATCCCCGACCTTTGGAGCCCGTTCTCTTTGTTTCCCTCGGCTTCCCCTTCCTCGGCCTCTTCTGCCCTCAACCTGGGAACCCTCCATGAAAGCATCAATAATTCGGGGGGACGAGGAGGTTTCTCCTTCTCTACCCGTCATATCTGCAAAAGGACGAGGGGACAAAATTAGTTACCTCGTCAATGACTGATCTTATGACGGGGAAGGGAGATATCCCTACTCGTCATTATCAGAAGGCCGATGAGGGAGCCTTACCACTCAAACGCTCACGAACTATGTGATCAGATGAAGGATAGAACAACTCGATGTGTTTCACTATTTCTGCTCTATCCTCAAGCAACACAACATTACGAGTCGAAGAATCAATTCGATCTATCCTTGTTTTATCTGGGTATTGGATGAACATTCGAGTACGGCCATAACTTCTCAACATCTTTCCTATGTCATCCAAGGTCAGCATCAACCAAGGTCCCCTCTCTCTCCGATAAACCCTCAGATTGCCGGTGTGATATCCGTAACGGAATCGGGGGGAATGGTCCCAAGAACGAGCCATTTCTAAGGGGAATCAAAGATTAAAGGGGGAGTTCATTCAATATTCAAAGAAATTTATACCAAATTCAAAGAAATTCAAAGATTTGAAGTGTTTGAGAATTAAAAGCAGAAATTCATGAAGAAAAGCTTCGTTCTTTAACAATGGCGGTTCATTGTTCTTGGCAAATTCAAAATTTCTCCTAAAAACCATAGAAAACGCAACAGCATGAACAGAATGCGTAAGAAGGGAAGAAATTTCATACCTGAGTTTGAAGATACGGTTGGAATCGAAACAGAACGCTACTTCGCCGGAAAAATCGAGTTCGCCGGAAATTGGAAAGGGAAGGATGCTGCGTTCGCCGGTGAATCTCTCGCCTGTGCTCTCAAACAATTGGGGTATGTAAAGGTTTAAATGAAAGGGTTTTAGTTTTTATACTCCACAAAACCGGGTCAACCCATGGGTAAAGCAAATAAACGGGTATGGCGCCCCAAGAATTAAATGCTGGTAACAACTTCCAAGGCGTGACAAGACTGGGGGGCCCCATGTAATCATTAGAATATTAACCGTCAGATAATGAAGAGACGCCGAAGACATGTGTCAAAACCTGTTCGTATCCCATAAGCCGAGGACGAGATGACTTTCTCTTCGTTCTAAGCCGAGCTAGAAAGTCGGGGGCCACTGAACAGTATAAACCGAGATACGAACATGGGCTTGCTCGAGTTGGGCCCAAATGGATTGGGCCATAAACATAATCCAACACACAAGTATCAGGGCCGAGGAACACCTTCCTCGTATGCCGAGGAACATCCATCTCGGCCTTATATCTTCATTCTTGGCCCATCGTACTCCGAGATATCAAAAAATGACGAGGAGAGAAAAGTTCTTACCTCGGCATTTCATCAAAGTACGAGGAGACAAAATCATTTATCCCGACATATTCACATGCCGGCCAATCATCAAATGACGAGGAGGCAAAATCATGCATCTCGGCTTATATGCAAATGCCGAGATAAAACATTCTTGCTCCTCGGCGTTCCGACTAGCAAATTATACAGTCCTTATCAAACAAGGATTCTACTGTCGTGATCCAATCAGGATTACAATCACCAACACCAATTCAAGTCAAACAATGACTCCTTAACAGATATAATTCTCTTAGGATTATATCTTATCTCTTTACAAGTTCACTTCAACATGGATTCTATCAATCCATCCCTATAAATACAAGCCCTATGGCTCATTATTTGATATGTTACTTTTTACAATACAAAAACTCTGTCAATTTAGTTTCTCATATCCAAACCGTGAACTTACTCTCACGCCGGAGGGCCTTTAGCCGGAGACGCCCCGGCTTAGTTTACGTGTTTTCTCTTATTTTCAGGCCTTGCAATCTCCGGAGCATCCGAACACTTGAATTTGGACTGATTTGATGATTTTGACATCATCATTGAATAAAATATCAAATTTATCTTTTATCAATATTTTTTTTATAATATTTCAGTTACTATACAATAATTAATACAATGATTCAAGTTTATAAAATCAAAATTTAAGTGATTTTAACTCAAATGCACCCCTATTTTAGACCAAAATTTTGGTCAAAAGAACCACATTTATTATTTGGACAATACTCCTTTCGACCTATTTGAAGCTTCACATTTTATCCAATTGTTATCCCATTAAAAACTTTATCTTTTCTAAAATTGTAAAAAATATGAATCCCACTTGTCAACTCCACTCACTTCTTTCTCTCACGTATTTAAATTGTGGACCCTATTTGTCATACTCACTAACTTTTTCTCACATATTTAAATTAAGGGTCTCACTTGCCATATTTACTCACTTCTTTTCTCTCACAATCCTTCTCTCAATTATTATTTTTCTTAATTTATATGCCCTCATCAAAATGATAAAGCTTCAAATTGTACGGTGGGAGTATTTGTTTTGAGAAATTACTCTCACGGGAAAAAAATGTTCCTCTATTTCGGGTACTACTATATACAAGGCTTCTTGTATACAAGGCACGATGAAATTACTAAAATGCCCCCATATAAATACTTTTAAAAAAAAAATTCTTCCCCTCCCTCTCCATTTCAAACGCCATCCGCCGGTCTCTCTTCTCTCTCGCTCTCGCTCTCAAAAACCAAAACCTAAGAAAAACAAACGGTTTCTCTTCTCTCTCTCACTCGACGAACGACGCCACCACCACCGCCGACGATGAAGACAAACCTCCCTACCGGTGGAAAGTCCGCCTCTTCCGCCGCTCCAAAGAAAGTAATTAATTTTAACCTAAAATTTCAATTTGAAAACCCTACAACAAATGTATGCCTAAAATGGATTATATAATGCTTAATGTTGTTTAAACGTATCCTAAATGGTTCTAATTGCGATTTCGTAACATTAATTTGGGTTTTTTGTTTGAATCGGATACGAATTTGTGTGCCTAAAATTTGAAGTTGTCGGCGTGCGTTTCGTATGAACACATACGAATGGTTACCAACATATCGGGTATTGGCATACGAAATGTAAACTGATTCATCAGTTTACATTTCGTGTGACAATACCCGAAATGTTGGTAACATTTCGTATGTGTTCATACGAATGGTGACCAACCTTTCGTGTATTGGCATACGAAATGTAAACTGATGAATCAGTTTACATTTCGTATGCCAATACCCGATATGTTGGTAACCATTCGTATGAACACATACGAAATGTTACCAACATTTCGGGTATTGTCACACGAAATGTCATCTGAATCTTGAATATTAACTGTCTCTTATTTAATTTTTTGTAGGGACGTAACCCTGCGACGGCCTCTAATAGAAAGAGGAAGGCCGAGGAGGCAGCTGCAGCTATGGCAGACAAACGGTCCAAAAAGAAGAACGACAAGAATGTCGTGATTGCTGAGCCGGATGTGGTTGAGGAGAGTGATAGTAGTGAGAGTAGTTATTCTAGTGAGGATTCATCTTCACGTACTATGTCCCGAGGTGCATCTGTGCAGGAGGAGGCACATTTATCTAGTGAGGAGGAGGCGGAGGAGAGTGTATCTGTGAGGCCTCGCAAGAGGCGGGAGGCACGGGGCAGAAAGGGGAAAGGGGCCAAGGATGACGAGTGACAGCTGAAGAGTAACCCCGGTGGCGGCCCGGAGGAGGTTCAGTTGTTGTACGGGTTTGGTCATCATCGAGCCCGTAAGATATGGGAGAACGCCACTTGTGAGCCGGTGTTGAAGCGCCAAACAAGGCAGCAGATTTTAGATAAGTAAGTATATGATTTTGTTTATTATTAAATAGCCATTTGCAAAACATTATCAAGATTCAGATGACATTTCGTATGCCAACATACGAAATGTTGGTGATATTTCGTATGTGTCCATACGAATGGTCATCAACATGTCGGGTATTGGTATACGAAATGTAAACTGATTCATCAGTTTACATTTCGTATGCCAATACACGAAATGTTGGTCACCATTCGTATGAACACATACGAAATGTCACCAACATTTCGGGTATTGGCATACGAAATGTCATCTCGAATCTTGAAACAGAGGAGTATTAATTATAATTTTTTGTTTGGAATCAACAGGTTCTCCCATGCTTCTTTACCGGAGGATGATAGAGCTTGGTGGGCTCGTGTTGAGGGTACCGGCCTCCATTTTCTTCATGATGCTACCATTCGCCGGCCTAGCATGGCGCTCCTAACGGCGTTTGTGGAACGGTGGTCTCCCGAGACTAATACCTTCCACATGCCGTGGGGTGAGATGACGATCACTATGCATGACGTCACTCATATCCTAGGTATATTCTTGTTTGTTGTCTATTTTTTATAAATTTCATAAATTTTATCAATTTTATTAATTATTTCATTTTCAATTTGTAGGCATCACTGCTCGGTGGCCCCTGTTGGGAAGGCGGTTCCAGAGCCTGACGTAGCCGCTATCAGGGCACGCCTTGAGACATGTCGGAAGGGGACGACCTACTCTTTAGATGGCCTCCGCCGTTCCTTTGAGTCCCCTTCCGACATGACTGACGATGAGCGCGGCTGCTACGTACATCATGTTCCTCCCGGGCTCCACGCTGTTCGTGGACAAGACTCGAGATAAGATGCCCTCGACTACCTTTCATTGTGCGTGGATATTGACAGAGTGGGGGCTCTATCCTGGGGGACAGCTGGGTTGGCATATCTATACCGGGAGTTGGGGAAGGCATCTAGATACGGATGCAAGCAGATTGGCGGTTGTTTGAGTCTTTTGGAGGTAATATTTAACAATCATTTAATAATTACAACATGCATTTATGGTTATAACATTGTTAACTTATTTATTTCATACATTTGCAGGCCTGGATATACGAGCACTTTCCGGTTTTCCGGAGAGAGATTGACCCGTTATGGATGGAGGGCCAGCCGAGGGCTCGTAGATGGGTACGTACTGATACGGCTGGTAGGGATATGCCCCATCTATTGAAGTTTCGGCATACCCTGGACACGATGACGGTTGATAGGGTGAGTTAGTTATATTTAAAGTTTTACAAATTATTATTTCTGTTGACGGTGTCTAACAAATTCATTTTTAGGTTTGTTGGACTCCCTACGGCACCACCCCAGAGGCGCTTTTACCGGTCTCATACTTTCGTGGGGTTATACGCTTCCAGGATATCACGGAGGCGTATTTGCCTGACCGTGTTACACGCCAGTTTGGGATCCAGCAGAAAATCCCCAGAGACCCCATATCTTGCTCCCCCCAAAATTGTTCATTGATAGCAGGTCAAAAGGGGTACAAGAAGTGCAGTAACTGATCTGTGTGCATCGACAAAATATTCGTAGAGTATGGAGCAATCCAAGTCTCGCGGAGGTAGGTCAATAAATCAGGATAAGATCTGAAATGATCGCAAAACGATTGCCAACGGGTGTCCCACTCTTCGCGAGTAGCGGCTGATATTGCTTTATTAAATCTCCTCATGAATGATAGTGCAAACTCATTGCTATGGTTTAGCCAACGCTCTCTTTTTAACATTGACTTCGATATGCCTTCGACACAAATGGTGTGCGGTCTCGGGAAATACCATTTGGACAGCATTAATGAAAGCCAAGTCACGATCAGTTAAGAAAACAGTTGGCATGTGGGGAGTATGAAAAAGACTTTGCAAATTCTTGAGTGCCCACGTGTAATTATCGTCTTCTCATTTTGGAGGAACGCATAGGCAATTGTGAAATTCTTCCCCGTTGAAGTAAATCCTATAATCTCAAGTAATGCCATTCCATAGCAGTTGGTGTTGTAAGTGCAGTCACCTTGTATCAATAAAAAAAAAGTTAGAAATGAATAAAATTGCAATTCAAAAAAAATGCATGCGACTTGTGGAAAACAGAGTCAAAAACAGATTCAAAAAAATCAAAAATTTACCTTGTACTACATATGGAAAATGGTTAAGCATATCCGATGCTCGTGGGTGAGAGAAGAATATGTCACCGATCATGTCACTCTCGTTAGCTTTCCTCATGAAGAAGGTATATTTCTTATCCTCGATTGCTTTTATGAACTGTTGAAGCGAGGATCTCCTTGTCGTTCTTGTGACTTGCATTTTGTGAGGGCATTGTGGACGTGTTTCGAGTACTCACGTTCTTCTCATCCTTCCTCTTTAACATTGTTAGAATGTTATTTGGACGCACCGAAGACCGACTTGCGCTACACACCTCCTCATATTCGAACTAGTCAATTTACCCAACGGATGACCTTCGGGATACGTTGGAAAGTCGTGATTATGAGAACCATGCTTCACAACGTAACCCCATACCCCATCACCCCTATCTTTGGCCCGGATTTCAAAATTGCACCCAATCTTCTTCGTGCTAGTCAACCTCACATCTTTAGTTTTTCCGGACCTGTACTTGCCACCAAAATGGCATACAATCTTCGCGTAGCCTAGGATCTTGCCACTTGTCTTCCTCGAATCCACTATAGAAAGGGTTATATTTTGACGGGCCGCGATATCCCGTACGTGTTTAACAAGATCATCCCTATTTGAAAATAATAGGGATGTATCGAATTGATCACTGACATCCGGTCCCTACAACATCAATTAGAAAATTGCACAATAAGCAACAAATGTGTCAGTATGACATTTCGTGTAGCATTATACGAGATGTTCCTGGAACATCTCGTGTAAATGTACCCGACTTAAACCCATTTATATCGTGTCATACAATACGAGATAATACACCATAACTCGTGTATAAAAACACGACAAATAGCATAAAACTCGTATAATATGACACGAAATAGAGTAATATCAGAATTTAAAAATCCAATCTTGAAAAACAATTTCGTTTCAAGATTGGATTTTTATTGCGACTTTGATCAAAACACCAAATATAACTTTAAAAACTTACTTCATTGCTTGCTTGGATTTTGATTTTGATGTGGAGAATTTGGTGGCAAACCTTCTTCTTCAAAAATATATTCCACAAGCTCAAGATCAATATGATCATAAAAACTTGGAGAATGTTGTGGAGAATCCATACTATGGTGTTAGATGATATGAGAATTAATGAAAATAATGGGCATAAATTTATGGGTGTTAAGAATAGGACAATGGTGTCACGCAGTGCATGGGAGTACAAAGAAGAACGGTGTTTCTCTGTTGGGCCGTTGTCTCGCGTGAATATCGTTTTTGATGTAGGAGCCAGGGTGTATCTCGTGTGTATATACACGAGATACTATGGTACATATCGTGTATACAAACACGATATAGTATTTGTTTCTGGTAATTATATCGTATGAACAATACACGAGATGCACCATGATTACTTTCGTGTATTGTTCATACGAAATGCCTCAGTAAATATCGTGTATTTAGACACGACACAACATATAATAAAATAAAAAATGGTATACGGCTACCTCATTTATTTATTTTTAATTTTTTATACATTCTAAATGACATTTAAAGTGTTTTTCATCTACATCACTTTCCTCAAAATCCAAATGGAGATTGAGTTACAAATATGTGCCATTATTTAGGGTTTTTAGGGTTTTATGTGTCCCGATCTTGCCAAAAATGGTATACGGCTACCTCATTTATTTATTTTTAATTTTTTTATACATTCTAAATGACATTTAAAGTGTTTTTCATCTACATCACTTTCCTCAAAATCCAAATGGAGATTGAATTAGAAATATTTGCCATTATTTAGGGTTTTTAGTGGTTTTACGTGTCCCGATCTTGCCAAAAATGGTATACGGCTACCTCGTTTATTTTTTTAATTTTTTTCTACATTCTAAATGACATTTAAAGTGTTTTTCATCTACATGAGTTTCCTCAAAATCCAAATGGAGATTGAGTTACAAATATGTGCCATTATTTAGGGTTTTTAGGGTTTTATGTGTCCCGATCTTGCCAAAAATGGTATACGGCTACCTCATTTATTTATTTTTAATTTTTTTATACATTCTAAATGACATTTAAAGTGTTTTTCATCTACATCACTTTCCTCAAAATCCAAATGGAGATTGAATTAGAAATATTTGCCATTATTTATGGTTTTTAGGGTTTTACGTGTCCCGATCTTGCCAAAAATGGTATACGGCTACCTCGTTTAATTTTTTTTAATTTTTTTCTACATTCTAGATGACATTTAAAGTGTTTTTCATCTACATCACTTTCCTCAAAATCCAAATGGAGATTGAGTTACAAATATTTGCCATTATTTAGGGTTTTTAGGGTTTTACGTGTCTCGATCTTGCCAAAAATGGTATACGACTACCTCGTTTATTTTTTTTTAATTTTTTTCTACATTCTAAATGACATTTAAAGTGTTTTTCATCTACATGAGTTTTCTCCAAATAAATAAAGTGGTATCACTTAAATGTGATAGGTTATATGATATTGTATGATCCAATATGACGTTTGTTCCTTGTCATGTATAAGTGTATAAATTTTGCTCAATTAACAACACAATTCAATAATATAACATAGAATATGCGTATCATTAACATCGTGTCGCAAATCATCGAAGAACACCTTCATTATGATATGTCGTATGGATATACACGATTTTAGTACATTATATCGTGTTGTTGTGTACGAAATTAATGACAGAGTAAATTTAAATTTCGTATAATTTCATACGACCTATTATTTAACCCAATTAGTTTATGTCGTGTAAAAGTACACGACATGAAGGCTTCTTGTCGTCCTTTCGAGCACGACAGACGAAGGGTAGTTTGAGAATTATTGGTGCCTTGTATATAACATGCCTTGTATATAGAATTCTCCCTCTATTTCCCACGACAAATGTTCCTCTATTTCCCACGTGTCGAACCTGTGACCGGGCACCGAGTGCATCAACATAATGCTAGTGGTCCGATTTATTTACGGCTACCAAACAGAGGCCTCTCTCCTTCCATTTCCTCCCGCACACTGATACTCCTGCACCAGCACCGGCACGGCATCGATGAATATCGTTGAAATCGAGAGCAGCGATGACGAACATGGTGGTAATCGAGTTCTAAACAAGAATATAAAGTCACCAAACGAGCCACAATCAGAAGTTATTACACCCAAAACAGTGAATAGTTCAACAAACCCTCCGCCTGGCTCCGAGTCTAGAAGTTTCTGGAAGGCGGGAGCCTATGACATTGGCCCTATAAAATGGACCCCGGCCATAGGTTACTTCTTAATCCATCTCTCTGTAAAGTTCATTGCTGCGGATATTACATGCATGAATTGTTTTTGGTGGATTTAGAAGTTGCAATTGTGGTATTTTAATTTTGTCTTTTGAATGATTGCAATTTTATTAGTTAAAATATTTGATTTCATAGTCCCACGTTTGAGACTTTTGACCTATAAATATCATATTTTTATTTTGGATGAAGTGACTATGTAATTGCATGTTCACTGAATTGAGTTGTGGTCAATATATAGGTGAATTGGAACATGCCCGGGTGCATCCAAAGTTTCTGCATTCCAATGCTACTTCTCACAAATGGGCTTTTGGAGGTATGGCTTTCGGTTTACTTTTGTCATTCTATTTCTGGTGTTGAGAAAAATAGTGTACAAACAGATGTTATGTCGACTAAGGTGGCATTGTATAATCGATGCATGTTAGAGTATAAATTACTTAAATCTCCTTAAAACAATGCACATGAAATGTTCTCAAAGGTTGTAAACTCAATCCTATTTTGAGTTGGACTCTCCACTATACTTTATTGTGTACGGGATTGAAACTTTTAGGTACTTATGTTTTTTGATGGTTGGGTATTCAGAAGCTGACTTAGTTGACATGTTGATACATAATGAAAAAACACAGATAGCTTTTAGTTTGTTATGTAAAAACATACAGTAGGAAGATACTGCTATACGGAGCTACCAGGTTAGAATAAAGAATCAATGTGCTGGTAAATATCACAAGCAGCTGTAGAAGTCTGCAGATTTGCAACTTGATGCATGTTGACTTGTTCATCGTGTCTAATGTCTATAATTATTGTTTCCTCCTGCGGACATAGTTATTGTATCGACATTAGGTTTGAAATGAAATGATAAAGGAATTTCAGGCTTTGTAAGTCACAAGGTAGTCCCGTGTTATGGATGAAGCTACTGGAGAAGTCGACAAGAAATTCTTGCCTGCTGACACTGATAGATTTCCATACCTTTCTCTCATTCTATTTCTGTGAGAGATCACGTGGGGGATGCATTAGAGAAGGCTCAGGTCGAGCCTGCTTCAACTTAATATGCTAGAGGGCAACTACAGAGGTTAGTGTGAATCTGGCTTTGATTGTGAAGGATAGTTGTGGGTTAGTGAGGACCGGGGAATGTGGGTCTTTTGATGTGACATGGGGAGTTGAGAGTGAAGTCAAATTGCAGAATAGAGTTCCTGCGAATGCGTGTGCACTCTCTAAAGTGCCCTTTTTCTACACGAGAAAAGTCCAAGTAGGCAGGCGATGGCAGTTGGTTCACATAGATGGAATTGGAAAGGCATCCATTATGAGGAGTGCCGATACTTGCTCTACTGGAATAAACGGCTGTTCTGTATATTGACCCCCTGTTAGGATGTCTGTGAAGCTGTGTATGAGATTACTTCAGTATCATGAGTCATGACCATCCATATCTTCATTGTAATGATTTGAGGTTTCTATTGATTAGACTCTTCAAGCTGGTTGGGGAGGCCTGAGCCAGTCCTGCCTATATTTTTTCTTCTTTCAGGTAAGTATAGAGGTCTTGGTTAAGGAGATGAGGGTACTTTATTATGGCAGTGTGGGGTCTTCGTAATCCTTTGGTGTATCTGGATCTGGAGTGAGGAATTCAGGATCTTTTAGGACCAATTATTGACGATGACCTTGTTGTGGTATTGAGGTGTCTTTTTGGTCTTTCTTTGTGTGTTGGTAAGGGGATCTCACTGTGGGATTCGGTTTCACATGTTCAGCATGATTGGATTCCCTTGCTTCCTTGATCTTCTTTTTGGACTTTTTTTTTTTTTTTAATTATCCTTTGTTTTGATGGATTTCTTATCAGCTTTTGTACATTCTATTTTTACAGTAAAATCTACTCCCTCCGTCCCAGACCAAGGGTCCTCGGGGGGAATTTCACGCTTCTTAAGAAATTTTTTAAAAAATGAATAAAAGTTAAATGTGGGGATATGGAATAGTAGTTAATGATTGGTTTTTTTGTAAATATGTTAACTTTATAAGGGTATAATGAATGTTTTTTTTTGTAATATGGGGTAGGGAATAGTAGTTAATGATTGATTTTTTAATAGGAGAGAGAATGAGTGGGAGGAATAGTAAGTTAATGATTAGTTTTTTTGTAAATATGTTAACTTTATAAGGGTATAATGAATGGTTTTTTTGTAAATATATTAAATTATAAGGGTATAAATATATTCAAAAACTTGCCATTTATGGAAAGGGACTCTTGGTCTGGGACGGACCAAAAGGGAAAGTAGGACTCTTGGTCTGGGACAGAGGGAGTATTTTTTTTTCTGATAAAAAAATTCCTCGAGTTCTCTCATATGAAGTCATTTGGGTATGAAAAATGAATACTACAAGATAGACATTAGGAGCTTACGAAACTGCGTATAAGAGTCTGTCAAATAAAGATAAACAAGAAGGCTGAGTATGAGTAAGACTAGCAGGAATAGACATTAGTTTACAGATTTTATACGTGTCAAAAAGAAAATAAAAGTATACTTCTTCCCACATGCGTTATTCCCAACTCTTTTATTTTTCTTTATTTTATTTTAGCAATTTGTGTTCTGTAACAACTTTAAAGGACTTACACCTGTGATCTATTTAAATATTATTGCAGCAATCGCTGAGCTCTTGGATAATGCTGTTGATGAGGTAAAAGCCATGACGTCCTACATTGATCCATCATAACATTCAAATTGGCACAATGTCTATATTTTCATAAGAAAATAATAAAATAATTCCACTTCCATGAGGGCTTATAATATATATTGTCAACTGGTTCAGTACAGATCAGCTTAATTAAACCAGTTATCTGTTACTGAAATGCCACTTATGTGTAGGTATAATCTGGATGGTTCTTATTTATTCTGCGATAGTTAAGTAGTGTTTCACTAAATTTGTATAAAGATCAAACATGTTAATGGTATTTATTTGCTTTGGCAAGAGCAGTTTCATTTGGTGGCTGGGGGCATGGAGCATATTGTGTAAATCTCGATCTGTTATTTAGCAAGTTATCTGCTTGTATGGATGGTTGAACTTGCTTTTTGTGAATACTGTTTTGGGGAGATTGTGGTTTCAAGTCTTGAAGAATTATTTCTGACGCAGAACCAAACATCCGAGCAATTGTCTAAACAAGGACTTTGTCTCGTGCACATAGATATGCACTACGCCTGTATTTAGTTTAAAGAAATATGGCTCTTTTTGCAGTTAAGGGACAGTGGTTGTGGTTACTATGATTTCAGGGTTTTACACTAGATATTTGCTTTGGTTTTTGAGAAAGATGATGCTTGTCCTTTTCAATGTATTAATCAATCTTTCCTTTGGCAATTACATTGGCGATGCATGTTAGCGACCCCAAATCATTTTGGGACTAAGGCTTTGTTGTTGTTGTTGGTTTACCCAAAATTTTCCTAGTTGGAAAATGAATGGATACTAGTGTTAGATGTTTAGTTTACAAGTCTAGTCCAAGGACTGAAACTACATCCTTTTTGCTCCTTGATATCATGAACTTGTGTTTGATCCTAATTTAGGTTTCGTTGGGCTATGGTTCTATTAGAGGAAAATGAAATACATTTAAGAGAAGTTATTGAAATATAATTTTTTTTCTTGAGAAGGTAAAATTGTAATACGTTTTTGAGTGATTTGCGTATTGTTCGAAGCAATATAGTTAAGGAGAGTGCTACATTGTGGTGTCGCATGCCCCCCGTATCTGTCTATCTCTCTCTCTCTGAAGGGGATCAAGGATGCTTTTTCTGTATAAGTTGTTTTTGGAAGAGAGGCAAGGGCATGGAACGAGGCTTGAGAATTTAGGAGTGATATCAATTTAGGCTCTTATTGTTATTTTAATATACAGAGTGACTATACTTAGGGCAGCGGCTGCACTTTGAGTCTTTGTTGCCCACGCCGTCTCTTTTCTAATTGAGTAATGGTCAATGTGATATCTTCCAGTCTAAACTGTTGCTTAACTTATCTTCCAATCCCCTGTCCTGGCTATTTTTTATGTCTGAATATTTTCTGATGTTTCAGCGTTACTCCCTCTCTTAACACCCCTTCTCCATCAAGTCCCATTTATGTCTTAGTAAACTCATTCTTATTTATGACTAATATAAAGTGTAATAGTATAATGATTAGATGATTGAATCATTCAACTTGGGATGTTATTTATCATCAACCACGTTTTTTTTTTTGGTTATGAACACTTCCCTTATTTGCATAAACTAGATCTGCAATGGCGCTACTTTTGTGATGGTTGACAGAATTTTCAGCAAAAGGGACAACTCACCTGCGTTACTTTTTCAAGGTATGCTAATCTGTGTTTATCTTCACTCCAGGGCATTGAAATTATCATATGTGGTCTCTATATACCTTTTGTTTAACCACTACCGTGGACATTTATGCAGATGATGGGGGTGGAATGAATCCCGAAGGCGTTCGGAAGTGCATGAGCTTGGGCTACTCTTCGAAGAAGACCAGCTCCACAATTGGGCAATGTAACTACTTGACCTGCTTACGATGCTACAATTTTCTTGACTGGAACTATCTTGCCCCGTTGTTATTTTAATGCCACTAAATAATATTTTGAAAATATAATTTTTTTTGTTAGTAGTCCTTCCATGCTCTGATGCTCGGACTATTTGGTTTACCTCGCCTTACCCGTGCCGGACACTCCTATTTTAGTCTTGTTGACAAGGGTCCGGCCAGATAAACCAATAAGTCCGAGCATCATAGCTTCCATGTATACAAAATGGCTAGGGGCCATTCACTGCACCGTTGTAAATTCCAAAGGCTCTTGAGTATGAAAATTGTAGGTTGGTGCAAGCACTCAATCTGCTCATAATACACCAGTTACCAGGTCCATTTTCAGTCTATCCTAAGCAACGCCGAGTGTCAGATGTACATGGTTATGGGCTTTGTTAGGCAGGAATGGTTGCCATATTTGGCCACTTATCCCCTGTAGTATGAATTTTGCATTCTACTGATCCCAGAAAACTCTCACACCACACACAGCTGAGAAGCCACTTCTCTGCTTGTTTCAAAATTCAGTGACCTGAATTCATCTTCTTATATCAGTTGGGACTGGTTTACACAATCTTTTGTGCCTAGGTTTGAGAATGTACCACTGACCATTAGCAATGGACATGATGAATTCATCTTTCATCCTAAGTGACAGGCCCATATTCTCTCAATTCTGTTGTTCAATATGTCCAGATTTTCATTTACTTTTGCTTTAATTTCATTTCTCCTTTACTCTTGACCATTGGCTAAAAGATTTCTAGAGTTGTTTGTAACTCATATCCGTATATATCCACAATTGCATTTTCAGATGGTAATGGCTTCAAGACAAGTACTATGAGGCTAGGCGCCGATGTGATTGTTTTCACCCGCGCATCTTGTAAAAGGTTTTCTTTTCTACTGTCTTTCCCTCTGTCAACACTGTTTTAGCTGTCTTTCCCGATGTGACTGTACATAGGCAGATGTTGGAATCAGCGTCCTCTATTTTTTTGTAAGAATATGAGCTAATATTGTTCGATAAATCATCAACTAGATAGTTTAGTTTCTGACACTGGATTAAGTACAAAAGTGATTATCCCTTTACAAGTAAAGCTGTGTGTTAGGCTCCGTTTGTTTCGCCGTAAAACATTTTCCGGAAAATAACTCGTTTTACGCCGTTTGGTTAGCCCCCGGAAAATGTTTTCCGGAAAATAACTCGTTTTCCGCTGTTTGGTTGTCCTAAGTAAAACGTTTTCCGGAAAACATTTTACGCCCTTCCTAAGTAAAACGACTTACTGACCTTGTCCTAAGTAAAACATTTTTCGGAAAATGGTGGCCTTAATGTACAACTCATATTACGCCCGGTACAACATAATAATAATAATTAAAAAAAAATTTAACTGCCCCCCACCCCCCCCCCAAATTTTTTTTTCTGTAACCGCCCCACCCACCCCCTACCTACCCCACCCCACCCCCCACCCCCCAAATTTTTTTTTTATTTTTTTTTGTAACCGCCCCACCCACCCCCTGCCTACCCCACCCCCCACCCCAAATTTTTTTTTTAATTTTATTTTGTAACCGCCCACCCACCCTCGCCTACCCCACCCCCACCCCCCCCCACCACCCCAAAAAAATTTTTTTATTTTTTTAACCGCCCGCCCACCCACCAACCCCCCACCCCCAAAAATTTTTTTTTGGTAACCGCCCCATCCACCCCTTGCCTACCCCACCCCCCACCCCGAAAAAAAAAATATTTTTTTTTGTAACCCGCCCACTCCTGCCCCATTCCCCACCCCAAAAAAAATTTTAATAAAATTTTTTTTTTTTTTTTTGGGGGTGGGTGAGGGTGGTGAGGGGAGCAGGGCGAGTGGGTGGGGCGTTACACAAAAAATTAAAAAAAAATTATTTTTTTGGGGGTGGGTGGGGTGGGGTAGGCAGGTGGGTTAAGCGGTTACCAAAAAATTTTTTTTTTTTTTTTGGGGGGTGGGGGTGGGTGGGGGTGGGTGGGTGGGTGGGGGTGGGATAGGCAGGGGGTGGGTGGGGCGGTTACAAAAAAAATAATTTTTTTTTTTTGGGGGGTGGTGGGCGGTTACAAAAAAATAATATATATATTTTTTTTGGGAGGGGAGTGGGGTAGGCGGGGGGTGGGTGGGGTGGTTACAAAAAATGATTAAAAAATTTTTTTTTTAATAAAACATTTTACGCCCTTTCGAAAAATATTTTTTTTACCAAACACCCGAAAACATTTTACACCCTTTCTCCGTAAAACATTTTACGCCTTACCTCCGTAAAACATTTTACAGGAAAACATTTTCCGGAAAACGTTTTCCGGAAAATGTTTTACGTCAAAACAAACGGAGCCTTAGTTACAATGTTTTCAATATCTGGCAAAAAGTTGTATTAGAAGCAAAGGCCAAGGCAATGCCACATGTGTACAGTAACATAAAGCGAAGGAAGAGCAAAAAGATTCTCAACCAACCTGTACCTAGTCCTATCGCAACCTGCTTTGAGAAAGATAATTCTGATATATGAAGTGTGAACCCCCAACGAAACTTTTCCAGCATGTTCTGCAAAAGTACCTTTAGATTTTTGAAAGTGCTCATTAGCCAATAAAAATAAAATGAGAGAAAAACCCCTGGAGGCTTCGCACCAAGTCTTAAATTCTACTCCATCCATCCTAAAAATATTTGTCTATCTGACAAGTAACTTTTTATGCTTGATGATTTACTTGGTTGTGCCTTCTTGATATTGCAGTACAAGTGTTGGCCTTTTAAGAAATGGAATGCTTTTGACGATACTACTAAAAAGGAAAGTGGGACAATCATTTTGGGATGGGGGATTATCATACCAGGTGGTATCTACCATGATACTGCTAAATGGTTTTTTTAATGAAAATGAATGTAATGGACACGAAGTCCATTAAAAGAGAAAAGAAAGTTACAAAATAAAGAAAACAATAAGCCTACTCTTTTACAAAAACAACATTCAAATGTCTCCTCAGATCGGAAGGAGGAGTCCCCCAAAAGTTCGCTTAGCATGAGCCCCAAAGAATCTAAAAACACAACTTTGTCTCATAGCAATGGTTTCGGAAGAACTTGATCTTAAAAAATCCTTGCTTTGCGCTTCAAGCAAATACACCAATAGAGAGAGATTTTTGTGTATTTGGTTGGAAAGCAATGCAAGTTTTTTAAGGATCACATTCTTCTGAAATTATTGCTTTCGGACAGAGTTGTTTGCTTAGAATCTTTATGGGCTCATGCTAAGGGTGTTTTCTGGGGAATTCCTCTCTCAGACCTGAGGAGGGTTTGCAGTGCTGTTTTGTCGTACAGTAGACTTGTTGTTTTCTTTATTTTGTAATCTCTATTTTCTCATTTGATGGACTTCTTGTCCGCCTGTCTGTATTTTCCTTTACATTTACTCCCTCCGTCCCACTTCAAATGAGCCACTTTCCTTTTTGGGACGTCCCACTTCAAATGGACCATTCCATAAATGGAAAGAAGTGAACAGTGTTTCGGACATTTATATCCTCATAATGTTTATATATTTACAAAAAAACCATTCATTATACCCTTATAATTTTAACATATTTACAAAAAAACCAATCATTAACTTACTATTCCTCCCACTCATTCTCTCTCCTATTAAATGTTTTTAACTTTTACATTCTCTCTCCTCTAATTTTCTACCCACTTTCAATTCTTTACTCATTTTTTTAAAAAAATCTTAAAAAGCGTGCAAAGATACCATGGTCCATTTGAAGTGGGACGGAGGGAGTATAATATAATATGTCTTTTTTAATTTGGACTTCTTAGGCTCCTATCTCTGAATTTCAGGTGTCTGAGGAAGGGGAGAGTGTGTATTGGAATTTCCATTTCTTTCGTAATCTAAACGACAGAGAGTCTGTTGACCTTGGTGTTCTTCTTGATTCCTTATCTCATGTTCGCTTGCTGGAAAATCATGACTCTCGGGTTTGGGTCTTAGAGGGCTCTGGAAAACATTCTTGTAAATCATTTCTTAACTTCTTGATTCAGAGCCCTGATCCGTCTCCTTTTCCTCTTTCATCTTATTTGTGGAAATCTAAAGCTCCTTTTAAGATTCGGGCATTTGTGTGGCTTTTAGTGCTTTATAAACTCAACACTAATGATAATTTGCAGATTCGCAGGCCCGCTAAATGTGTTTCACCAAATAGGTGTGTGAATTGCAGGGATTCTGATGAGACACATGACCATCTCTTTCTTCATTGTGGCTTAGCTAGGTATCTTTGGAATTTTTTGTTTGCGGTGGTTGGAGAAGTGTGGGTGAGCCCGAATTCTATCTCCTCTCTTCTTCAGATGAGATTCAGAGGGTTTGGTAAAGGAAAAGACACAAGAAGTTTGTGGGACTCTGGGCGTTTGCGGTTTGTTGGTGTATTTGGATGGAGAGGAATGCGAGGATTTTAAAAAATAATCACCTACCGAAACATCTTGTGTGGGATAAAGTGGTGTCTTTAGCGTCTATTTGGGTGTTTGCCAATGGTGCCTTCAAGGGTTTATCGCTTAATGATTTGAGGAGGGATTGGGAAGCTGCGATGGTTTAATGTAGTTTCTGTGTATTTCTTTGTTTCTTTGTAGATGAACTTCTTTTCCATCCTTTTATTTTTGGATCTTCTTTTAATACAATTCTCTTTTTCTATCAAAAATATGTCTTTTATTAAAAGTAAATAAATCATGGTTGGTTAGAAGAAAACTAAAACATCAACACCATTTTGTATTAAATAAATTGGAAACCTCGAAAGCCTGAGCCCAGGTTGCTTCCAACTATTGACGAAAAGCTACATTGGATTATCATTTCAGCAGAATAAACATATCTTCAGGCATCTTTGATTGTGAAGTGTACTGGAAGACCCCACATAGTCATGCTCTCTACGTTCAGATTGGATTCAAGGATAATCTTTAGGCATCCATCAGTTGAGTGTTTAAAAGCATAAATATCGACTATTGACTAGTTGATATGACTGAGCGACTCCTGTTTTCAAGAGAGCAAGATTTTCTTGCTTTGCTGCTTTTAGAAAATTAAACTGTGCCACGTGCTAGTTTAATATCTGTTATCTTTGATTTGCTATACTATATGTTTAGCTAGTGTTATTCTGTGTGCCTATTATTTTTTAATGTCTACTTTCGCTCTCTAACCTTAAATATTTTGTGGTTTATGATTTTTGTTTGGTGGGTATAAATTACATAATTTTCTGCTTCTTCTATATCCTCGGACATATTTTGACATTATCTGTCACTACTCTTTTCTAGTCAAATAACCCAAAGTGTTGGTCTCTTATCCTATACATTTCTACGAAGAACTGGGAAGGATGACGTGATTGTTCCCATGGTACTTTGTATTGTTATTGTTAGTTAACTTGGTTTTATACATCTTGTATGTTTTTTATTAAAGTTATTTTCTTAACTCGAATCATATTGCAGATTGATTTTAATGTGTCTGATCATTGGGCTGAGCCTATCTTTTACGGCTCTCAGGATGATTGGTCTACTAATCTGAAAACAATTCTTGAATGGTCTCCATTTGAATCAAAAGACGACCTCATGCAACAGGTTATTTCTCTCTTCCTCTCCCCCTCTCTCCCAAACACACACACTCACCTTTTTCTGCTGTACTTGGCACTTCCCTTTCCATAGAGTGCCTCATCAAAATTTCCCTTTTTTGCTTGATTTCGTAATGACACATGTTCCGTTTAAAAGAAAGCACATTTAGTTAGGGAGAAATACTCATTTTTTATTATTCTTTCCTGTAAACCCGTGAAAGAACTATCTGAAAGAACACTTAGTCAGGAGTTTTAAGTTAGCACATAAAGACTCTAGAGATCTCCAGCTCAGGGCCACATATAAAGGAGAAAAACTAATTGATGCTATATATAGCTTTTATTATTATGTGTTGTTGCATATAATATAATAGTCTATTATGTTATGCTGTATCAAAAATATTCATTGCATCCTGATGTCTAGTTTTTATCACTTGAATAGACAATTATTATATATGGTGAATTAGGCATATGTAATTATTCGATATTGCTTGGTGTATTTTTCTTGATAAATGTTTCGTAGTAGCTTTTTGTGGCATATTGCCTGAACTCGAAACCAAATTGATTTGGAAAGGAGCCATTTAAACATTCAAAACTGTGCAGAGAGAGAATTTAGTTAAGATCGAATATAATGACGAAAGGGATTGATGTAGCCGGCCGCAAGGGAAATGTGACAAAGCCCGATTGAGTTGCCTCAAGTATGTAGGAACAGTCATCTCTTTAAATGTTACCTTAGTTCTGCCTTTCTCATGAAAATTTAAAAAACAAACGTGAATAGAGTTTTGTTAAGGTCTGATGTCTTGGCCACTTACGCATTCTCCCAATGTTATTGAGCTTGATTATTCAAAAGAGAAACCGGCCGGTTGAAATCGTATAATCGATTAAATGAAGGGTTAATGACAATTTAGGGCCTGTAATATAGGGGCGGTACCACATTGGGGCCTGAAGTCTTAAAACTGTCAATTTAGGGCCTGTAATATAGGGGCGGTACCACATTGGGGCCTGAAGTCTTAAAACTGTCAATTTAGGGCCCAAAGTTACAATTTTGATCAATTTGGGGCTTTTTGACGTTTTCCGTCAAAAAAATCCGTTAAGTAACCACGTGCGATGCACATGAGATTCAGTGAGGGCATTTTGGTCATTTCATAGACTTAAGGCCCTAAATTGACAATTCACCACTTCTCTCTCTCTCTCTCTCTCTCTCTCTCTCTCTCTCTCTCTCTCTCTCTCTCTCTCTCTCTCTCTTCAAAGATTTTGCAAACAACAGCAAACCCACCACCACACCCAAGACTTAACACCGGCGCCACTCCTCCGGTGACTGAAATAACCAAACAACAGCAAACCCACCACCACACCCAACCCCATTCACGTTCCCATCACAGACCCCCAAATCTTACCCAGGTTTAACCCCCCTTATTCCAACCATCGCTCCACCCTATTCCAACATTTGTTGTCCCTTCGCCATCATCGACAATAGCAATATTTACCCTAAATCCAGAGAGAAGATGAACCGTCTGTGATGTTGAAGGTCAAACCCAACCAAATCAACCACTAGAACATCATCATTTACCCCCAAATTCTCGGCCCCCACCCAAAATCACCGCCCCTGTTGTCTCTCCCTGTCTGGTTTTCCATTTTTACTGCAGTTATTTAATCAAAAATACTCTAATTTCGGCAGTCAAGAAGTCGGCGGCGACGGTGGCGGTGGAGGGGGCCGAATTTTGTTGTGTGATCTTACTAAGCTTAACACTATGCAAAGATATATACCTAACAAAAGGATTTCTCCGAACAAATGTGCAGAATATAAGAGATCAACAAACTCTCATGATCATCTATTTCTTCAATGAAAGGCTGCTTGGTTCTTATGATGCTAGTGATTTTAATTAAAAGTTGAATAATGGGAGAGAGAGAGAGAGTGATTTTAATTAAAAGTTGAATAATGGGAAAGAGAGAGAGAGTGATTTTAATTAAAAGTTGAATAATGGGAGAGAGAGAGAGAGATGAGAGGGAGAGGGAGAGGGAGAGGGAGAGGGAGAGAGAGAGAGAGAGGTCAATTTAGGGCCCGAAATCTATGAAAAGAGAGAGAGAGAGAGTGATTTTAATTAAAAGTTGAATAATGGGAGAGAGAGAGAGGGAGAGAGAGAATTTCAATTAAAAGTTGAATAATGGGAGAGAGAGAGGGAGAGGGAGAGGGAGAGGGAGAGGGAGAGAGAGTGATTTTAATTAAAAGTTGAATAATGGGAGAGAGAGAGAGAGAGAGAGAGAGAGGGAGAGGGAGAGGGAGAGGGAGGGAGAGAGAGAGAGTGATTTTAATTAAAAGTTGAATAATGGGAGAGAGAGAGAGAGAGGTCAATTTAGGGCCTGAAATTTATGAAAAGAGAGAGAGAGAGAGTGAGAGAGAGAGAGAGAGTGATTTTAATTAAAAGTTGAATAATGGGAGAGAGAGAGAGAGAGGGGTCAATTTAGGGCCTGAAATCTATGAAAAGAGAGAGAGAGAGTGATTTTAATTAAAAGTTGAATAATGGGAGAGAGAGAGAGAGAGTGATTTTAATTAAAAGTTGAATAATAGGAGAGAGAGAGAGAGAGAGAGAGAGAGAGAGAGAGAGAGAGAGAGAGAGAGAGAGAGAGAGAGAGAGAGAGAGAGAGAGAGGTCAATTTAGGGCCTGAAATATATGAAATGATCAAAATGCTCTCACTGAATCTCATGTGCATCGCACGTGGTCACTTAACGGATTTTTTTGACGGAAAACGTCAAAAAGCCCAAAATTGATCAAAATTGTAACTTTGGGCCCTAAATTGACAATGATCAAAATGCCCTCACTGAATCTCATGTGCATCGCACGTGGTCACTTAACGAATTTTTTTGATGGAAAACGTCAAAAAGCCCAAAATTGATCAAAATTGTAACTTTGGGCCCTAAATTGACAGTTTTAAGACTTCAGGCCTCAATGTGATACCGCCCCTATACTACAGGCCCTAAATTGTCATTAACCCTTAAATGAATTAGCTCCAGAGAAATCTATTCACTGTGAATTATTTGGGGAAGGGATATGATGTGAACCTAGCCAAAGATGACTAGACCCAACAATTAAACGTGGAATCTTCAGATCGTTCCAACTCGGTTCGATTGGTGGAACCTCGGCCTAATGCATAATTGATAAGTCAAGAAACGAGTGCCATAAGATTGCTCTCGATAAGCTCAAAACAGTTCATAAGAACCGTAAGAGAATCACTCTATATTTATCATAAAATTCAACTTCTGATTATTATAAAATATGGCTAGGCTATTTATAGCCTTATTGGAACATCTCCCCCCCCCAAGATAGAATAACATTGAAATAAATACTTAAATGATAATCTGGACATTAATTAATAACTAAAGAATGAACCAAACCCAATTAAGTGGGAGGTTAAGGAGCTCAGAAAGATATAAACTGTTGGGCTGAATGTTGACGTACGTGCATTTCTTGGGATTGTCAAGAAATTCTATTTCAAGGACTATTGGTGTTTAGTTGTTCTTCCATACTTCTGTTATTTATTTTTTCTGGTTATGCTAATGACTAAGAGCTTTAAAATCTTTCTATATTTAATCTTCCTATTCGCTGTCTAGCCTTTGATGGTTGTTGGTTAATAACATTTCCGTTTGACTAAGAACTTATCTTTGTATAAAGAAATTGATTCACATAAATAATTCTTGAATATATAATAATGAGTTCATTCATTTCTTTACGAACTATTCACCATATGTTCTTCATATATTTTCCAACTGTTCATCCTATGTTCCTGTGAGCTTGTTTATTGTGTTTTCTTGCAACTATGAATACGCATCACACGCTATTTCATCAGTCTGCGACATCTTATTTTCATATGTACTAACTGGTCTCTTTTCCTCTAGTTTCAAGATATTGGGCCACATGGGACAAAAATAATTATATACAACTTATGGCTGAACGATGAAGGCATTTATGAACTGAATTTTGATGAAGACGATGAGGTATTTCACAGTTTTTTATGCTTTAGTAGGCTTCATGCATGATTTCCCGTTAGTAAATTGTCTGTTATGGTGAACAAATTAAGAAATTAAAGAAAATATTTGAAAGATATATTAAAATTATACAGAAAACCTGTGTTGTTGTATGTGGCTCGAGGGGAGTTCAGGAATTATTAGTGATCAGTCTATCTCTAGACAGATGTGGGATAGATCTTTATAGTTGACCTCTTAATAGGCCTCCTCAAGGGGTGTTGAAAGAGTAAGATTTTAGGGAATATTGAATTTCCTAATTCGAATCCAATTGGTAAGTTTGGTAAGTGGATTTTATGAATTTCTTATCAAAGATTTAGATTCCTATTTGGAAAGAGTTGGTTTTGGGAGAAACTAGTTTCTCCCAAACATTATAAAAAGTCTTGTTTTGTTTTAAAAACCGGTTCTTAATGAACCAAACTAGTAAAGCCTAAAAAAAACCGGTTCTTAAGTTGGTTTATTAGATTAAAACCTGGAAAAAACACACACCTCACGCACGCTCCTCATCCTTCCGCCATCTCTCCCTCTCTCTTTCTAGCTGCAGCAGCGGATCTCTCTTCTTCACCAAATTACCCAACGTGATTCACTTTTTTGATGAAAGGATTGCAGAAGGAAGCTTCAAACAACAATTGAAAAGGTTTGAATCTATTCAATTTTGTTCATCTAATTGAAATTATTCAATTGAAATTGATTTAATTGAATTGTTCTTCTCTTTATAGATGATGGAGATGGAGATGGCGATAGTGGATAACGACAATGAAAATCAATTTGAAGAGATTGAAAACGAAAACGACAATGAAGATCAATTTGAAGAGATTGCAATTGAATCCGCAATGCAACTAGGTTGTTTACCAACTCATCTTCTCTACTAAAACAACTAGTTTATTAACCAAAACTGATTCAAATGAGGTGTTTTATTTCTGAATTTTGGTTTTACGTTTATTATAATTTGATGTTTTAGTATGGTAACTTTGTATTTTAGTATTGAAACTTGTGGTTTTAGTCTACGAACTTTATGTTTTATTAGTGCAATATGGTGTTTAATCAAGTTATCTTTGAAACTTGATGTTTTATACTATGAAACAAAATATTTTAGTTTAGTTATTTGGTATTTTAGTAGTGAAACTTGATGTTTTATTCTACGAACTTTGTGTTTTATTAGTGCAATACGGTATTTTAGTTTAGTTACTTGGTATTTAGTAGTAAGACTTGATGTTTTATTCCATGAACTTGGTGTTTTATTAGTGCAATCGGTGTTTTATTCTATGGAAACTTAATATTTTAGTTTAGTAACTTGGTTTTTTATTAATGAAACTTGATATTTTATCCTAAAAACTTGGTGTTTTATTAATGCAATCTGTTGTTTAATCAAGTTATTATGTATTAATTTTTTGACAGTGACTGTTCCTAATGGTGTGAATGTTGCTGGTTCTTTGATGTCCATAAAAGCAAAGACATGGGAAGAATTGTATATCATCTACAAAAAACATGCTAATGCATTAGGGTTTACTACAAAACTTTCAACTGTAAGTATGTCCAAGAAATATGGGAAACCACTACAAAGATATTTTAAATGTTCCTGTGAAGGAACATTGAAACCAAGAGTATCTGCAGCTGAACGTCCTGTTGCGATTGATGGTATCTTCATTCCACCTCCATTACAACTATTGGATGATAAACCAAAAAAGAAAGAAAGAAAAGAAAATGTGTAGTGAAAAGAACAGGTTGTAAAGCTTTGATGAGGGTGAAATTGCTCCCAAAGGAAGATTTATATGAGGTTGTACGCCATGTTATAGAACACAACCATGAGATGACGAGGACACAATGGAACCATTTAAAGCGTAACGAAAGGAATATATCAGAGGCAAATGGTCTAGTGATTGAACAAATGGAAGAAGCCGGTATAAGGCCAATCGATGGATTTAATGTTACGGCTAAAGCAGCAGGTGGGGAAGAGCATTTAGGCCATACTAGGATGGATCATATCAATTTTGTGCAGCGATTACGATCGGAAAAGATTGACGGTGGTGATGCTCAAACCGTTGTAGACAGACTTAGTGAGCTAGAGGAAGAAGATCCAAGGTTTTATTATAAAATACGACTTGGAGATGATGGTAGATTATGCGCAATATTCTGGAGGGACCCAATGATGAGAGAGGACTATGAATTGTTCGGGGATGTTGTTATTTTTGACACAACATATGACACCAATAAGTATGGTCTAATTTGTGCCCCTATAGTTGGTGTGAACAACCATTGGAACACTGTTATGTTTGGTTGTGCATTCTTGAATAATGAAAAGGCAGAAACATTTGCATGGCTTCTTAAAGAATTTCGAAAGTCCATGGGAGGAAAAGAACCGAAGACAATTTTTACTGATCAAGACTCTGCGATGTCGAAAGCGATTGAAGAGGTATGTAGAACTTAAAATATGTTAGTCTATGAAATACCAAGTTTAACCATATAAATACAAAGTTATTAATATAAAGCAACAAGTTATCTAGTAGAAAGTTTTTCAATTAGAAAATGTATGTTTCTTAAAAACTATATATGTAGTAGCAAGGTTGGCTATAAAAAATTGCAGTTTGGGTGTTTCAATTGCTAGTTTGGCTTTATATATTTCATGCCTCACATATTTTTTTCTTTACTAAATAGGTGTTTGAGGGAAGAACGAGACATAGGCTTTGCTTGTGGCACATTTTACAAAATGCAGTAAGCCACTTTGGAAAACTCAAGAAGGATGAAGAATTCAAGGATGAATTTGATCACTGTCTTAGAGGTTGTGTTAATGAGGCTGAGTTTGAACATTGTTGGCATTCAATGATCGACAAATATAATCTTGGAGAAGAAAAATGGTTTAAGCGTCTATATGAGATTCGAGATAAGTGGTGCACTGCATTAAGCAAAGATTTCTTTTCTGCTGGCATTTTGTCATCTCAAAGAAGTGAAAGCACTAACCATGCAATTTGTTTCAGAGCAAACAGAAGTACCTCACTAACAAAGTTCTTTGAGATATTTAACGAGACTGTGAAACGTTGGAGGAGTACGGAACAACTGAAGGAGTTTAATTGCACTTTCTCTGTCCCAAAACCGATTTGAATGGTGGTATTATCGGTCATGCATTTGAAGTTTACACTTTGGAGATATTCAGGTTTGTTCCTTATAATATTGAGTTTATATATTAAAACATCAAGTTTACATATTAAAGCATCAAGTTGAATGTTAAAACAAGCAGTTTTACTTAAAAGCGATTTTTCAAGTTAATGTTTCTTGATTCTATCAAAGCTTGTTGTTTTAGTTCATTTTCTTGGTGTTTTATAAGTGAAATTTGGTGTTTTACTTAGAAGCACAATAAAAATGACTTTGTTTTTAATTTTTTTCCAGGTTTTTTCAAGAAGAAGTAAAGGCTGCATTTGCAACAACTTATAGTATTTGTTTCTCTTTCGATGACAATAATAAATTGTACGAGATTGCTCATGAAGATCATCCTGAAAGAAAAGAAACAGTAAGTTACATGAATGATAATGGAGTGGTAAGAGTGAATTGTAGCTGCAACAGCTTCAGTGAGGTTGGATGGCTTTGCTTTCATTGCATTAAAGCTTTGAATCTGTCAAACATCAAAAGGATTCCTGATATTTACATTGAAAAGAGGTGGACCAAAAAGGTAAAAAATGATGCATGGAATAGAACATACAGAGGGAATGAAGTTACAACAACATCTGGGCAAAATGACTTTATTCCTTGGAGACAACAAATGGCAAGAAAGTATTATGATTTGATGTTGACATGCCATGAAAACATTGCTGCAAGAAGGATACTAGAAGATGGATTCAACAGAGACTATCTCCAAGTTCAAGAAATATTATCTACAAACTTGGAAGATACTGCAACAAGTGCAACGAATAGTGCTACTGAAAATTCTTCTAGAAGTGCACCCGCTGTAATTGATCCGGTTCGTGCCATTACAAAAGGGAGGAAAAAAAAGCCAAAGACAAAATTTGAACGGAAGAAGCCAATTGATGATGAGTTTGGCTCAAAAACACCAAATCAACACTTAATCTGAAACCTATTGTTGATTGCTGCTCAGATTGAAATACAATCTGATTTGGTATAACTTGGTATTTTTGTAGTGAAACTTGATGTTTTATTCCATAAACTTGGTATTTTTGTAGTGAGACTTGATGTTTTATTCCATAAACTTGGTATTTTTGTAATGAAATACAATCTCATTTACTTGGTGTTTTATAAGATAAACTTGATAATCAAGTTATGCTGATACTTGAGGTTTTATTCTGTGAACTTAATGTTTTAGTTCATTTACTTGGTGTTTTATAAGATAAACTTGATATTTTATTTTATGAACTTGGTGTTTTGTTAGTGCAATCTGGTGTTTTATTATATGAAAATGTTTTAGTTTAGTGACTTTTGGTGTTTTATTAGTGCAGTCTAGTATTTTAAATCAAGTTATTATCTATTAAATTCGTACTTGATGTTTTAGAATTAAAACATGATGTTTTGGTTCTAAAACATGATGTTTTAGCAGTGCATTTTTGTTTTTAAAATAACAAGTTTGTTTGTCGAATAACAAGTTAATAACTTAAAACATTAAGTTTGAACTCAAAAACAACACAAACGTAACTTCAAATCGAAACAAGAAAGTTTAGATATTACTACTTCAACTCAGCAAGTTAAGATATTACTACTTAAACTCGGGAAGTTCCAACTTTCTCAAAAGTGAAAATATCGGTATGTCACTAACCAGCAGCAGTTCTAGACCTAGTTTGTCTAACATATGTTTTAGGAGCAGCATCTTTTTTCCTTTTCTTCTCGTTGGCATTGCTAACATCAACCTTGTCAACATGATCATGTTTAATTGCCGAGAATTCTTCAACTTTCTTCAACAAAAACTCCCTTTTCATGTTTATATCGCTGAGTAACAACGTTGCAAGAGCTTCGCACGAAGAGGTGTCCTCTCCAAATCCTAAAAAAAATAATAAAAAAATCAGCCACTACATCTTTAATCAAATACTAATATTCAAAAAGATATAAATAACATTTAAATTTACCTTGCACAACTCAGGACATTTATACAATGCTCCTTGAAAATCTTTCATCTCCCACATGATGTAAATACCACAATCATGGTTACTCATGTTTGGTCCAAGCACCCAATCAAATTTCATATATTCAAATTCATAATCCATGACCTCCTCCCACTTCAAGTGACCAAAGTCTTTCAACAATGTACTTAATTCTTGACACTATAAAAACAGTACAAAAAAAAAAAGAAAGAAAACAAAGTTAAAAATCCAAGTCTGTATATGAAAATTGTCCAGATATACTCATTTCGTGCACCGAAGAACTAGACTTACCAAAATCTTAGCAAAGAGGATTCGTTCGGTCTTTTTATGATTGTTCATATGCAAATTGTCCAGATATTGACACTTTTTTGTGCCGTATTCACAACGTACATTGTGTAATGCCCGTAATTACCAATTGGAAAAAAGAACTGCAAAAAAAAAAAAATTAGAACATTCTGAGTATAAAATTTGATAAATAGAGCTAATAAAATATATAAAAATTTAAAATCAAAATATAAAGAGTACCAATTTGGTTTCTCTAAGATTCTTCATCTTATGACTCAATATTTGCTTGTTAAAAGATGCTTGCATTGCTTCACGGAATGATTTGCCTTTCTCAGGTATATTTTTATAAACCATATCAACCCAATGTAACTGCATATAAAACAGATTATATAATGAAACCACAAGTTTCACAAATAAAACACCAAGTTAAAGAACTAAAACATTAAGTTTCATAAAATAAAATTAAATTGAACTTACCGTACAACTACTGCAATCAAAGATAAACTTTGACATTGTTCCGGACTTCAATGTTAATACATTCATCAGAACTGCCCAACAATCAATAATACTGATACTTATGTCCATTCCTTCTTGTAAACTTTGTAAGTCATCATTGAAAACTACTTTATTTTCTCCATACGCACAATATCCACCTCTACAAAAAAGAGTGAGATAACAGATTAAAAAAACAAGTTTATATGTTAAAACTCCAAGTTTACACATCCAAACATCAAGTTTGAAAATTTAGCTAAAAAAAGAACAAAAAGAAGGATGTTTACCCATGATCAGATTTTGCAAAATATTCTGAAAAACAGTAGTCAACAACTTGTTTTCTCAAAAGCTTCATTGGCATGATCAAAGACTTATGCTTTTGCATAAACCTTGAGCTCAAAACAAGATCAACATTCTCTTCACCACAAGTTATTGTGCACCCTAGCCCACCACCTTCATCATCAGTCTCCGCAATGAAGCTTTTGAGACTACTAATCACATTATTTAAATTCTCTTCTTCATCTTCAGCATCAGTCTCCACAATTGGGGACAAACGTCCAATGTTCCCCTGATCATCAATAGCACGAAGAATAATAGAATCCGATATCTCATTGGAATCAGTATTTAGATTCTCTTGTTGATGACCACCATGACCACCATCATCATCCAAATTGCCACTGCTTGTATTCCTTATGTCATTCTCATGACCACCATCATCAGAATCACTTAAAAGATCAAATGAAGGACCATTTTTCATCTTTTCCATCCATCTAGCCCTCTTCATCAAATCTGAAGTTATAGAATCCACCAACTCAAAAAAACCAGGAGCATTATAATATTCTTGACTGTCCCTAGCTTCCTCAGACCTAGATCCCGTATTCTCAGTAGTTTCCTTCTCCTTCCCTTTATCATTCTTTTCTTTTTCCGCTTTTTGAAGTCTCTCCATAAGACCATGAGTTACCAATTCCATGTCTCTCTTGAATATAACAATAGCCTCTTTAGAAGGCTACAAACAATGATATTCACAAAAGAAATAGGTTAAAAGACCAAGTCTTTATATGAAAATATCAAGTTTGGATATGAAAATGATAAGTTTGCAGATAAAAAATATCAAGGTTGGATGTGAAAATACATTAAACTGGATATTGGTAAACCTCCTGCATTGCACTAACAAAATACCAAGTTTATGGAATAAAACATTAAGTTTCACTACAAAAATACCAAGTTACACCAAATCAGATTGCACTAACAAAACACCAAGTTCATAAAATAAAACATCAAGTTTATCTTTTTAAACACCAAGTAAATGAACTAAAACATTAAGTTCATAGAAATAAACCTCAAGTATCAGCATAACTTCATTAAACTCCATATTGCACTAATTATGAAATAAAACATTAAGTTTCACTACAAAAATATCAAGTTACACCAAATCAGATTGCATTAACAAAACAACAAGTTCATATAATACAACATCAAGTTTATCTTATATAATACCAAGTAAATGAACTAAAACAATAAGTTTAAGTTACTACATGAAAACACCATGTTTTTATATGAAAACAACAAGTTTGTATATGAAAACACAAAGAAAGCTTGCTATTGATAAACAGGAGAACTTACTTCAAGAGCCAATGCTAGTATATCTTTGTTCGTTTGAATTCCTTCTGGAATTCGATACTTGACAATCCTTTCATCTTCTCTAATCTCTTCTCTAATCTCTTCTCTAATTTCTTCAGGTTGAATATTTTCACCATCTTCAATCATAAATTCAACATCATCTTCATCATTACTGATAGGATAAGAATCTTTAGATCTTTGAATTTTTCCATACAACTTTTTCTTCGATTCATCCGTCCCTCTTTTTTTTAGATTTTCCACAGTCCAATGCTGAATCAAAGGCCTTTGATTTGGTAGCCTGACACCTTGAAAAGGGTATCTGTGCAAGTATGCTATCAATAACAATAGCATACAACCACTGCAACCCGGACTATTGATTCCAGTCTTCTTATACTTTTCAATACCTTTGACCAATTTCTTCAAGACAAAACCACACCAATCATAATTTCTGATATTATCCACATTTTCAAGCATAGTTAACAATGACAAATCAATATGCTTGGAAATTTTTGGTGCCAAAAGATGACCAACGGCATATAGAACATACAACCGTTTGAACTCATCACCACCATTCTCTAGCTCCTTGTGCTTGAGCCGTTTTTCAATGCACGTAAGACGTATACCTTCTGTAGTTTTCTTAAAATGTCCACTACTAAAATATCTCTGTCTCACAACTTCACAATCACTCATCTCATGTATTTGGACATTCCTCGTATTCCGTGGAAGGCAAAATACATCAAATACGTCATTTGATGTCAAAGTATACGAGTCCTTATCGTTGATAGTCTGAACATGAGTATCCGGATCAAAATTTTGAACTAGATATGGAACCACCCCAACAGGCAACTTTTTCACTTTCAACTTCAATAAGGACTCAAATCCAATAGATTTTATATCCTTTATCTCGTTGTTCGATAATTTCGGTGTCTACAAGTTTACCGGGGTGCAAGTATGCAAAAAGGCTTAACTTTCTCCCCAAAAACACAAAATTGAGATCGGCCCCTAGCGACACATGTAGAAGTTTCTCCACGGCCTTTCTTTTCTTTGTAACTTTCTTCCCCACAAATTTCTCTTTATCATTAGGAGGTACGTCTTCTTCTCCAACATTGGTTGTAGGATCATCATTTGGAGAAGAATATCCTTGATCTTCACCAACACCATCACCATCACCACTAGTAGAATACTCGATTCATACTACGATTCATAATCATTAGCAGCAGCCGCAACAAATAAAATAAAACATTAAGTTTCACTACAAAAATACCAAGTTTATGGAATAAAACATTAAGTTTCACTACAAAAATACCAAGTTACACCAAATCGATTGTACTAACAAAACACCAAGTTCAAAAATAAAACATCAAGTTTATCTTATAAAACCTCAAGTATCAGCCATAACTTGATTAACCTCCAGATTGCACTAACAAAATACCAAGTTTATGGAATAAAACATTAAGTTTCACTACAAAAATACCAAGTTACACCAAATCAGATTGTACTAACAAAACACCAAGTTCATAAAATAAAACATCAAGTTTATCTTATAAAACACCAAGTAAATGAACTAAAACATTAAGTTCATAGAACAAAAGTTTATGAACTAAAACATTATGGAATAAACCTCAAGTATCAGCATAACTAAAACAAAAATATCAAGTTACACCGAATCAGATTGCATTAACAAAACAACAAGTTCATATAATAAAACATCAAGTTTATCTTATAAAACACCAAGTAAATGAACTAAAACATTAAGTTCATAGAATAAAACCTCAAGTATCAGCATAACTTGATTAAACTCCAGTTTGCACTAACAAAATACCAAGTTTATGGAATAAAACATCAAGTTTCACTACAAAAATACCAAGTTACACCAAATCAGATTGTATTTCACAAATCCCATATACTTCTTACTAATGTCAATAATAAGTAAAAGTGAACAGAAAAGCCTAATGATATGCCCTCACTAGTGTGAAACACTAAAAATGGTTCTGCGCAGAAGGGAGAGAAGATGTTGGGTCTGACTTGATGGATATAAAGATAAGAGCTCACGTAATTGCTGTGTATGAGCTCACTCATAAAGTCAAGCATATACTTCTTACTAATTTCAATCATAAGTCACATTAAAATGCCACGATCCCATGGCATTCTCATGGTTTCCAATATCGTATTTTTATATGCCCATACAGATTTTCTCCTCTCGGTCAGGGACACAGCAAGATATGGATCCACACAGGAGTTTATATGAGAAAGCAACAGACTACCACTACCCACTAAAGAAAATATGAGGCAAAGAAGATTGTAGCAAAGACCAGAAAATCACAGCTTGGGCAGCTGTTTATGTTATCACAGAATTTTCTATGATAAAAGTACACCAACTAATGGACAGTCCCCATTTGTGTCAGCTAACAGGGACATTTATTACTATCTAAAGTAAAAAAATAAAGCAAGTGACGATAGTAACAAACCTCTCCAGACTTTGTGACAAAGGCAGCATGATTGTGGCAGGCAGAGACATGGGTCACTTGTTCATATAATAAAACAACAAGTTCATATAATAAAACATCAAGTTTATCTTATAAAACACCAAGTAAATGAACTAAAACATTAAGTTCATAGAATAAAACCTCATGTATCAGCATAACTTGATTAAACTCCAGATTGCAATAACAAAATACCAAGTTTATGGAATAAAACATCAAGTTTCACTACAAAAATACCAAGTTACACCGAATCAGATTGTATTTCACAAATCCCATATCTCACAACATTCAAGAATCACCAAGATGGAATAAAATTTGTACCAAACAGAGACCACGGTTTATTTGGAGAAGACGGTGAGAATGTGAATTAATCTTAGAAAATCCATCACAAAATCAAACAAATAAACTTAAAATCAACACAATAAATGAATAAAAGAGTAAGAATCAAGCGAAATTTACTTAAAACACATACCTCCGTAACCCTAGTTTTTATTTGCATGTTTCAATCTCATTTTGCTTAAAATCGAACGTTAAGCCAACTGTTGCGTCGAGATTCAAAGGTCTCCGGACCTAATGTGACTACCAGGAAGAAAGTAGAACCCTAGAATGGTTCGAATTCAAATTCCGCCTCAAATGTGGTTACAACAACTTCGACCAAATCCACCGTAAGTCGTGGTACTGGCGTTACTTCAGATTCTGTTCCACCAGCTAGAAGGAATACCACTGGGAGTGCTCTGAAAACCGCCAATTACGAAGCAAAGTGTGAGTTCGGTTGCGGGTAAATCAACATAAATTCGAACGAGAAAAGAAAAATCAAACAATCTTCCCTTCAATTTAGAAATTGAACGAAGAAGGAAGAGAGATACCTGGTTTTTCATTTGCATAGAGGAGGAAACCGGCGTGTGTGGAGAGAGAGAGAGAGGAACGACGAGTGTGGAGAGAGAAGGGAAAATCAACGTCGTGTTTAATGACCGATTTTAAAAAAACCGGTTTAGCGGTTTACTTTGGTTTAAAATACATACCGGTTTTTAAAGTAAAAAACAAGACTTTTTTTAATATTTGGGGGAAACAAGTTTCCCCCAAAATTTTCTGATTTGGAAAAGGACATTGTTAAATATGTAAATATCTTTTAGTCATGTAAATATATTGTGTTATATTTAGAATATGACTAATATTACTAACAAATCTCTTTCCTTGTTAGTGTCAATTTTATGTTTTCTTGTATGAGTTGGATTGCATCAAATAAGGAAGAGTTTGACTAATTGAAGAACTTCTCAAAGGTTCATATCCTAGGCACATTGAGAATTCTTTGGAAGAAAAAAGCGTTTGTTCAACACGGATTCAAGATATTCTTTTAGGTTGTGAGTGCAGTTGTGTCTTACATCTGAACTCACATCTAGATTTCATTCAAGTTATTTGTTCTTCTTCTGTTTAGAATAGCCTCTCATTGGGAAATGAAGATTGTTCTTGGTTTAGAAGTTGGTTAAAACTTGCTTTATTATTTTAATCTTTTTGTTTCACTTATTCTTGTTTTCTTTTGTAAAACAGATCTTTAATAGTGAAAACCTTTTTGGGCTTAAAGCCTTGTTTGCTGGGACAGAACCAGTAAACGTTTAATTCTTTGTGTTCTTTATTTTATTCCGCTGCTTATTGGTGGATGTGTGAACAGTTGTAACTCACATCTGTACTCACATCCGTAATCTGTTTGGTTGAAACTGATTTCCTAGCTACACTAAACTTTCAATTGGTATCAGAGTCAACTCTCGACATATTACTGAGTGTTGATCCAGAAAATGTAGTTATAATGGAATGTCAAAATTATTAGAACTAACCTCCAGTATTTGATGGTACAAATTACAATTTTTGGAAGTCTATTATACGTAACTACATCAAATCAATTGATGAAAGAGCGTGGATGTGTATACTCGTTGCTTGGCAACCTCCCACTGTGGAGAAGAAGCCTACATCAGGTATTGGTGAAACTATTTTTGAAAGAAAACCTGAGGACAGATGGACCCTTGATGAAATCACCTCTGCAAATTATAACTCTAAAGTCATGGGTGCTATTTTCGATCATGTTTCTGGAAATATGTACAAGCTTATCACCAATGAATGTATTGATAAGAATGCTTGGGATATCTTACAGATGCAATGTGAGGGGATTCCAAGTGTTAAATCCACTAGACTTAGGATCTTAATGGATAGATTTGAAATTCTTAGATTGGAGGAGACAGAAGACATTGTCTCCTATGCTGCTAAGATTCATGAGATCTCTAATGAATGCACCAACATTGGTGAGTATATCTAATGCCAGATTTGTGAGCAAAATCTTGAGGACCTTTTCTGAAAGGTTCAACATAAAGGTTGCTGTCATAAAGGAAACAAATGACACCAACACTGTAAGATTAGATTGGTATTTTGACTGTGTTTGAGCTGAATCTTGAGTCTCAGAAAAAGAACAAAGCCATAAGCCTTGCCCTCAAAAGCTCTGTAGCAGTTCCAAAAGAACTGGTTGAGCTCTCCTCATAGATTGACAAATCAAGTCTTGAGGATGAGGATTTGGCCCTCATCTCTAAAAAATTCAGTTCTATGCTGAAAAATAAAAGGATGAGCAAGTTTCCCAACATACCTGCTCCAAGTGTTGAAAAACTTAAGGTTAACAATGCGAATGGGTTAAAAGGCCAAACCTAGAGAATAAGAAATCCTTTGAATCTGTGCAATGTAAAGCCTGTCGTGGCTTTGGTCATTATGCTAATGAGTGTGCTAACACACTGAAAAAGAAGGGAATGAGCTTAACTGCTTCCCTGAGTGATAGTGGGGATGAAGAGAAAGTTGCTAACATATCTGTGGTTCTTGTCAAAAAGGGAAAGCAAACCAAATCCTCACACAAAAAGGTTCAACAATGCTCCACATCTATCTAGGTGCTTGGAATTGGTACACACTGACTTGATGGGACCTATAGAGATAGAAAGCTTTGGTAGGAAGAAATATACTTTTGTGTGTGTTGATGACTACTCCAGGTACACATGGGTGATGTTTTTAAGGGAGAAATCTGAAACCATAGGTGAGTTCAAAAACTGGTATAAAAAGGTCAAAAATCTGTATGGCCTTAAGGCTGTAAGGATTAGGTCTGACAATGACACTAAGTATGAAAACTCAATATTTACTGCCTTCTGCAACTCCAAGGGAATCACTCATGAATTCTCTGATCCTATAACTCCTCAACAGAATGGAGTTGAATAAAGAAAAAATAGAACCCTGCAAGAGATGGCTAGGGTTATGCTGAGTTCTAAAAATCTGTCAAAGAAATTTTGGGCAGAGGTCTTGAATAATGCCTGTCACATTAGTAATAAGGTGTTTCTCAGAATTGGGAGCACTATGACACCCTATCAAATCCTTCTTGGCAAGAAACCCACTTTAAAATATTTTCATATGTTTGGTTGTATCTGTTACATCCTTAATGAAAAGGAACACTTGTCCAAGTTTGATTCCAAGAGTGATAAAGCAATATTCATGGGTTATTCCACTAATAGTAGAGCTTATAGGGTGTTTAACATAAAAACAAAGACTATTATGGAATCTGTTAATGTGGTTTTTGATGATTCACTTGATCTTAACCTCAAAACAGTTGAGGTTGATGTTCAGGTTACTTGCTGGACTGGAAAATTACAGACACAGATGGTGAGATGCAAAAAGAGGGTGCTAAGACAGAAACAAATGATGAAGCAGAGAAGGATGTGGACACATTTGCATCCACATTCACACCCACATCTGTCCCCACATCTTCCCAAATTGTCGAATCAGAGGACAGTTTCTCTGAATCTGACAATGATGATAATCCAGAAGGTGATAAGGATGGGTGTGTGGACAGATCAAGGGATATCCCATCCAGAATTCAGAAAAACCATCCCACCTCACAAGTAGCGGGTGATGTGCATGATCAGGTGAAAACCAGGCAAAAGGGAAAGATAAACTACAGGGAGCTAGCTGGTCTGTGGAGCTCAGCTCCTCATCTGTCTTCTCCCAGGTAAGTCATTGTTGGTATGTCTCAAAATTTGAACCTAAAAACATAAATGAGGTTTTAAAGGATGTAGACTGGATTTTGGCCATGCAAGAAGAGTTGAGTCAGTTTGAAAAGAATGATGTGTGGACCCTAGTACCTAGACCCTCTCATGGGAATGTCATAGGTACAAAATGGATTTTAAAAAATAAGACTGATGAAAAGGGAGTAATTAATAGGAATAAGGTCAGACTTGTGGCTCAAGGGTATACTCAAGTTGAAGGGGTTGATTTTGAGGAAACTTTTGCTCCTGATGCCAGAATTGAGTCCATAAGACTCTTGTTGGCCATAGCCTGCTACCTCAAGCTAACTCTTCATCAGATGGATGTTAAGAGTGCCTTTTTGAATGGGGTATTGAATGAATAGGCCTATGTATAATAACCTAAGGGCTTTGAGGGTCATGAATACTCAAACCATGTGTATAAACTGAAAAAGGCTCTGTGTATAGGCTTAAACAAGCCTCTAGAGCCCGGTATGATAGATTGACAGATCATCTTCTCCACCTAGGATTTAAGAGAGGTGAATTAGATAAGACCTTGTTTGTGAGAAAAGAGAAAGGGGAGATAATTGTGGCTCAAAATTATTTGGATGACATAGTGTTTGGATCAAATTCAGATACCATGTTGACTGCATTTGTGGAAATCATGACTTCTACATTTGAGATGAGTATGGTAAGAGAATTGAACTTCCTAGGCTTACAGATCAAACAATTCAAGGAAGGTATGTTCATCTTCCAATCCAAATATGTCAAGAACCTTGTGAAAAAGTTCTCACTTGAACACTCCTATCACCTTAAAACACCAATGGGGTCATCCCAAAAGCTCAGTCATGACACAGATGGTAAAAGTGTGGACCAAACTGTGTACAGAAGTATGATAGGTAGTTTGTTATAACTCACTGCTAGTGGTAGTTTGTTATAACGCACTACTAGTAGACCTGGCATCATGTATAGTGTATTTCTCTGTGCTAGATATCAAGCAAACCCAAATGTTTCCCATCTTAAGGCCTTGAAAATGATTATCAAATATGTGAATGAGACTGCAAACGTAGGGTTACACTATTACAAAGAGACTAACACTAACTTGGTAGGATGCAGTGACTTTAACTGGGCAGGCAATAGTGATGATAGAAAGAGTATCACAGGGGGTTGCTTCTATCTAGGAAACAACCTTGTTTCTTGGTATAGTAAAAAGCAAAATTGTGTATCCCTATCTACAGCTAGCTGAGGTTGAATATGTTGCCCTTGGTAGTTGTTGCACACAACTGTTGTGGATGAACCAAATGCTTTTAAAGATAATGTGTTGAATAGCGAAATTCTTATTGCCTTTTGTGATAACAAAAGTGATTTAGACATATCCAAGAACCCTGTCCAACATTTCAGAACTAAGCATATTGATATTAGGCACCATTTCATAAGGGATCTTGTAGAACAAAAAACTGTGTATCTGAAATTTGTTGGGACTGAAATTCAACTGGCCAATATATTTACAAAGGCATTAGATCATGAGAGATTTTCCTCCTTGAGGAAGTCTCTTGGCTTGTGTGATATTTGAGGATGTGAGCACAAATGTGCACACATCCGTTGACTCATCTGTATATTTTCTATCTAAAAAAAATTCCAAAAATATCATGCATTAGCATGAAAAATCTCAAAGTGGTCACTTGTTTGTCCTACATTATTGACATGTCTGATTACTTAATTGTGGACATTTTTTGTTTATGTTGTCTTTTGATAACTTGATACAATCTTCCTAGATATCTTACAGTGGGTGCCTTATTAGCAAAGAGAAACAGTTGCTTCTCCCATTTGAATGAAGCCAGTCTAGTGTGATCAAGTGATCCTCAATATAATAGTTTGAAATCAAACATGAAAAGATCACTGGACAAATGGCTATCTTTGAAAAATAAGAAAATTGAAAGCTACTCCAATTATGCAATTTATCCACAATAAAAAATGGGTGGATGCATTCTAGAGGTTGTGCAGATTAGATTATTGTTCATTGACTTTTTGTGATCAGATGTGTCCCCAAATGTGAGTCACGTCATATGCCACATTTAAAACTGAGATTATTTCCTTCACCTGTGTGATGCATCATTCTAGTCATTCAGCATCTCAGGTCATATAGGGTGCTTTGTAAATATTTTCTAGTTTATTTTCATTCTTAGGCTCCATTTGTTTCACGAAAAATAACCCCCGGAAAATGATTTCTTGGAAAATATTTTTCGAAAAATGAAAATGCTTTGCGGAAAACATTTTCCGATGTTTGGTGAATTTTAAGAAAACATTTTTCGAAAAACATTTTTGATGTTTGGTAGTTTCATTAAAGTAACTTTCTAAAGGTAAAATCAATACAAACAAAGGAAAATGAGGAAAATGTTTTTCGGAAAACAACTTCCTTAGGTAGAGGTAAGAAAGTCGTTTTCCTTAGAAATCAAGCTCATTTTCCATTGACCCGGAAAATGTTTTTCGTTGACTTCATTTTTCGGTGTTTACCGAACACCGGAAAATGGGGAAAACATTTTCCCCCAAACAAACGGAGCCTTAATTTATTCTTTGATTTAACATGTTTTTGATTTCCAATATCTCTTATGAAAAGGAAAGTTGTATACCAAGATCCTCATGGAAAAAGGAAGGACAATTTCAAAAGGGTATTTGTGGAAGAGATATGACCGAAGAGATTCTTTGTTATCCTAAAAGGTAGTTAGAATTTTGATTGGTTTTAACCTTTAATTTTTTTTGGTTATCCGTGTGAAGGCCAAGGGTTTATATCCGTTTGAGACTCAATCACATCAAGCCGCAAGCCTAAAGTCTTAGAGAGGTAAGAATCCTTAATTGAGTAGGAAAGGGGGAGTTGTGGGTATAAATGTGACTCACGTCCGTCACATCATCCTTAAAACCTCACTGTGTTTCTTCCCCTTTACCCCAAATTTTTCTCTCATACACACGTACCATATCTGTTATTCTCTCTCTGTCTAACCTAATTGCAGAATCAATGAAGCCTTCAAACCCTATTCGTGATGAAGAAATCCTATATGTGCAGCCAATTTCTGTGGCATCACCTGAGGCACATCAATCTGAGAACATGGCTATGTCTCTGTTCCACGACCCACGGAGCAGTTACCATCTGAAACTTTATCAATGGAGGTACCTCCTCCATCTGAACCAACAACTGACCTTGTTCCCTCTCCAACAAAGGTTTCTACTCCTACACCATCTCCAATTCCACCAACTGGTGTGAACTCTCCTCCCATATCCTCTGTTCCTTCTGTTGCTTCCCCAACTTCAAAGAAAAGTAAGGTACCTCCGTCCATCTTCAAGGGGAAAGTTGTCAAAATCAAGACCTCACCTCCCAAAAAGTTGAGAAGATATCACAGTCAGAAAACTCTCTGAAGCAGACAAAGCTAAGCACCAGAAACTACCTGAAACTACCTGGTGGCAAACTCTCAACAACAATCACACTTGAGGATGAAGAAGAAGAGGAGGATGACTCCCAGTTTAAGCTTGTCAGAAGGACTAGGGCATAAAAGATACACCCTCTACCACTGTCAAAGAAGAGGAACCCCTTGCCAATTTGCTACTGGAACTGAAAGGGAAGAAAAAGGCCGTAGAAACTGAGTCTGAATAAGTTGTGGAGGGAGAGGAGTCTAGTGAGGAAAGTGATGACATGCTGATTATGAGAATTTTAAACTTGGGCCTGAGTAGCTAGAACAAGAAAAAGAAAACCAAGAAGTGAAACAAGTTGCTGAGGAGACATCTGCTGAATAAGAAATGGAGCCCTCTCCCCCAAAGGATGTGACATCAGATGTGCACATATTCAAACGCACATCCTCCACAACCAAAAGGGGTAAACCTATCTCTCTCTCTCCTTATCTACTGATATGATCCCTGTCTCCCCTAAATTTCTGTCTCTGGATGCCTCTGACAGGTATGAGCAAATAGTGAATAAAGTGTTGATTAAAGAGATGAAGAGGGATAAGGAGTCTTTTGCTAGACTAGGTTTGGTCCAGTTTTTTGAGGATAGTGTTGACTGTTGATCACCCCAAAACCTTCTTTCCCTGAGTTATGCATGAGTTCTATGCCAACTTGTCCAAAGGCTTGAACAATCCAGCATCCCCTATGTTTTTCATTGTTTATGTCGGAGGGAAGTTCATATTTTTCCCCCCTCTGTCATTAATACATTTCTAGGGTTAGATGAAGTGCCTGATGAGGATTGTGAGGTTTCTGAGGATGAGATAGTGTCCACTTTAACCTATGGGAAGCTAAAGGCTTGGCCCACAAAACCTAAGGACCTAGGTAGTGGATCCCTCACCTCCTTTTACTGTTTCCTCCATCTCATCATCATTGCCAACCTTTGCCCCTCAAATATTAAAACCTCTGTAACTAGGGTGCATGCTGATTTAATGTATCGGTTAGATATCAAAAAAGCCATCAATTTTGGGGCTTTTATCTTTAAAAAGATTTGTGGGTACTGTGAGTCCCCTTCTAAGAAATGGTCCCTTTCATATCCCTCTCTCATATCCCAAATCCTTATTGCTCAAGGGGTAAAGACAGAAAAGGGTGAGCAAAGGGTGAGTGAATTTGAGCTGCTGAAAGAGACCAAAACCTTATTACACAAGAAGCAAAGGTTTGTGGATCTGCCACTGGAACTGAGTCTGAAGATGTGAGTCAAGATGTGGCCACATCCGGTCACACATCTGAGGACTCTATCATTGTTCAATTGGAAGCTCTAGATGTAAAGATTGTTGCTGCTGAAGCTCTCTTCACAACTTTTAAAGCTCTACTAATTGCCTTTCAGACACATGGTGAGAATCTAAAAGCTTTGAAGTTGAATTTCCAGAAATGATAGACTACACTTTCTAGTCAAAAAGGGGGAGAAGAAGATATTTGAACTCAAATTGTTTTGTTCTGTTTATCTGTTAGGATTGAGTTTTTAAACTGAGTTGGTCTGTAACCTCCTAAAACATTTGTTGGATGTTACTTTGCTTTGGTTTGTTGAACTACAATTTTTTTGTACTATTTGATATTTATGCAATTTTTGTGTGAATGTGTTTACACATCCTCACACACATCCATTTCAGGGGGAGGTTTGAAATCTGACAAGACTTGGTTATTTGATCTATAGTTGCTAAATCTTTGTTTTGACTAGAAAGTCCAAAATAGGGGGAGATTGAAAAAGTGAGATTTTAGAGAATATTGACTTCCCTAATTCGAATTCAATTGGTAAGTGGATTTTATGACTTTCTCATCAAAGATTTAGATTCCTATTTGAAAAAGGACATTGTTAAATATGTAAATATCTTTTAGTCATGTAAATATATTGTGTTATATTTAGAATATGACTAATATTACTAACAAATCTCTTTCCTTATTAGTGTCAATCTTATGTTTCCTTGTAAAAGTTGGATTGCATCAAATAAGGAAGAGTTTGAATAATTGAAGAACTTCTCATTGGTGCATATAAATACAAGACCTAGGCACATTGAGAAGACATGGATTGAGAATTCTTTGTAAAAGAAAAACTTTTGTTTTTCACGGATTCAAGATATGCTTTTAAGTTGTTAGTTCAGTTGTGTCTTACATCTAAACTCACATCTAGAATTCATTCAAGTTATTTGTTCTTCTTCTGTTTATAATAGTCTCTAATTGGGAAAGGAAGATTGTTCTTGATTTAGAAGTTGGTTAGAACTTGCTTTAGTATTTTAATCTTTTTGTTTCACTTATTCTTGTTTTCTTCTGTAAAACATATCTTTGATAGGGAAAAACTTTTTGGGCTTAAAGCCTTGTTTGATGGCACAGAACCAGTAAATGTTTAATTATTTGTGTTCTTTATTTTATTTTGCTGCTTATTGGTGGATGTGTAAACATTTGTAACTCACATCTGTACTCACATCCGTAATCTGTTTGGTTGAAACTGATTTTCTTGATACACTAAACTTTCAGGTGTGTATAGAGTAGTTCTTGTTTCTGTTATCCGGCAGGGTTGGAGAGCATTACATTTTTGAGTTTTTGGGGTTTGGCGCTGTTCCTTGCTCTTGTCTCTGTTAAATGGACATCTCATATGTCTTTATTTATTTAATATTATTTTTTACCTTTTCATTAGAAAAACATTCTGGTGGATCTAGATGGACGGCGCTCTTGCTTTTCAATTCCATCCGGTGCTTTGCTTGAAAATATCACTATTGCTCTGCGGCGTTGACCTGCAAACTTAATTGTACCACTATCACATTATTTGCTTGTGTGTTGAACTCGTAGCGTATCTCAAATGACTCCCACATAGTTATAATCATTTTCTAACACAAAAGAAATTGCAATGGAAGAGGTAGAAAAATTGACGAAAGTAGAGATTTCCTGCCTTGTGGGTGCCTAAAAACACTTGCTACTATGAGGAGCCAAAAGGGAGTAGCAAGAATGGAATGCATTTTTTTCTTTGATTGAAAACATAAGTGAAAGTACGCTACTATATTTGCCAATTTAGAAGTACACTCATTTATTTTTAAATTTTGGATTCGTCCCCTACCTTAAAAGTTCATAACCATATATATGTATGTACGCATATATATATATATATATATATGTACGTATATATATATATGTATGTATATATATATATATGTATGTGTATATATGTATATGTATACATATATGTGTGTGTGTAAGTTGTATTTATATGTATATATGCGTGTATGTATGCAAGTACATGTATATATATGCATAAGTTTTTGGGCAAATAAGTGGACAATGAGAATCATTATCTACATTTTTTTGTTGCTCACTCATTCGGCCTTGTGCAAATACTATATTTCCTTCGTAATGCCTCTGTAATTCCGTTTTGACACAGGATATAAGATTAAGAGATGAAGCTAACAGAGGAGGTGTGTCGAAATTGAACAAAAGAGTGCTTGAATTGCAATCCCATATTTCATACCGTATCCGCTATTCGTTAAGGGCAAGAATCTGAATCTTTAGCTTTGTACTTACTTTTCTTGGTCCGTTATAGTTGATATAAAAGTAACATATGCATGCTCCTTATCAGGATTATGCTTCCATGTTATACCTGAGAAAGTTTAAAAACTTCAAAATATTGTTGAGAGGGAAACCAGTGGAGCAGTTCAATATTGCAGACGAGTTGAAATACAAGGAATTGGTCACTTACAGGCCACATCTTACAACAACAATATCTAAAGAGGTACGTGACAGTAAAGAATGCTATGTAATGCCCAAGTTTAATTTTGTATCCCTGCAACAGATTTAACAATTTGGACAGGGGTATTATATAACTTCTTTTTCTAAAATGTTTTCGTCTTCTCTTTACCATTATAAAGTTTATGCCTTCTAGAGTATGCCGTGATGGAAATTAATTCAGTTTGTAATATTCTGCAATTATCCAGGTGTGACTGATCTTTGACCTGGAATGTTCCCCCCTTATTATACCCTATTTATCTATGTTTGAGGGGCATGGCAGCTCTTTATTACACCCAAATCCCAATTCATCTTTGGCAAGGTTCACACTGTTTGTACAGTTGTTTCAGCCATCATTTGATGTGTGCAAGATGTCACTGGTGTGCTATCCTTACTGCATATAAAAATAGAAATAAAAATTGGGCCTATGCTAAGATCTAAAATGTCATTTTTATCTTTAGAAATTTGAAGGGGATATGTTTGAGCCAAAGGTGTAATGGTTGGTTGGTTCTGACAATTTATTTATTGTATCATACCATCTGTTTGATCTGGTTGCGTTTCCATCTTAACGCACAAGTAATTGCTCCAGTTACCCACTATATGCAATGTAAATCTAATGTATCCGCATTTTGTTTGGAATAAAAGGTGCTGTTACCTCATTACTGATGCTTTATTGGTCTTGCTGTTGTTTATTATGAGTTGTAACAATATATTATATCATCTTTTAGTCCTTTTTCATTATGAATTATTGTATGTACTTGTCTATCCTCTTAATGCCTTTTGTTAGAGATGAACGATAATATATGAACTTTATGATGTTCTGTCACAATTATTTTGTTAGATGGTCTATGCAAGTCACTTCACAACTATGATTTAAGTTTGAACTTGTGAAAATTAATGGCATATATGATTGTTTGTTTCCCTACCCATATGTAGGTTGTTGTAGAAACAACCCTTGGATTTATTAAAGAAGCACCAGCTCTTGGAGTTTCTGGATACAACGTATACCATAAGAACCGTCTTATCAGGGTATGTACGTATATTGAGATTTTTTCCTGTGCTTTGGATTGGCGACATCTTGTTTTTTGATGATGATACAACTCAAGAAAGTCCATTCCCTACTAGTTGGGCTTTTGTTAAGATTACTGAATGTGGGATACTTATTATGACCCGTGTCCCTCACTTGCATACATAATCATCGGACCCATTTTAAATACCATAGAATAGCTAATTGCGGTGTAAGTGCTCACTTGTCACTTGTGTTGCGGTGTAAGTGACCCATTTTAAGGAGAATAATTGCCCCACTCCCTCAGAATTGGACAAGTTCTGCGGGATGATCTTATCTTATTTGAGAATCATCCGGAGTAGTGGATTGGAGGATTGAGTGATGATAATGCCATGTAGTCCAACCATAGTGGACACGTGGCCTAATTAAGTTAAAAGGGAGAAGTCATGGAATGAACTAGAATAAGGACACGTGGTGTAAAGCCATATGTTACAAAGGATCAACCAGTCTAGTAAGGCCATGTGCGGTACGGACTCACGTGACCTCTCACGTGCGGTACGGACACACAGCCGTTACATATAAATAGATGGTCCTAGCCATTTATGGGGGCTACAGTAACTTTCTCTCAAGTTCATTCCTTAGACTTTGTCTTCTCCCAAGCTTATTGGATCATCATTTTCACTCCTCTTCTCCATTAATCCTTGGTGGTTCAAGTGTAACGCCTCATTAAACCCACATCCTAAATCCTTGAAAAGACTATACATCTACACTGAAAAATTCAAGTTGTGTATGCTGACCAAAAACTGTGATGCCTGATTTTGTTTTTGACCCAAAGCATGGTATTCATTGTTGAAATTCAAACCTACGGCTACATGGACTTTCCTTTAATTTAGAAGGAACTCCTTCCCATTTCAACTTGAAACCAGCCACCCTGAAGTTTCAATCTCCAATATACATGCTCCCCGCTTCCTTGATGGACTTTCACTGAATATGGAATATTAAGTCTCCCAAAGTACTCATCTGTTTTTATACGTGTAAGTTAACCATTGTATGTGGTTCAAAGGAAAAATTGTGTATTTCGAGCATTTGATTAACAATGATTACTCGTAGTTTTCTTTACAGTGTAACTTAGTTTATTGTTCTCCATTCTCACACTTTCTCATACTTCTAGCTGTGCAAACGACCCAATGCAAGCATTAACAACAATATTTACCCATAATTCTGTCAATTTATTTGACCCGGATAAATAAGTCCCTGAACCATGTTGTCTCCTTCCACCTTTGACACCTAAGGATTTTAGGGCCTCATCTGGGTGAATCTTGAGATTGAGACAACTGGTCACCACACACTCATTCTGCTTCTATTTTTGTCAAAAGTGGACCTGTTGATTTTTCCTGATGTTGCTGAATAGTCTTTCATCAATGGTTTATCTGCTCATATTAGGCGTGGAATGAATAGGATGATGGGATGGCACATCTGCTATCGAGATATAATGTGTACTTCAACAATGTAGTCCGTTAGTGGGTGTTAACTTCTTCTATGAACACATCATAGTACTGATAGACAGAGGAAAAAACACTTGGAACAAGCTGTGATTTTATTGATAATAAATCTGAATATATATAGTGTTTACATGGAGCTATTCTAGGAATAAGATTACAACAAATATTCTACAATATTATCTAAATATAAACAGATAACTATGGAATGAGTATAAATCTAATTGTGGAGAATATCTGGTGGATCTTCATCAATATCTTTAGTGTTATCATGCCCCCGCAAGATGGACGACCGTGTAGAAAGTCCAATCTTGGAAATTAATTCAAGGAATCGAGTACGCGGTAGAGCCTTGGTCAGAGCGTCTGCCAACTGATCATTCCCAGATATGTGTGAAATCCGCAACTGTTGAGATTGAACATGTTCCCGTACAAAGTGATAATCAAGAGCTAGGTGCTTCATCTTTGAATGAAACTTGGGATTCGCAGCGACATAGGTAGCTCCCAAGTTGTCGCAGTAGATGACAGGAGGTCCAGGAATACTGACCGCTAGTTCTCGAAGCAAGTTTTGGAGCCAAAGCACTTCAGCAGTGGTGGCAGCCATTGCTCTATACTCAGCTTCTGTAGATGATCGGGCAATTGTGCGTTGCTTGCGAGAACTCCAGGAGATGGGATTGCGACCAAGGTAGACAACAAAACCAGTGGTAGAGATGTAGTTGTCAGGATCACCTGCCCAATCAGCATCTGTGAATGCATGTAGAGAGGCAGGAGAGTTCTTTGCGAAGAAGAAGCCCGTGAGTGCTAGTGCCAACCAAGTAACGAAGAACTCGTTTCAATGCCTTCAAGTGAAGATCAGTGGGAGCTTGAAGATATTGAGAGAGTCTGTTAACCACAAAAGAGAGATCAAACCGAGTGTGAGACAAGTATTGGAGAGACCCGACAATGGCTCTATATTCGGAGGGATCATGAAGAGGGGATCCTGACTGAGCTGTGAGGGGAGGATGCGGCACCATGGGAGTGGGAACCGGATTTGCATCTAGCATGTTGGTCCGGGTAAGTAAGTCCATAATGTACTTGTGTTGACTCAGAAAAATACCATGAGAGTGAGGTATGACCTCAATACCAAGGAAATAGGACAAGGAGCCAAGGTCTTTGAGGGAGAACCGTGAAGCAAAGGAGGAGATGAATTCGTCAACAAAGGAGGAGTTAGAACCTGTGATGACAATATCATCTACGTACACTAGGAGAAAGATGCAGGCCTCAGCGTGTCTGAGGGTAAACAGAGATGAATCAGACACACAATTGTGAAACCCAACAGACAGAAGATAGTTGCGGAGTTCATTGTACCACGCACGAGGAGCTTGCTTTAAGCCATAAATGGCAGCGAAGCTTACATACGTGAGTGGGGTGAGAGGAACTTACAAACCCGGGAGGTTGTGCCATATAAACATCGCTCGTAAGAGAGCCTCGAGAAAGGCATTGTTGATGTCAACCTGTCGGAGGGGCCAGTCATTTGTGATAGCCAGTGATAGAACAGTGCGGATGGTGGCCGGCTTGACAACCGGGCTGAACGTCTCGGAGTAGTCAAGGCCGGGGCGTTGATGAAACCCTTTAGCAACCAGTCGAGCTTTGTGGCGATCGATGGAGCCATCAGTTTGTATTTGGTGCGGAAAATCCATTTGCATCCAACTAAGTTGTGAGATGGGTCTGGTGGTACAAGGTCCCAAGTGTGATTAGTGTGAGAGCATCGTACTCATTCTGCATAGGCTGCACGCCGGGCGGGGATTTTGAGGGCTTCGAGCAACGGTGTTTGGATCGGTGGTGGGTTGGGTAAGAGAGACATGGAGGTTGAGTTTGTTTATGGGTTTTGTGATATTGTTTTGAAGTGCAGTAACCGGTGCATTTGTGGGTGGAATATCGGTTGTGGATGTAGTTGGGGTGATGGAGGGAGTGGTGGAGGTATTGGATGGTTGAGGGATGAGGCGGCCGCTTGGTGGGGTTGAGGCGCACGCCTCGGGGCGAGACCTTCGGGCGAGGCTAAGTGTGGTTGAGGCGGGCGCATGGGGTTGTGTGAGGCGGGCGCTTGAGATGCCGTGGGTGTGGTCAAGGCTGGAGTGGGTTGGGGCGGACGCCTGGGGTTGGAGGTGGCGGGCGCCTCACCTGGAAAACTTGCCGGGCCATTTGTTGGGGTTGGAATGATGACAGGAAGGGAAGAAGAGCACCATTCGGTGATGGTAGAGTGGGAGCTTGATGGTCGAGGTGGATTTGGTGAAGGAAACTCGGTTTCAACAAATTGGACATGCCGGGAGACATAGATTTTGTGGGTTTTTGGGTCTAGGCAATAATAGGCACTCTGAGTGGGGGAGTATCCAACAAATACACAGGGGGTAGAACGAGGTTCGAGTTTGTGTTTGGTGTATGGACGAAGCCACGGGTAGCAGAGACAACCAAAACTGCGGAGTTTTTGGTAGTTAGGAGGATGGCCAAGAAGGACAAGGTGGGGAGATTTCATGTTGAGGGTGGGAGTTGGCATACGGTTTATGAGGTAGGCGGTGTGACAAAGGCTAGGGGCCGGTAGGTGAGAGACATATGAGAGTGGGTGAGTAAGGATAGGCCGGTTTCGACAATATGCCGATGGCGTCTCTCCGAGTACCCATTGTGTTCAAAGTGTGTGGGGAGGAGGTAAGGTGAGTAATACCACGAGAGACAAGGAGAGGATGAAGACCAACATATTCACCTCCATTATCACTAAAGATCGTGATGATGGGGCGGCGAAGAATTTTTCAACTCTAGATTTGAATTGGAAAAGACGGAGGTAGCATCATTTTTGTGTTTTAAGGGGTAAAGCCATATGTATTTTGAAAAATGATCAACAAAGATTATATAGTATTTGAAACCATCGTAGGAGGTGATAGGAGATGACCACACATCACTATATAGAACATCAAGAGGACCACTAGAACAAATGGAATTCTCATAAAAGGGAATTTTGTGACTTTTATTGAGTTGACATGAATTACAATTAAAGCTAGAACAACTGGGAATTTGTAAATTGAAACCACTACTACGGTGACGCACAATAGATTGAGACGGATGTCCTAAGCGATGATGCCACGTTGAAGCAGCGGAAGTGGAGATGGTATGAGCAGCGGGAGAGGGAGGCGTCCATTCATAGATACCCGAGTTAGAACCGCCTTCCGTAAGAGTGATTCCTGTGCGAAGATCCTTCACAAGAAAAGAAGACGATGAGAAGGAGACAGAGCAATTATTATCAAGACAAAATTTAGAGACGGACGTAATGTTACGGACACGTAGGGAGCACATAGAACATGATTAAGAGTAAATTTAGAGTCAAGGTAAGTGAGAGTGGTGGAACCAGTGGGTGATGGGAAGACCGGATCCATCGCCAATGAGAAGCTCGTCAGTCCCATCGTATGGTGAGTGAAGCGGCTAGGGTTGCTGAGGTCGCTGGGTCACATGGCGAGTAGCACCACCGTCAAAGAGCCAAGGTTTGGGCCGGTGGGAGGAGGTGGCGGTGCGAGCACCTGGGTTGTGGTGGACGGTTGTTGCTGTTGTTGGGTCGATTGTTGTTGGAAGGGGTAGGGAATCGGGCATTAGGATAGAGTTGGCGCAAGGCGTGGCATCGAGAAAGGAAGTGGCCGTCACGTCGGCACCATTGACAACGGCCTGTATGGTTCGAGCAGGAGTCAAAAGCGAGGATTGGGGCCGGGAGAGAAGTTTGGTTGGTTGTTGGATGAGCGGGGTTGGTTTTTGGTGGTGTAGTTGACAACCGCAGTGGAATGTAGGGTGGCCGTTTGGTTTGTTTTGAGGGCGAGTTCACGATTGATAAGTTTTTCATGGAGCTCATCAAACGTGATCGGGTTTTCACGATTCTCGGGACAGCGGAGATGACATTATCATAGTCGTGGTCGTGGATTTGTTCAAGGATTTTGTCAATGAGATCATCTGTGGTCGTATGGGGCGGCCTAGTGAGGTTAATCGGGCGGCAATGTGCTCGATGTCTTGCATGTATTCCGGTTATGGATCGGTGCCCTTCGTGATATTGCGAAGGTGGTCTTTAATTTGTTTGATGTGGCCTTTAGAGGGATCGCAAAGGTTTTGGCTAGAGTATTCCGTGCGGCTAGGGTGGTCGCGTAGGGATATTAGAGGGACGAGGGAAGGGGATAGAGAGCCGGCCAAGGCACCTAGGAGAAGCTTGTCTGGCGATACCAAGTTTTGTAGGAGGGATTAGGGACGGGTCATGGTGGTGGAGGAGGAGCAGTGGGGTCGGTCAACAATGGGTTTCAGCTTGGGATGGGGGCGGCGGGAGTGATGGTTTCAGGAGGAACTATGTGATTATTATCAATGAATTGTTGAAGGTCTAAACCTATGAGGGTGGCTTCAATTTGCAGTTTCCAGGCTATGTAGTTGGTGTTGGTGAGTTTAAGAACATGGTTTAGGGAGACGGCAATAAGGGGTTGGGTAGGTTCGGCTAGGTTAGGAATAAGGGTAAGATCAGTGGTGGTCATGGTGGAAGGATGCGGCAGGTTTGCAGAGGGAGAGAGGCGGCAGCTTGCAAGAGTAGGTTTAAGATCGTTTTAGCTCTGATACCATGATAGACAGAGGAAAAAACACTTGGAACAAGCTGTGATTTTATTGATAATAAATCTGAATATATATAGTGTTTACATGGAGCTATTCTAGGAATAAGATTACAACAAATATTCTACAATATTATCTAAATATAAACAGATAACTATGGAATGAGTATAAATCTAATTGTGGAGAATATCTGGTGGATCTTCATCAATATCTTTAGTGTTATCAAGTACATCTCCTTTGCTAGTAAATGTTGGCATTTTTCCCTGTGATCAATTTGTTGTAAAGTGATTATGAGTAAGTTTGGGATGCACACTAATGGTTGAAATACTGATTTCACCAGTTTGGCACCGCTCAAGTGTACATGGAAATTTATTCATTACTGTCACTGTTTATTCTATCCTTCTATTTGTTTGAGGGTGAGGAATGGGGCTCAAATTAATTTTTGGGGAATATGGTGGGTGGGTGGGTAATTCATCACTTCATGCGAAGTATCAGCATGTTTATTCTCATTCTTTGATCCATCTAGAGCCTATTACTGCTTTTCTGGTAAAAGATCAGGGTGAAAGGTGTCATGAAACTTCTATTTTTCCATAGTCTTAATGATAGAGAATCTGTTGATGTTGCCGAGCTCCTTGGTCCTTACCTCTCATTTCGGTTTTCGCTTGTCTTATAATGAAGATTCTAGGTGTGAAATTTAGAAGGTCAGGGATTTATGTGTGGTGGTCTTTTCTTACCATTTTGATGCTTTGCCCCAAACATTCTTCCTTTCCCATTCCTCCGTTTATTTGGAAGTCTAGGAATCCCTTTAAAATCATGTTGAATAAACTTAAAATGTATGACTAATGTATCTCTACGGATTGTTGTGTGATATCCAAGTTTTCTGAAGAGTCTCATGAGCTCCTTTTCTCTCCATTGCCGTGGTGCACAATATCTTTAGTGTCTTTGTTCGTAGTAGCTTGTGAAAACTAAGTGATCCCTGCCTCGGTGGTTTCCTTCTTCAGACGAAGGTTTGACATTTTGGAAAAGGAGGAGATGAGGTCTCTTTGCAGAGATGGGGGGTTTTTTGCTGTAATTTTTTTTTTTTTGGGTGTATTTGGATGGAACGTAACGTAATATCAGGATCTCTTAAGATTAATACTTGCTGAAACCCCTTTTTGAGGATAGTGTTGTTTGTTTAGCTTCTTGTGGGCATATGACGGGACCTTTTCGGGAGATTTCTCTTTCAGTCTTGAAACGGAACTGGGGTGCAATCATTTCTTAGTTTATGGTTCCTTTATTTTGCTCAAATGTTATTTGATGATCATCTTACTTCCCGATTTGTACATTCTTGCCATAGCTAGTAAACCCGCTTTTCTTATCAATTTATTTTAAAATCATTTTCCACTTCCTATTGAACTTTAGAGAACATAAGTTGTATGGCTAATGGTGTATGCCATATCATTTCAGCCGTTCTGGAAAGTCACTGGTGATGGACATTCTAGAGGGCATGGTGTTGTCGGTAAGTTTCTGCTCCATGTTTTCTTCCAACAAAATTTTCATCAAATTAACCAAAGCCTTGCTGCATTCTTTACAGGAGTTCTTGAAGCAAATTTCATAGAACCAGCCCATGACAAGCAGGATTTTGAGAGATCATCTGTGTTCACCAGGCTGGAAATGAGGCTGAAGCAAATGCTAATGGAGTACTGGTCAGTGCCCGTTTCTTCACAATCTGAAATAATGTTGTCGGATGTTGGAAGAACTCCTACTAAAACCAAGAACAATTTGCTAACCTTGCATCCACTCTCCCCGTAAAAATTGCTCATATTCCACTTTTGTTTGTCCTGGAAAACAATAGGATGCATTTCAAAATATAGGCTATAAAAATCTGTTAGTCAATTTTCTAATGATCTTGAAAAGGATGGTTGCTCTTACGTGTCATTAGATCCAACTTAGTCATACCCCAAAATTAATGGTGTTCAAACTATGTTGTGGAGCATCAGTGACTTCCCGTGGCATCAATCAGTTTGGCAATTTTTTTCTTATAAATGGGGCTACTGAGTTAGATAACTTTTCGTGAATGAGCTTATTGGCCTCGGAATTTAGATCCAACTTAGTCTTGGCCTAAAATTACTTTGGTAGTGCACACATAGTGTTATTTGGGTCTCTAAAGAGTAATAGTTAGGGATGTTTTCATGATTTGCTGGATGGAGAAAAACAATCTTGTCCAGTGAGAGAAAAAGATATTTTACTTTTTAAGGGGTTTTCCGTCATTTGGTTACATAATGGTCACCATGATGGATTAACTCTTACGCAACTTGACGTTTGACAGTTGAGTGCTTATTGACTCTATCCAAAATGATCAAAATGAAAAAGATAATCAGTTGAGTGAGGACATTACAGAAAGCTTTACGTTAATGAGAACATTGCAAAAATATGGAAAATTGAGTGATGAGATGACTTTGTCATTTTGGGATAATTTGGTATGCTAGAGTAAAACAGCATCTCTTTCTGAGTTATGACATTCAGATGATTTGCCGAGTTGCAAAATTGTTATCTTGTTGTCAACAATGCAGGAGAAGTCACTGCCACTTAATAGGACATGTTCCTGATCCTAGCTTTCTACGTAAAATGCAAAAGGAGGGCACTCCACAACCTAACGTTGGATTGTCAGCAGCTAACCAGCAAATACATCATGCAACAGTCGAAAGTATAGCTAGACTTTCATCTATCCCACGAAAGGAGATGCATGTCAATCAACCTATTGTTGATCTTGCTGCCAAACCGCAGCAGGATTTGGGTGGTGTGCCACCGCAAGGCAAAACTGGTTATGGCCCTGCTGTTGCTGCTCAACCTTCTGCTGCTGTAAGTGCTACACTTCTGCGTTCTACTTGGCTAGAGTTATGCTTATGCATATTGTAAGAAGGTTAATTGCAGTCGTGTGTATTTACAGTACTAAATATGAGTAAAGATTATAAATGGGGGGGGGGGGGGCCTCCATGTCCCCTTCAATTGCTTCACGGTTGCTCTTAAAATGCCCTATATAGTGTCTCAATTTTATTAGACAAATCTGTTATTGTGCTTATTCACACAATCTTTCTGCAGTACTATTGCATCTCCACTTGGGTTTGTATTCTTAAACACAATTTGGACTTGCTAGGTGATCACCTAACTAAATATTCTCCCATTTGGGTCTCATGTATACAGTAAACTGGTTTCTACTTGAGGGATAGACTTAAGTTATGGTTCTCAACAGAGAATTAGCCTCCGGTTTAGTAAAAAGAAAAAAAGACAATTACACGCAGGAGAATACAATGTCATTCTATGTGCATAATCTGCTATGGTCTTTTTTCTCTGAACTTTTTAGAAACATTCAGATACCAATTCCAGATATTTGGATAATAATATAAAATCATTAGGTTGGCAAGTATTGAACATGTGGCTGTTTCAAAAGCTCACAATTGTGTAAGTCGATTTTGGATGTGACATTTCCTCTAGTTGGGTCCTAATGTTTTGGGACTTGTTCATGATCAAATGTTTGGTTAGTAAATATATGAGAATTGTTATATAAACCCGTAAAATTGTTGAGTAAACCCGTAATGCACAAATTACAATTATGCCATCAAATGAAATTACTTTTTCACCCCTAATTCATATTCCCATTATCCCACCTTTCCCCTAATCAATTTTTCACCCATCTTCCCCACCTTCCCCATTTTTCACCATTAATCTCACCCTCTTCATTTTTTTTTGCATAAAAAAATTACCTCCCTCCCTTTCCTCCTACTCTCATTTCTCAAACATCAAAAAATCACTACCTCCCTTTCCTCCTACATATAAATTTGTTAAACTTTTGGTTTTTTTCCGTTTTGCAAAAATTCGGTCAGTAGTGACCGAAATTCGCTCAGTTCGGCCACCCCGCCGAAAAATATTGAAAAGTTCGGCCACACCCGACCGAATTTTTTAAAAATTAGTCTATTTTGAAAAGTTCGGCCACCCCTACGAAAATATTGAAAAAGTTCGGCCACACCCGGCCGAAATTTTTAAAAAGTTCGGCTCTGGTTTGCCGAATTTTTTAAAAAGTTCGGTTGGTAGCGGCCGAACCACCCAAATCCAGAATTTTAAATGCAATCGAACCGAAAATCGAAATTTCTCACACTCTCTCTCTAAAAATTAGTTGATTTCTTTTTTTTTTTCTTTCTCTCAAACTGATTCTCTCTCTTTCTCTCTCTAAAAATGGTGGTGGGTGGTGTGGGTGAGAGAGAGTAAATGAAAGGGTTAATGGGTGTGGGTGTGGGTGTGTGAGTGGGGGTATAAAGGGAAAAGTGAGGGGTTTATTTTAATTTTTTGGGGTGTTTTTAGCTTTACGGGTTTATTCAACAATTTTACGGGTTTATATAACAATTCTCTAAATATATTTTCAGAACTAAGCTTGAGGGCTGTTTTCTGGCCTATCTTAGCTAAGGTAGGCTTCTGACCTCATCTATCTTTTGTTTTTCATTGATCCCCTTTTGAGCATAATTTTCTTCAAATTATTCACCTTGTTCTTTTTCCTCTCTTTTGGAGTTCTATCACCTCAAGTTTTGAAGCCTGCCAATGTCATTACCTAATCAAATAAGTATGTGTGACATCCATGCTGAAGTTTTCCCATCATTTTTCCTATCAAAAAGTTGTAAAGACTTTTTGCTTTTATGTCCTACAGAACAATCATGCTAGAATGTTGTACTCACTCCGTCCCGGAATGATGTTATTACCTAATTAATTTGAATGAACTTTGAGCAATAATTTTAGGTTAATTTAATTATCCTAACGAAAATCTAAAAAGTTGTTATTGTAGTATTTATAATGGTGTATCAAAAAAAAATCATGAGGATTATTAAATTTACCTAAAATTATTGCTCAAAGTTTATTCAAGTTAGCAACAAAAAAGTGGGGACTTCATTCCGAGACGGAGGGAGTGTTTTTTTTTCATAGTTTTGTGTTTACCACTGCAGGGGTTTGATCAAGAGGTGGCGTGTGTAGATAGTTCAAGGGCTTCATCGATTGATCAAATATGTGATGAGAACATCCAGCTTTTCATGAGGTAATGCTTTGATTGAATGTGACCAATTCTTGAATTGTTCCTAGTTCTTAGGCCAATAACGTTTGGACATCGATATAGGCATCAGAAAAGACCTTTGTCCATCCTTCGTCCTTCTTCTAAATGCAAACACAGTGGTTAGAAACGTATTAGTGCATGAATAATAGGATGCAAATAGAGTGGTAAGAAACACTTAAGCGCTTGATATCATATATTTATAGGTTCACGACACAATTCGTAGCCACTTTCTCCACTTATATGTAGCAGTACCCTATGTTTTGATATAATTTTCGCACTCCATCTCCATTAAAGGAATTTAAACTTCCCAATCATAACTCATTGAATGGTACTCCCTCCGTCCCTAATTGAATGTCCAATTTTTGGGGAAGTTACTAAATCCTCCCTCATCATCAAAGAAGTTCTAATTCACACACTCAAGATGCATTATGGTGAGATCATTAAGTGTTCTTATGTACTTTTGTTACTAAAAATGCTTGTTTAACCTTCTAGCAAGTGTCCCCTCAAAGTTGAATTTGGACATTCATTTAGGTACGGATGGAGTATCATATTTTCTTACTCCCTCCGTCCGAAATGATCTTCCCATTTTTTTTGTTATTATTACAAAGGTACTTTGAGCAATAATTTTAGATAATTTTAATTATCCTAATAAAAATTTAAATCTTGTTATTGATACACCATTATAAATAATATCAATAACAATTTTTAATTATTCATTAGGATAATTATTTTGACCTAAAATTATTGCTCAAAGTACCTTATAATAAAATAAAAAAAGTAGGAAGATCATATTTGGATGGAGGGAGTACTATTATATATGATCCTCTTCCACATTCAAGTTTCCTCTTATCTACTTAACATTAGAAGGCCAAGTATTGGAAACTGGTGCGTTCTTATGTGCTCTTTCCAGTTACACTGTATCTCGGCTTCTTTATATTTCATTTTAAGCTCTCTTCTCCTCGAGTGATTGTCTTTTGCTTGTTATTAGTACTAATATTAACTATTTCCATTAAAATCTGTGGCTTCCAGGTGTGAGGAGCACATTCAGAAACAGAGTGAGTTGAAAAACACGGTATGTATAACTTACAAAGTATTTATAAAATTGTTTTGTTAAATGTGGCTTGAAGAGAAAGAACATTTCCCCTTTTGTAATACCAGATCTGAGTGGATCTTAACTTTCCTTTTTCGCCTTGTTTTTGTTGGAATAAATCAGATCCAGGAGTTAGAGAAGCAGGTGGCTGAAACAAAAAGAAAATGTGCTGAACTTTCTTCACATATAGAAACTCAGAAGCGGAAACTTTTGCCACAACGCCCATCAATGGCTTGATACGTTCTCATGGTCTATGCATGTAGTAGTCTAACTCGAGTTTTCGAAGTGATGGCCCACTCCATTGCTGGTTAGGTGTTATGACATTATTTTGGTGTAGAATGTTGAAAGTTAAATGCATTAGTAGGCCATGTCAACACGGGATAGAAAGAAAGAAACGGGTGTTAAGTGTAAATATATGATCAGTGTTGTTTTACTAGGTAGTGTACACATGAACACCTCGCTTTAAACAAACTGGATGCCTTTCTTGATGCTTGAATTGAACTGAAATTAGTGGCATGTTTTGTATTGTACTACAAGCTACAACGTCGATTTTTTTCACTTTTTTTTTACATATATTTTTGAATTAATAGTGGATATTAATTTGATTTGGTGTGAGTTTTATGTATACCAATTATGTTGCTTGATGATCATGCTATCTTGGTTTGTCCACAATTCATGGTATATGAAAATGTTCAATTTACAAAAAAAAATAAAAAAATGACATGTCACACACTTGCATCCAAAAATAATAATCCCTTCATCTCAAAAATAATAATCCCTTCATCTAATTATTACTCCCCAATCCCATATTCTGATAATTCCCAAACTCTACTACACCTTAATTATTCATAGTTTGATTCATATCAAACAATGATTTTGAACCCCTAATCATCATCAGTTCCTCAATTTTTGTAACCACCTTTGTCTTCAACTCTCCCATCGATGACACATATTGCTCAAGTTCATCCAAACGGTAACCCATCAACCGGTTCATCCCCCCACCATAACTCCCCATTATTCACCAATTTCGACTGATCAATAACATCCTTCTTCTTTTTCTCTTCCTCCAACTCTTTTGATAACTTCGCGTAAAGTTGGTTAAACTCACTAATAGGGTTATGGGGGTATGCAAATTGAGCGGCTTGCTTGTACCCCAAGGTTCCAGTACTAGCTAGGTACCGGTCCACAACATGATCAGGACTCGGGTGACCAAATGAATAAACACGACCACTCCTGGAGCTGATCATGATGACTATTTCTGCACCGGCCAACACACAAAGCTCGCTGGCCTTTTTGAAAAGGCCGCCACGGCATTTGGAGAAAGTGGCTTCACGACGGTTTGTCTCCTCTATTTTCTTGATCTCTATCTTTTTTCGACCTTGGATAGTCTTCTTCTTCATCACCATGTTTGTATCTATTGTCACTAATTCAAATATAGAGAGAGAGAGGAACTTAATTGTTCTGTTCTTGTTCTGTTCTACAAGTATGTGTCTTATAAAAGAATTAAAGAGAAAGAGAACTTACGGTTTGTAAAAGGATTTACAGGGTTATTATAAGGTCAAATGGTAAGAAGGGAAAATTGTATTAACATTTATTATTACATCGATTTTCTTAGATTTAGTTGCCAAATAAGTGGTGATTTTAAGACTTTCCTAAATATATCAGACATTAATTAATATCCACTATTAATTTGATTTTCTTAGTTTTAAGACTGACATGATCAGGACTCGGGTGACCAAATGAATAAACACGACCACTCCTGGAGCTGATCATGATGACTATTTCTGCACCGGCCAACACACAAAGCTCGCTGGCCTTTTTGAAAAGGCCGCCACGGCATTTGGAGAAAGTGGCTTCACGACGGTTTGTCTCCTCTATTTTCTTGATCTCTATCTTTTTTCGACCTTGGATAGTCTTCTTCTTCATCACCATGTTTGTATCTATTGTCACTAATTCAAATATAGAGAGAGAGAGGAACTTAATTGTTCTGTTCTTGTTCTGTTCTACAAGTATGTGTCTTATAAAAGAATTAAAGAGAAAGAGAACTTACGGTTTGTAAAAGGATTTACAGGGTTATTATAAGGTCAAATGGTAAGAAGGGAAAATTGTATTAACATTTATTATTACATCGATTTTCTTAGATTTAGTTGCCAAATAAGTGGTGATTTTAAGACTTTCCTAAATATATCAGACATTAATTAATATCCACTATTAATTTGATTTTCTTAGTTTTAAGACTGACACTCTTTTAAAAATAGTGACAGTTAATTTATTAACCCGAACCGAAAGAGCCGCTCTCCCTCACCAAATTACTAGCAAGTCCCCCAACCCAACCAAGCTATTCTCTCTCCTCGCCGGAATTTGAGTAGATAGTCCAGTCGACTGTTCTAGTCTACCCCTAAGTCCAACCAACCAACCAACCACGACGCCGGCGAAGGATTTCCAAGATGCGGAAGCGTGATTTAGCCATCCTTATGCTCGCAGCTTTAGCCATTTTCTTCTCTCTCCAGGTCTATTCACTATTCTGATGAATTCATGTCGTAAACCCTATAACTCCTTTATAGTTTTTTTTTTTTAGAAAATTCAGACACCATGTTTAGTTAATTTTACCTATTGAATTGAACTTGTAGATCATGTTTGCAATTTCATCCTGTTAATCAATCTTCTTTGATTGTGGATATAATAATTCAGCACGAGGGTGATTTTGCATTTAAGGAAGCGTGGTTCCATCTTTCCGATGAATATCCGATCAAATTTGAGGCTGAGCGCCTCCCGCCTCCCATTGTTTCTGATCTGAACGGTGATGGTAGGAAAGAAGTACTTGTGGCCACCCATGATGCCAAAATTCAGGTACTCCTTCAACCTCGAATGTAGCCATTTCCTTTTTTTTTCTGTTAGAGAATTGTTATTCACCCCCGCAAGTTTACTTAATACCCCCCGCATTACTATTTTCAAGAAAATGCCATTAATTGAAATGACTTTATTACCCTCACTAATATGTTGCCCACCACTGCTCACCACCACCCACTCCCGCAACCATCCACCACCCACCACCCACCACCGCCACCACCCATCGTCGCCATCGTCTCTACTGTCACCACTGCTCACCACCACCCTCCCATTCTTTCCTCCTCAATCATTTAGAATCCAAACAACAAAACAATGAATTAATCTTATTTGTAAACTCAAGCAATAATCATTACCAAAAATCAAAGATAATTTTATTTAAAAAAAAAAACACAAATCTGGGTTCTTCCCTCTATAGTAGTCTTCACATTCCCAACCCCAAAACCTTCTTCTCCTCCATCATCGCCATACCCAGAATTCCCTCTCCCATGAAGGTACAATCCAATTAATGCAAATCAATACACTTGTGTGCTCTTCCTTCCTACCAGTAACTTGCTAAGAAATAGTTATGGACTATCCATTTCAAAATTCACCAGAAGAGAAGAGAGGCTTCTAGCTTTCAATTTTGAGAGGGAATATTCAACACCCAACATTTATTTGCAACTCCCACTTATTCTCAGACCTTCATTGATGACAATGAACTGTAATTTCAAACTTTAATTGCTTTGGAAGACAATAATGGAGATTAGAGGGAGGGTGCCAACTATGGAGAAGATGGGAGTGGTGCGGCTGTTGTGTGGGTGTTATAATTTGTATTGTGCGTTGATGACAGAGAGGAAGTGGAGGAGTCGGCCTTGTTTAAGACGAAGAAGAAAAATCGCGACTGTTCAATTGAGAGAAAAGAAGAGTGGGTGTCGGCTTTTGAAAAAGAGGAAAGGATAGAGATATCTTGGATAAGGAGTATGTGGAGCTGAGAACTTACCGGAATTTATGGTGTGGACGGCTGAAATGATGGAGGTGTTTGGGTGTGTTTTTTAGGGCTCAAAAAAGGGTAAAAGGGGAAGAATGATGGGTATGTCTTGTATTGAATATTTAATTTTTCAGATAAACTTATTATTGCGGGGGCAAATAACAATTCTCTTTCTGTTACCTGTCTCTCTCGTCTAGTATGGCTCCGGTGGCAAAGGTTTTAACAGAATGATTTTGGACCGAGAGAGTTTTCTTAGAGTAGAAATTGGGATATCTTCATGCCCAGTAAACGACTCCTACTTGTAGCATTTAAGATGAATACTTGGCGGCAGTAATTCCCATCTGAGAAATGGTTTTGGAGTTTAAAAGCACCTACTTTTCTATCTTAAAGCTCTTCACCTTATGCGGCTTTGTAGTGGCAAGATATTGTGTGCAATCTAACAATCTTGTCTGTAATTGATGTCATTTTATTTTCCATCATTCACTGTTCTTATATTGTAAGAGATTACTGTTAGGTTTTGGAGCCGCACAATAGGCGTGTGGATGAAGGGTTTAGTGAGGCTCGTGTGCTTGCAGAGGTGTCCTTATTACCCGATAAGATCCGTGTTGCTACTGGTAGACGTGCTGTAGCCATGGCGACAGGGGTGGTTGACCGAAGTTTTAGGAGTGGGCAAGCACATAAGCAGGTCCTGGTTGTTGTTACATCTGGTTGGTCTGTAATGTGCTTTGATCACAACCTCAAAAAGCTGTGGGAAACAAACCTTCAGGTGAAATGTAATTTAAATTATGAATCTTTTTTTTTGTTAGATATGAGTAGTATTTTTGTAGCTGACTGCTGACTTGTGTGTTTTTCTTTCATATTTGTTTGTCTCCTGCTTTCGAGCAGTCTGCTGCTATTTATCTACTTACTCTCTTTTTGATATATACCCTTGGATATTTCAGGAGGATTTTCCACACAATGCTCACCACAGGGAGATATCTGTCTCTATAAGTAACTATACATTGAAACATGGAGATGCTGGGCTTGTAATCATTGGTGGAAGGATGGAAATGCAACCCCATGTATGTTTCTCAACCTATCGTCCATGTATTAATCAGTTTTTGATCTCTGGGAAATGATGAGCTCGACATTCATAGTATAAGAAACAAATAACACAGTGTTTAATAGCTGACTGATTTCTTATCAAAATAAAAATAAAATAAAATAGCTGACTGATGAGGCGCAACACTCATTTCATTGTTGTAACACTGTACTTGTGAATAGTCTTGTTTACGTATTTGCATCTATATTGATTATAATGATAAAGAAGCTGGGACTGGTGCCATAATTTATGAATGCTGCATGAATGTTAGTTCAGTATTTCATTATTGGAAGATGTTTTCCTCGACCTTGATGACCTTTTATACTGGCTGTTGATTGACGTGGTAACAGATCCCTGTTAGCCGATTATAGGTTTTCTGTCTAGATCCTTTTTTTTCATTTATACTGTAACTTGTCAATAAAACAGTACGCCATAACTATCTTATGTGATTCTCCATTTTTGATTCAGATGTGCATACGCCATACAGCATCTTAGTGTTACTCCACTTGCCTAAAAGTTGGGTGGTTTTATACTATTAGTGTTTCATAAGAAATAAATTAGGCATTGCACTCAGGCGTCTTAAAGCATTTGTGTTATCTTGATCTATGTCGTTAGAACTTCTAGTCCACTATTGCATTCTTCATTCTCGTTTGTTTAAGCATAATTGATCGATCTCTTGTGACTACTTAGAGCTTGTTTGGGATTTGGCCCTATGAAATCAATGAATATTTATCAGAACTGAGCGTAAAGTCCTTGGTCTTTCTTTGTTCCTTCTGAATGGATAAGGAAGCTTTCATTTAGAGATTGACATAAAGGCCGTGGGTAAGCCATCATTACAGAAGACCACAACTATTATGTAAAGGACTAGACCAACAAACGAAGAGCTACTCTCAAATCTCTTATCCCTGAGCAAGAACTCCCTAATATATGTTCCCCGCGAGAAATAATCTCAATATTTTTAAATTCCCTTTCTTAAATGGTATTAGGTCTTATGTTATGCTGTATCTAAATTAGATTGATGTGAATGAAGTTCACTTCCGATTTTTCAACAAATTGTTAATGAAAGATGATTAAGAAGTCAAGGCTTTTTACTGCTGTTGTCTGAAGCTGTATTGATATGGTAGGCATTTGAGGGTGGCTATCTTGTATTCCCATGTTGGTATCTTGGAAGATATCACATATCATTTACAGTGAGTGATAATATTCCCTTTCCCTAAAGTTTAAGGGATAGTATTTTTATAACCCAAATTTATTGCTCAAAGTATCTTCGTAGTTACAACAAAAAAGTGGGAAGATCATTTTGGGAAGGAGGGAGTATAAGTTAATGAAGCTTAGGCTTTTTGCTGCAGTTGTTTGTGTTTTAGGAGTCTGTGGCTGTATTGATATCACCTTCACATCTTTTTTTCAATTTCATTAATCTTTCCCTATCCGCTCATGACACGATGTTTCATACTGTTTCAGATACATATAGATCCTTTCGAAGAAATTATAATGGCTGAGGAAAATGCTGAGCAGCACAGGAGAAGTGCTGGTGAAAAAGAAGTAAGTCTGTTTTAGCTTATAGACAATTCACATCCGTATTTCCATATTACTCTACAGTGTAACTTTTAGCACGAGTAAGTGTTAAGAATAGTTTCCACTCTTCAATTCTCGACTTGGTCACTTACACTGCTACTTAAAATTCTTTCGTAAATACATATAGCAAGCTGAATCTTAGTTTATAGTAAATAATCTTCATTTGATATTATTATTATATTCCTAAAAGGATTTCTATTTGCGGAATTTTAGACGACATTGGCGCGAATAATCTGCTGTACTGTTTTGACGCGTGTCTATTTATGTTCCCGGGGGAATGCTTCCCATGAAAAGTGGATGTCTAATTTCAAAAGTAAATCGTAGTCTGTTTTAGATTAAGTGAACTAACAGATGGTTATTTGGGATTGATTTAAGATTTCTTCTTCTTGTGCTTTACACCTTCTCCTGCCCTTTTTTTTCATTTTTTTAGGAGATTATGAAGAAAGCTTTGAAGTTGAATCGTTTTATATACTTTCTTGATTCATATTTATTCTTGCTTTTGATGCCTTTTATATCAAGTTTGTGTAACTATTTTATGCTCCCCCTTTCCCAAATATGAATGACCACTTTTGGGAAAATTTTGTCCCAAAATGAATGACCTTTTTACAAAAAATCTTCGTCCCTAATTGATTATTTACCATTTTTTATTTCACTTTTCATTATATACTTGCAAAAAAGTTTAAAAAGTAGATAACAAAGATTTTCATAAACCTTAGTTACTAAAATTTACAAACAATTGACTTTTTATGATTATGGTTTCTCTGCTGGATCATATGTAGGCTACAGAGAATTCGGGAAGTGTGAATTTACGCCATTTTGCATTTTATGCATTTGCGGGTCGAACAGGAACACTTCGATGGAGTAGGAAGAATGAGGTACTGCTTTTAAGTCTGACTTTTAAAGTTTGTGTTTTAATTTTAATAGTTCATTATGTCTCCTAAAAACTTAAGCAATATGTAGCATAGTGTGTCAGCATCTGATACATCAGTTGTGTTCTCCCGTCTTAATAGCTTCAAGTTATCGGAGTGGCTTACAATACTTATGAAGCACATCTCCTCTTCATTAACTAACATAATAAATCGGATATTGTAGAACATTGATGCAAAGCCGTCAGATGCATCACAGTTAATTCCACAGCACAATTATAAGCTGGATGTTCATGCGCTTAACAGTCGTCAACCGGGAGAGGTATTCTTCTAAACTGTTTGACTCAAAAGATTTTATCTTTTGTGGTTGCCAGTTACCAGTTAATCTATCTCTGCCTCATTGGGCATATTAAGACTCGACACAAGTTAAGAATTTAGAATAATTGAAGCACTTTTGATTGATTATTGTAGATCTCAATTCTGCCACTCAGAGTGTATACAGTGTTTGAGCCGATCCTTATGTGGAATCAAGATCATGATACACTTTAAGCATTTTTAACTCAGTTTTCAACATTTGATTGGAGCTGAATGACCAAAGAGGATTTGTATTGAAATCTTTAGTAGTAGGAAGAGTCTCAGTGGAGACTTTTGAGCTGTTATGCAAGTTATATTTTGAGCATTTCTGTGTTTATTCTTCCTATTGATGAATTCATTTGGGCATACTAGTACTCTCTGCTAACTAACTGATAGTGATTTAGTTCATGATACTCGGAATTTGTTATGGTTCTGCCGGGGTTATGTTTCAAGTTGTGCCATGCTAGACATCTCTCTAAAATTAACTCTCTCCACCATTTTAAACTGCAGTTTGAATGCCGAGAATTCAGAGAGTCAATCCTTGGAGTCATGCCGCATCACTGGGTAGATACATTAAGTTCTTTTTACAACCTAGAGAGTAGTTTTTTCTTACTCCCTCTGTCCCAAAATGAATGACCATTTTGGATTTAATGAAGTATGTTTTTTTTTTTTTTTTGGTGAATTGTCATTTAGGGACAGTTTTTTGAAGAAAAAGTTTCATCAGGTCATTCATTTAGGGAAAAAAATGGTCATTCAATTTGGGACAGAAGGAGTACTAATTTTGGTAGTCATTTATGCGGTAAGTTTTTCTCAATCAGGATAGACGGGAAGACACAGTGTTAAAGCTGGCACACTTTAGGCGCCACAAGAGGAAGACACTAAAGAAAACACCTGGAAAAACTACCAATTACCAGCTCCACAAGCCAGAGGAAAACCATCCTCCTGGGAAGGATTCGAACCAAAAGATTTCAAACTTGATTGGAAAAGCAGCAAATCTAGCTGGTTCAGCCAAAGCAAGGAAGGTGAATATTCTGTCTTCTTAAGTATATGACTATTGTAGCCATTAAGCATACAATCAAGTGGCTAAACTTGTAACTATGGACATGAGTGGAAAGCTACTTTCTTTCAATGTATTTTTCATCTATTTCTAATGTACTTTTTGCGGTCAGCCTAGTGTATTGTAGTTGTCTAGAAGACCACCCAAAGGATTCCTAACAAGGTGAAATACTCTGTGTGCAGTAACTCCTTCGTTTATTCAGATGATCCTTGTCCCTTTAGAACTGCGAAGCTGGTGTCCCTCCTCTAACCTAAGACCATAAATTGCTATCCTTTGTTTTGCTCAGAAGCTGTATTATCAATCTGACCAGAAAGAGCTCTTACTTGTGGTCTAAATATTGCTCTTTGAAATTAAGCTCAAGTATAAAAGGAAGAAAGATCGAAAAAAAAGAGTAATATCGCAACTTTTAATGGGAAAGCTTTTATTTTTTCCGAGAAAATGTCTGAAAGCAGATCTAAAACTATTACATTTTTTTTATTGAATTGCCTCTTACAACTAGCCAAACTCGGTGACCGCTGATTTCTCGGAGAGGCAGACCTGATTCTCTCTTCCTGTATGAGGGATCAAAAAGTACAAAGCCACTTAAACTAGCACCTACATCTTCAGAGCTGCCAAATGGATTGTTATGATAGATAGGATGAGAGTGTCATCTTGGAGAGAGGGTAGTCACATCTTGTAGATGGGTGCTCCTGACAATACTGGATGTGATTAGCAAGTATATGGCAAACTTTATCGCTGCAAACGAGTTGTCAGCTTGTACATTTATGTAATTTTTTCATGAACCTAATTGAGGCCTTCTTCTTGTCTGGATAGGCTTATTCTAGGCACTAATTTTTCCTTGCAATGTCAGGATAGAGTCCAGAGACAATTAATATTTGCGATGTGTTTTGAAATTTTCTTGCTGACCTGCAAAGGTGCAATACCCTTTTCTCAAACTAATAACTGATAATTGCTTCTTTTGTTGTTTTTTTCTCTGTTGATGCAGCATCTGCCTTATGTTCCTACAATAACCAATTATACACAGCTTTGGTGGGTACCTAATGTTGTTGTGGCTCATCAAAAGGAAGGAATTGAAGCCATTCATTTGGCAACCGGACGCACTCTGTGTAAGGTAAGTTGGTCCATTAGCATACTTTGGTTAAGTAGTAGTTTTCTTTTTTGATAAGATTCTATTGACAGATTTTACAAAAACTCCTAGAATATCAGTATGACGTTTACCATTGATGATATTGAAAGAAAAAATATATAACAATGAGAAGATTTACGACACTTTGTAACTGCAATCTTCTAGTAAGGAAAGACGCTCTTGCTAAGTACAAGAGTACAAGGTTGTGGATATTTAAAGTTGGGAGAGTGACCGGGATGTTCTAAAAAAGTATCATAATGCCCGAGAAGTTCCTTCACCATGTTGTATTATAGATGCAGTATTATATTCACATATGAGTGAATATATTGCATGCAATATTATATATTAATGCATAAGAACTTCCAGGTCATTTCGATTTAATGAGGAACTTGAGGGCAAGTGATTTGTTCCAAAAGGAACTTCCGGGTCAAATTCCCTTTAAAATTTAGTGAGGTCCCTACGCTGCACATCCTCTACATAGCACAACTTAAATGGATTAAGTGGTGTTGCTGTTATTTCCTATCGGTTGGTCAATTTTAAAAAGAAGGTTGTACAACAGTTCAAGCCATGGGTATTACTGTCATGAATTTTGACATGGTAATGCTTCAAGCTTGAAGTGCCAATACAAGCTTTTATTACTAAGAAAGAGTGTCCATGTCTACTCATCACTTACGTGAGAACATATTTACATATTTAATCTTCACACTGTTCTGAGACTTTGTGACAGGAATTGAGAGAACAGGTAAAAGTAAAACTATTTGGCAGGGACATGGACATGCTTAAGTTAATGTGTAACTTCATGTCCAAGTCTCATATTTACTGTCCACTGACAAAAGCCCACAGTTTTTGGAATACTAATAAATGTCCCAGCAACCAATGCCTAATATAGTGATTTCCAAGTGTGCCTCTTATTTAAGGTATTGAGATTCAATAAGAATCAAGGTGACCAAGTAACTACTTGACGTATTCAAGGGTATAATGAGAAGTTAAGTAATTAAAATGTCTTGGATTCCTAAGTGGCCAAATATTTTGTGACTTCTGAAAATAGAAAAATGGTCAACATGATTAAGATTGAGGGTCTACGATGTACCCTATACCCTCTAGTTTTTTGCATTCTATTAAATACATGGTGTACTCGCAAGATATGTTATATCCACTATGTTACTTTCTGAGTCTGTACTAATCCATTTGTCATTTTTCGAACTTGGTTCCACCAGCTTCATCTTCAAGAAGGCGGTCTTCATGCTGATGTTAACGGAGATGGGGTCCTTGATCATGTACAGGTGCGCAATTATGTATTTTAATATTTACACTTTAAATTCTGCTGATTATGGTTACTAAAACTGTGGAATCTGCATAACTGAATTTTTATCTACATTACATCGCATAATATCATCCAATATATTCAGGCTGTTGGGGGAAATGGTGCTGAGCAGACTGTTGTTAGTGGATCAATGGAAGTGCTACGACCTTGTTGGGCTGTTGCGACTTCTGGTGTGCCAGTACGAGAACAACTTTTCAATGTGTCCATATGTCATCATTCTCCTATTAGCTTGTTCCAGCACAGAGAGTTTTCCAGAAGCTTTGGTCGCTCCCTAGAAGCAAGCTCTTTAGAGGTAGCAACACCGATCCTTATCCCAAGAAGTGATGGTCATCGACATCGGAAGGGGAGCCATGGAGACATTATCTTCTTAACAAATCGAGGGGAGGTATGCCTTTATTTTTGACCTAGCTTTTAAATTACCCCCTCCGTCCCTAAATGAATGTCCAATTTTAGCTTTGAGTGAGATTTAAGAATTTTTAGTAGCACAAGTACATAAAAACCCTTGATGATTCACCATATTGCATCGTAAGTATAAGTGTGAATCAGAACTTGTTTGATGATTGATGATTCAGTAAATTCTCCAAAATTAGACATTCATTTTGGGACAATTTTTTTTGGAAACCTAAGCATTTATTTTCTGACGGAGGGAGTAATTTTTGGATGCCATGGAATCAAAACCTCACTTAAGCAGGTTCATTACTATTTACTAAGGACTGTTGTCAAAAAGATGTTTCTGCATAACATCAGAAGATGGTATAGATCTTGCTGAACCTCTTTGGTCATTTCGGATTATCCAATAAGATCTTGAAACCTGATACCCCTTTGGTCATTTATAGATTATCCAATAAGATCTTGAAACCTGACATCGATTCCCTTGTTGAAGGATGGAAACTCCGTCTTGGAATGTGGGTTCCACTTTGACTGTGATGATCATATTTCATTATTGTGTAATCATTGCAATATATTCCCTGTCATCCCATGCAATTAGCAACTCAGAAGATTACATCTTTTCAGGTAACAGCATACTCTCCAGGGAAACATGGTCACGAAGCTGTCTGGCAATGGCAGAGGTTGACCGGTGCAACATGGTCAAACCTTCCATCTCCATCAGGGATGATGGAAGCTGGTACAGTGGTTCCCACGCTAAAAACATTTAACCTACGTATGCACGATAATCAGCATCTGATTCTGGCAGCAGGAGATCAAGAAGCCGTGGTGCTATCTCCAGGAGGATCTCTATTGACAGCCGTTGATCTTCCTGGAACTCCCACACATGCCTTAATTTCTGAGGACTTCTCGAATGATGGGTTAACTGACCTTATTGTCGTCACTTCTAATGGGGTTTATGGGTTTGTCCAAACCAGGCAACCCGGGGCCCTCTTCTTTAGCACACTGGTGGGTTGCCTTATAATCGTGATGGGGGTAATATTTGTTTCACAACACTTGAATTCAATCAAGGGGAAACCCCGAGTTTCATCAGGTTCCTTGTGAGAATATATGCTTTTTAAAAGTCAAATGAAACAGAAGCAGAGTTATACGGCCATTGAGATTCAAATGCTATCTTGTGGAGACCAGGTGGTGGTTAGTTCTTCGAACTTTGAGAAGCTGATATTAAATTAGGAGTTGTAGTTTATGCAAATAATGGGTTCGGTGAGCTTTTGTATGACATGTTATAGTGACTTTATGGAGTTTTTTTTTTTTTTTTTTTTTGTAAATCAGCTTAGATTAATGTTTTTACAGGGTGGTTGGTTATTATTTTTACTAATGTTAATGATAATTGTATGTCCTTGAACTTATATTACAAGATTTTGGAACTAACTTTCAGAGTTAGATGATAAGTCAACTTTCAGTTGACAGTGATTCATAATCCTATTTGAACATGTTATATAAGGTTGTCTAGCTCTACTCTTGTGCACTTTAAATTACATATAGCTGAGAGGATTCGAAACCTGCACAATCCAACTATATGTCTCAGTCGCATAAAATGCAACTCATCCTTTATTTATAAGACTTCATTTGTACCAAGTCAATTTTTTAAAATTTCATTAAAATAATTAGATTGACATTAATATTTGATCAAAGTTTGCTTGTGTCGATCAATGAAAAACAAATAAGACTATTTTTGAGACCGAGTTAACTTCAAGTGAAATAGACGAGTAAAGTACCTTTTTCGTTCCTGAATTATTTTAGTTTTTACCTTTAAGTCATTAAACAATTATTTTTTACTATTTGATCCTTGACCTTTAATTTTGTTGATTATGTGATCCTTCCGTCAACATACCGTTTAGTTCGTTAAATAAGGCTGATGTGGCATGATGACATCATATTTTTGTATATATGGTGATGACTAAGCAAATAAATGCTCTGAGGGGGTGAAAGTGTAAATTTGAAAAATAAATTTATCTTCCTCATCACTTACACCACTACCCTTATCTAACCATTATCACCACCACCACCACCATCACCACCACCATCACCAAAAACTAAAAGAGCAGCCACATTCAACACAATAATTCATAAAATTTTGATTGTGTTCGGAAGATTCAATCAATATCTAATTATGTATAGTATTTTTTAAAATTATAAAATTAGATGTTACCTCTTAGTTTTTATCAAACCCACCATCATGTCACCACCAACGTCCCCAACGCACCATCTCACCACTAATATTCCCACCGTCACCATCTTTAACACCAACAGCCCGACACCGCCATCTTCCAACACCAGCAGTCCACAACCACTTGCCCCACCACAAACACCACACCGAAACGGATAAACGCACACACCGAAATCCAAGGCACACACAGAAACAAACACATACAGTTCCTATTATTTCCTTCCTTCTAATCCTTGTTGTTCCCGTGCTAAAGGGCACAAGTCAATAAGCATTTACTAACCCCTGATCGTCGACTTCATTTTTTCCGGCCCTAATCATTTATACATTCTGCCTATCAACCGAATAGCACACACACAGAATCGCACACAGTCACACACACAAAAATCATTCGAATAGATGTGCGCACACTCAACAAACACTCAAAACAGACCGGATTTTAAAATCAGATCTGGGAGGAGGGAGAGAAGGCATAGAAACTGAAACTGGGGGTCCTTGTCTGCGTCTCAATCCTTGTCTGAGAGAGAGTATCAATGACAATCTTTCTTTTCGAATCTGGATACGGGGAAGGCAACGGCGGAGGAGGACAGTATCGGGGAAGATGAGGGATGAAGGCAACGCTAACAGAGATGAAGGCAGCGGGGGAAGCGAACAATGATAGGGTTTGACGGGGTGGGGGAGATGGAGGAGGTGGGTTGGGCGAGGAGAGGCTTTTTTTTATTTTAGACTAGAATAGACAGCCAGTTTGGCGACACGTTATTTTTTTTTTTTTTTTAATTAAGCTCGTGTCCGAGGACACCTTTTTTTTTATTTATTTTTTTGATTTTAATTTTTTTTTTAAGGACAAAATGGGAAAGGGACAAAATAGTAAGGGCAAAATGGAAATTTCGACCGTTGAAACTATTCATTCAACTGTTCATTGGCTTAGGTGGACAACTCTAATTTATACGAGTGCGTCTGCTGAGAAACGCGTTTCTCCATAACTATGGAGAAACGTGTTTTCATGTAAGCCTTACATTTGAGAACTTGAGAAAAAAATCCAAGGCCAAAAAGCTTCGGATATCCGGAAGCTTTGCATTCGATTGAACAGAATGTGTTTTCAGCAGGTTGATATCGAAGCTTTGTATTTGATAGCGAAGGATGTGAAATGTATATCCGTAAACTGCGTAGGTGCATATCCGTAAAACTGCTAGGTGCATATCCAGGAAATGTGTTAGGGCATATCCGTAAATTGCTATTGAAGGTTTTCGGATATCAGAACCTTCAATGTATATCCGTAAACATTTCAAGGTTTCGGATATTCATTTGAAGGTTTCTGGATATCACTTTCATAGGTTTCTGGCTATCTAGCTCATTGTCGCGCGACATGTCGGGACCCGTTTCTCCATAACTTATGGAGAAACGCGTTTCTCCCTAGATTTTGTGAATTTATACTATAGATTACTGTTTGCAGAGACTTGGGTGAAGGGTTTTGGGGCTATTTTTTTAATTTGTTCAAGAATTATTAGTTTAATGTATTTGCATATTTAACCCCTCATATTTCCAAATCAGTATCTAATATACAATACAAGGAGGTAAAAATCGCCTCTTAGCTTTACATAAAGAGGGGTCAGGATTGAAAGTTGCATAATTGATCGTACGGCCTATATTGATTTAAACATGCCACGTTCTCTTTCCTCCCCTCTCCAGCACAGTTACATGAGCTCTTCACGGTCGGTTAGCATCCACTCTTGCATCTTCCTCAAACGCAAGTCTTCTGCCTCAGTTGCAAATCGTCGATCCTCACTCAAAGTTTCTCCCTTCTCCGACTCAAATCAGCGGCACCCTTTTTTCTCAGGTATGTTCTCTCGCTTTCGATTCTCTCTAAAGTCTTTGATGGTGAGTTGAATTTTGTTTCGGATGCTAAGGTTTCGCAGGATGGATATGGGAAGAGATGCTAAGGTTTCCCAGGATGGATATGGGAAGATGAGGAGAGCGAGAAATTGGTATCGGAAAATTTGAGATGGCTTATAAGATAGTGATGATAAATTGGGGGAGTTGGATTTGGATTTGGATTTTAAGAGGGGAAATGGTTGGAAAATGGGAGTGAAGAGAAATTAGTTTACTAATGCCTTAGAATTTCCTAAGTAGGTAGGTTATGGAAGGAGATCCTAAGGGAGCAGTCAATCACAGTGGAAATGAAAATAGCTAGCTATAGTGGTAGCACCATATGTTTTTTAACCCTTTCATCTGAGGAGACAAATAAAGAGGGTAATTGGAAATACCGGTTGATTCTGTTGTGGCAAAACTAGGTTGCAGAGACGGGGTATCGTTGTTGTTGTAATCTTCTCAGAAATTGATCCAACTGCCGTGAACACTCTCCATCCTTAACCTCCTCCACCTTTGTTTTCCGCTGTTACTTGAACCGTGATCTTCTAAGGTTTCTAATTGTGAGTGTTAGTTCATCCTTTCACTCTTTCCTTTTCCCCATTCTCTTCCCACTCCAGAATCCCTCATCAGAATAATGTATCAGCACTGAAGTTGTGCTTGAAGTTCTATTGCCACTAAGAAGAAGTTTAGTTGAGCGTTCGATCAGGAAATGGTTTGTTTATTTTTGTAATATAGATTCAAATCAAAATTGAGTCAATTACTGGCATGTATTCTACTAATTTCATTAAGTACATTTTTCCTATTCAATCGTTTTTGTAATGGTAACTTGCCATTCATATTTCGTTTTTAGACTGTTCAATATCGAAGTGTTAATTTCTTTCAAGAAATCTATTTTTTTTTCTATTGTGTGGTCTGTTCTTATTCATTGATTATTCATATTGCAGTCGTTACATTAGCCTATCACTTCACCAGAATTAATGCGTATTGGAATGGAGCTCATTACCACGTCCCAAATGCAGACACCTCCGCTTGCCTTCTGAATACTCCATTAGATTCCAGTAGCAGTCAGTTGATTGATACTCTCCTACTCCTATTCATTTGCAATATGGATTGATTGATGCTCTCCTACTCCTATTCGTTTGCGATATGGAAAAGCTGGAAGGCAGAAGACTCTCTCAACTTTATTGTACTTCAAGTTGGTCTATTGTTCTGCCTCAATCGCATTCTCCAATTGTTCTTAAGGTAATTGGTTTGTACAATACTCTTTTTCCCATAACTTTATTTCATCATAGTTTTATGGGGTCTTCACTTGAATTTTTTTTCTTAAGTACTCATAGTAAAATGTTTGAGTTTGACGGATTCATAGTTTGACACAGTAGGCTTTCAAGTTTCTTCAATAACTTCTGTACACAACTCTTATTCCCACGGTTGGCCTTAACTTTATTTCATCAGGGTTTTATGGGGTATTGACTTGGGATTGATTCATAGTTTGACAGATTTTGTGAATGTGGACAAAATATGTCTGTTAATATTTTTTTGATTTTAGTTTTTTGGCAAGTAATCAATATATATGAGTAGATTATACTTACGAGGGCAGTCAGTACTTGAATTGGAAGTTATAGTGGTATAAAAGGAGAGGGGAAACCAATATAATTTATGGACTCGGAACAAAAAATTTTGTATTCAGACTATAATTTAAACAAAAAGGCATAATGTCATCAATTGTTTTGTGTGCATCATATTAATTTATGTGGGAAAGACATGGTGTTGATATTAGAATGAAGGTGACGTCTTATTTCCACTAAATATACATATTTATATTGATTTTTTTGCTTTTATTTAGGCATTCATTTCTGGGTTAGCACTTGCAAATTTTGTGTTTTGTAATTCTTGAGTCAAATTTGTTTCTGAAAAATTATTTTTTCGCTTTCCGTTTGTGCCTAAGCTCCTTTATAATTCGTATATATAATTGTTTGTGGTGACTTGATTAGGTCGATTTTATTGAAAAGTCTTTTCTTTTATTTTTTTGGTTTGTAGTTTGGGTTTGTTTTAAATTCATAAGCTCTTACCAACATCAAATATCCATCGCAAATAAAGCAACATTAAAAAAGTTGTTGAAAATATTGAGTTAGGGATTTAGTAGGAAAGGTCCGTATTATAAAATTTTGTTCACAAGAGGTGCGATTGAGGGAGTGTATAAGGGTATTACATCGGATTTTGTAGGTGGGTTTGGATTGACTTAGGCCAACTTTTGTTGTTATGGATGATGACATTGAAAGGCAGGGGACTTCTATGGGGTGGAATCACAGGAGGGGGAAGGATGATGTGTTTAGGCCGATAGTCTTTTTGAGAATGCTAAGGTTTTGAGGCATTATGTATAAATCTAGAGAATCAGGGGGTGAAGTGGGTTCATCTAACTGTTGGACTGATCTAATTGGGTTCATCACGCCCAATGGAAACTGGAGTGCTCCGTGTATGATATCTAACAAAAATGTCATATCTTTGAGGAACTAGATGGAGCAATAGAAAGTTGACTACCTTTGTCAGCTTTTGGTTAAAGAAGGAATCAGTCAATGTTTAGATAAAGAGCAATATGCAGTTGTTAGTTTCTGATGTAGAACGGAAGCAAATTCGTGCACAATATGGTTATAAAACATTATATTTTCCTTTTGTTGATTTCAATGTTTTGGGATTCACCATGTTTGTTATAATGGATTATTTGAGTTTCTTCAATTTTCAAAAAATGATCATAATAATCATTATATTTTTTCGTCCCAAAATAAATTTATAATTTTTTATGAGATTTTGAAATGTTTAGTTTTCCAATTAGAAAATCATTTGAAGTATTCATTGTTGATTAAGTCAACCGGATCATCATATCTATTAGCATTATTTTGTCAAATATAATTAGGATTCTATCTCAACATTATTAAATTGTCTTGCAGATTTGCAATTCTTTGTTTTTTGGACTGCCATTCAAAGTTCATAATTGGCTCTTCGAAGTAAATTCTTACTCTAAGAAACAGGTAACCAACATTTTAATTTCTGGAGTCCTTACTATAAAACTTGCCTCAATTGCTAATTAAGTGATTTGGTTTTGTATTTGGCTGATTATTATATATTTAAACCTTAAATATTCATTTTTGATAAGAAAGGAGGATAAGTTTCTTTTTCGAGCTTTGTTATTTTTTTTCTAGCATCGCCATGACCTAGGATGATGATTAGATCTATGAGTTGAGCCCTTTTTGGCCTCTAATTTATAGAGGTTTGTGATTCTATATTTTTTTATTTGTGTCAGAAGAATTTACTAATACTGCTATTGAGAAGCTCGAAGGAGTTAATGTTGATAGCAAACAGATGTATGCCAATCTGATATCTCTGTTTGACTGTAGTTACTATCCAATTTCGGTGAGAATTCTTTTTTTCACAAAAAAATAAGTGAGGATTCTTTTAAGTACATGTTCAAACTTTTCCATTCCTTTTGCCCCTTTGTCCATTTAGTGGTTAATACTATAACTTTCATACAACTATATTGTAAAGTTCTTGAATATAAGTGAACGTATTTTACCCTATCCAGATGCTAAATTTACAAATGTGTACATTATAAATCTTGACCTATATAGAACTTAAGAACTTCTAACAGAAAAAATCACTGCAAATGTTCGGTGATTTGTGCCTGGAATTAGTATACTCTACAGATAGACATGCATAAGAAATTCATTGCACGTGATGTCAATTTGGTTCTAATAAACTATGGTATATGATTTGTTTCCAGATGCATAGTAGATTGTTCATTCTCTTATCCATGCACAATGAATTTGCATGGATAAGAATCCATTTGCAAAATTCTACTACCTCTGTCTCATAATAGTTTCAATTTTTGTTTTTGATCAATGGAATTTCACTTTGGAATGGATGGCATTTTTCTTTAACTAAAAATAATTGGCAGTATTGGTTCTTGGCAATTATGTTTGGAGTTCCCCACTCTTTTTAAATAATAACCAATGATGGATATTGGCAATAAGGCTCAGTAAGGGTATATGATAATATTAGTAAGGGTATATGATAATATTAAATTGTATATGTCAATCGGCAACTAAGGTATCGACAATAGGCCGGATAGTCATCTGTGACCTCCCCGCCCATATCTGCTCGGGCGCTAGGGTTAGGGATCAGTTTTTTTTTTTTTAATATTTTGAATCTATGAGTTGTTATATATCTGAATTAGTGAATAAGAGGCGTTGAAGGAAATCAAATAAGAGTGTAATTGATCCATATTATGCTATTGTCAAAACCGTGTAGTTTATTAATTATTTACACGGGTTCTGATTTAATTTATCCAGCCTTTCCCAGCATTCGTAGTTTAGCAGTCCGATCTCAGACAAAAGTTGTTTCTCACTATCGCTCCCCATCTCGGTTTCGGGTTGCAAGAAGTTAAATCTCCAGTTAGTGCCAAATTACATCTTCTCACAAGTATGTTTTCTTCTTTCTTTTATTTGTGAAATTTATTTGAATTTTTGTGATGTAGTGTCGCCTCTTCTTCTCACAGATATGTTTTTTTGTCTTTTATTGTGAAATTTATTTGAATTTTTTTGATGTAGTGTCGCCTTCTTTTTTGATCAATTTGTTTACATGGGTCAGTTTGTTTATGATCCAACTGTTACCATCATTGTTGCTCCTGAATGTCAGCCACCTCCAGTCTACCTAGGGACAAATTGAGTTGGTCTCTTGACCGACATGTCCCCTATTATAGTTAAACATGCTCTAACTGATACGCTTCACTTGATATAATATTCATCTCGAGCATTCTCGATGAATTGCTATTTTCAGCTTCCTTAGTTGGATACGCCTCATTCCTCAAGCTTTAAATTTTTTTGTATTTAACATTCTAATTTTGTGTGAGAGTGTTTGTTTACAATTTGGTCACGACTGAGGAGTACATATTTTATGGTCTTAAGTAGTGGCCAAAAGCTGCAGAAATTATTGAAACTACTTCCTCCATTCCTAAGTGAATGTCTATTTTCCTCAGAAGTTGCTAAGTCCTCCCTCATCAACCGATAAGTTTGAATTCACACTTACACTTAAAATGCCATAGGTTGAGATTATTAAGAGTTGCAATGATGGTCGGCACCCACACTTTGGAAAATGGAGGAGTTCATTTTTCCTTTCTTCATGCCAAAATTCCGTATATTGTTTAGTTTTTGTTAGGAAATAAGTGATGGTTTGAGTTTTTAAATTTTTTTTATACTGCTACTAACTTTTGCTTGCAACCCAAAGGTAAGTATTCATACAAATTTATATATTCTTAATTTTATCGACTTTCATTTTGAAAATTTTAAAATTTAGTTGAAGAAAGCCTAACCCATTTGCTTGCATATTTTGATTGTCTTCTTTAGGGTTCAATAATTTTCAGATGTATTAAAGCCAAAGGTAATCTCCCCCCTTCAGTGATTATTCAGGTCACGACAGAAGTTGGCTGCACATGGGTAGATTATAGGGAAGGGAATTGGCGGTGGGGATTTAAGTGTTTCCATGGAAGTTCGTAGCAGTAGAGCCGCAGCCAACCTCCCCCCTCCACACACATCAAGTTCAATAATCTCTCTCTCATCGGCCAAAAATCTATAAATTTGGTTTGTCAATGACAATTAAATAAACCCCTATTGGCAGTGGGTGGCTTCGATGTGGAAAGAAAGAATGTAAATGGGGCTAGACCAAAATTTCATGGTACCTTTGGTAAGTTTATGGTATATCTGTTTACACTTTGAAATAAAAAACTAACGATTTTTTTATGTTAACGTGATTATAAAAATAAGATGGGCAAAGTTCGTGTTTTTTCAATTGTTGTGGAGACTTTAACATGTATTTGTTTCTCATTTCAGGTTTGCAGATATTTTTGTGGGAGGGAGATGGGGACCGGGAGATATTACAATAGGCAAATGGATTATACAATTAGTTTAGGAGATAACGGAAAGGAGTCCTTTTATTGCATGTCAGTCGGAGGGTTGCTGCAAGAAATGCTGATGTAGATAGGACATGTCGCTGCAGTTGAGCAAGAATTTAGGGCATCAAATCATCAATAGACATCTGTGCATAATCTTGGGAATATGTTGAATTCATCCAAATTGACACAGAGATTATGGGTTAGGGTCTTAAGTCTTCTGTCAATGTCAAGTATGGTTTTTGTTGGTTTTGGTTCGGGACTTTGGGTTTATGAAGGGGATAAGGAATATGTTAGATAAAAGGATATCATGGATCAAAATTAGTTGTGTAAGAATGAGATTTTGGCATAATGTGAGGATAAGTTATACAAACATGTGAGGATGAGAGGCAACTGTGCCCTTAGTTTCATACAATGAATCTCTATATATGCTCTTGGGGTTTAAACTTTAACATAATTAAATTTCCAAATATAATGTAAACTTATGATTGAGCTGAAATGGATTTGGGAATGCTCTATCAAACATGGAAGGAGATGGCTGATAGATTCATTATATGTTGGAAATTGATGTAAGTAGTGTTTTCATGCTACGCATCTGTAAGCATCTATTTAATGATGAAAGATAAGACAAACTAAGTTATTGGTGTAGTGTACCAATATAACTACTACTGCTCATTTTGGAGAAAAATAGGGGTTGATTTTGAGGGATCCGAAAAGTCCTTACTATATACATGGAATGAAGTGAGTTTTCATTTGTGTTGGTGATTTTAGTATCACTCAACTTATTTTATTGTAATGGTGATTTACTAAGAGATCAATGTGATTCGTATTAGACTCGGATACGAGTAAGGGAAAGTGTGGAGTACACACTCGTTTGAGCTAAAACGAAGTCAACCTCGATAAAGAAGTAAAAGTTAAAGGGTAGCACATTTTGCTGATGTGCTCGGCCGAGCAGAGTCCTTGACTCGGCCGAGCAGAGCTTAGCAAATTGGCCAAAGTTTCTGGAGTGTCTTGCTCGGCCGAGGCTTGTTCACCTGCTCGGCCCAGAAGCGATGCACTGTTCTGGCCGTGCGATTCGCAAAGACACGGCCGTGCGGCTTGGCAAATTTCATTAGACATGTGTGCTCGGCCGAGCGAGTCCCTTGGCTCGGCCAGAAGCGGTTCGAGCAGTGCCGATTCAAAATGAAAAGACACATCGCTTGGCTAAAGTCATGTCTTTTGATTGTACCTTTTAACTAATACCTCTCCATCTGTATATATACAGGGATTGATCTCAGTTGTACATACATGAAAAACACAAGAGTGAATTACAACAATAACGAAAGCAATCAATTCTCAAGTTTTGATTTGTTCTCTTTGCCTAGAAAACAAATTGTGTGATTTTCTTATCCCAATAAAGATTTTGTGTAACCCAGGCATTAAGGGTCGAAATACTTTATTCGGAAAGTGGATTATACACGATTCAATCATATATTCGGCCCTAGTATCAAGATCAAGACCCTATATTTCCCCTACAAACGAATAAAGTATTTGGTGATTCTCATGGCTGGTGGAAGTACTTTGAAGGAGATGACGAACAAGTTTGGAAAGCTAGACAAATTTGAAGGACAAGATTTCCGGCGTTGGCAGAAGAAGATGCACTTTCTTTTAACAACATTAAAGGTGGTGTATGTTCTTTCTACCCCTATTCCGGAATTGCTTGAAGATGACAACTTGGAGGCAATCAGACGTAGATCAAAGTGGGAAAACAACGACTACATCTGCAGAGGACACATATTAAACGGTATGTCTGATTCTCTCTTTGACATCTATCAAAATGAGGAATCTGCAAAAGAGTTATGGGATTCTCTTGAATCCAAGTACATGGCAGAGGATGCTTCTAGTAAGAAGTTCCTTGTGAGTAATTTTAATAATTACAAGATGGTCGATTCAAGACTTGTCATGGAACAGTTCAATGAACTCCTTAGAATCCTTGGACAATATACACAACACGGGTTGAAGATGGATGAGTCAATATCGGTTTCAAGTGTGATTGATAAGTTGCCTCCCTCCTGGAAGGATTTCAAACACACTTTGAAACATGGTAAAGACGATCTATCTTTGGTTCAACTTGGTAGTCACTTGCGCATAGAGGAATCTCTTAGGGCGCAAGAGGATAACAAAGGCAAAGGAAAAGAAGTTGCTGGACCCTCGGTCAATATGATTGATGAGGGTGGAAACAATAAAAACAAAGGAAAGAAACGTAGTTTCAATGATAATGGTTCTGGTCCCAACAAGAAGCCTAAATTGGCATGTTGGAAGTGTGGCAAAACTGGTCACTTTAAGAAGGATTGTCGTGTTGGAAACAACAAGAAAGGCGCAAGCACAAGTGGTTCGGGAAAGGGGTCTAAAGACCATTCTCAAAACCAAGGATGATGCTATTGCGTGGTGGATTGATTCCGGTGCCACAACTCATGTAGGTAAAGATCGTTGTTGGTTTAAGACATACGAACCAATGGAAGACGGATCTGTCCTTTACATGGGTGATGACCATTCCGCTCCTATTCAAGGAAGAGGAAGCGTGGTGTTGGAATTCAGTTCGGGAAAAACTATTTCTTTGTTTAATGTATTGTATGTACCAAAACTTCGTAAGAATTTGATTTCTGGTCCTGTCTTGAACAAGTGTGGATATAAACAAGTTTATGAATCCGATAAGTATATCGTATCAAAGTCGGGTGTATTTGTAGGATTTGGTTATTATAATAATGGGATGTTTATGTTGAATTTAAATAAAATTCCTTGTTCTGTTTATATGACTTCTGTTATTATCAATTCTTCATAATGTCATGCTCGGTGGAAAATGTAATATTTCGAAAGGCTTTCAATTCTTAATGTAAGATTATTCCATTTTTGAACATAGCCACCATCATTAGATGCGTTGTGAGTTTGTTCAAATGCATAGCCACGCATTTAATAATGTGTTGTGAGTATGCGGATCTACTTGCTTTGGTTGAATATTTATTCACCATTAAGTTAAGAATTGATAAGTATTTCGGCTGAATCTCAAATGAATGATCATTTAATTGATGTACCAAGTGAGACACCCGAACCTCGTAAGAGTACAAGAGTAAGGAAAGCTAAATCATATGGTTCTGATTTTCAACTATACTTAGTTATGGGATCAAGAGATCAAATTGAATCTCAATACTCTTACTGTTATAGTATAGAGGAGGATCCAAGAACCTATGATGAAGCAATAAAATCTCGAGACGCTGGTTTTTGGAAAGAAGCCATCGATGATGAGATTGGTTCTATTGTGGAAAATAATACATAGGTCTTGTCCCGATTTACCACCAGCCGTAAACCTTTTGGGTGCAAATGGATCTTCAAAAAGAAGATGAAAGTCGATGGAACAATCGACAAGTTTAAAGCTCGATTGGTAATCCAAGGCTTTAGACAAAAGGAAGGGATCGATTACTTCGATACCTATGCACCGGTTGCTCGTATCACTACTATTAGATTTCTGATAGCTTTGGCGCCTATTCGTAATCTATTGATCCATCAAATGGATGTCAAAACAAAGCATTCTTAAATGGTGATTTGGAAGAAGAAGTGTATATGAAGCAACTTTGAAGGATTTGTTATGCCAGGTAATGAGCATAAGGTATGTAAGTTAATTAAGTCATTGTATGGGCTGAAGCAAGCACCTACAAAGTGGCATCAAAAATTTGATGAGGTTGTTTTGTCGAATGGTTTTGTATTAAATCAGTCCGACAAATGTGTATATAGCAGATTTGATGAATTCGGTAAAGGTGTAATCATCTGTCTATATGTAGATGACATGTTGATTTTTGGCACTAACCAAAATGTTGTTGATAAAACTAAGAAGTTTTTGTCATCAAAGTTTTCGATGAAGGACATGGGAGAAGCCGATGTAATTCTTGGTATAAAGATTAAACGGATGAACAAGGAAATTGCAATATCACAATCTCATTATATTGAGAAAATTCTCAAGAGGTTTAATTGTGATAATTGTTCTAAAGTTAGTACTCCCATGGATCCTACTGAGAAACTTGTATCAAATACTGGTAAACCTGTGTCACAGCTCGAATACTCAAAAGCCATTGGCAGTTTGATGTATGCTATGACGGGCACTCGACCTGATATTGCTTATGCAATTGGAAGATTGAGCAGGTTCACTAGTAATCCTAGTAGACAGCATTGGCATGCTATAACAAGGGTGTTCAAGTACTTAAAAGGTACTATGGACTATGGTTTGTGTTATAGTGGACATCCTTCTATATTAGAAGGTTATACCGATGCTAGTTGGATCAACCAAGAAGATTCAATCTTCTACTAGTGGTTGGGTGTTCTTGCTTGGAGGAGGTGCCATTTCTTGGGCTTCCAAAAAGTAGACATGTATTACACATTCTACAATGGAATGCGAGTTTGTAGCATTGGCCGCTGCTTTGGAAAAGAAGCGGAGTGGCTTCGAACTTGATATATGAGATTCCATCATGGCCAAAACCGATATCACCAATGTCTATCCATTGTGATAGTGTCGCCACCTTGGCTAGGGCCTATAGTCGATTTATAATGGCAAGTCTAGACACTTGGGTGTCGACATAGTATGATTCGGGAGTTAATCATGAATGGTGTGATATCGGTTGAGTTTGTTCGGTCGCAACAAAATTTGGGCGACCACTTGACGAAGGGGTTAGCCGGAGACTTGGTAAATAAGTCTGCAGAATGGGAATGGGATTAAAGTCCATTTAATCCTCTAATTGTGAGATACCCAATTCCCTTCTAATACAACGTTAGAAGCTTGAATTCAATGTGGAAAGCTCGCAGTTGGAGATTGAAACACATGTTATTATCTTTCCCAAGGTATGTGTTCGGACACGCAAGTAAAGGCTAGGTTGAAGAATATCTTCTTAATAGTTCCTTTGAAAAATTGCAAAAGCAGGTGCAAGATTAAAAGGAACTACCTATGTGGACATGAAGTTTTGCCGCTTCAAGAAGCTAGGACTTGGCTTCCTATATGTTCACTATTGGATATGGACACGTGGCTTGTAATAGTGTCAAGATTAAACAAAGAGAATTGTACCGAACTTATGTGTATAGTATCTTCAGGTATTCATATGAGTTGACGGGTTCAATCGTTACGACACCCGATTCTCGAGTATTTGAAATGTGTATTATACTAAGATGAAAATTCAATCGCAAGACATTTTCATTTATGCATTCGTTTGTTTCGTTATTTATAAAGTTTAGTAAATCAAAGTATTACACTAAAATGGAGGGGATTTGTTGGTGATTTTAGTATCACTCAACTTATTTTATTGTAATGGTGATTTACTAAGAGATCAATGTGATTCGTATTAGACTCGGATACGAGTAAGGGAAAGTGTGGAGTACACACTCGTTTGAGCTAAAACGAAGTCAACCTCGATAAAGAAGTAAAAGTTAAAGGGTAGCACATTTCTTGCCGATGTGCTCGCCGAGCAGAGTCCTCGACTCGGCCGAGCGAGCTTAGCAAATTGGCCAAAGTTTCGGAGTGTCTTGCTCGGCCGAGGCTTGTTCTGCTCTACCGAGCAAGAGAACAACACGGCCGTGCAGTTCATAAGACACGGCCGTGCAGCTTGGCAGAATTTCATTAGACATGTGTGCTCGGCCGAGCGAGTCCCTTGACTCGGCCGAGCAGTTCCTGAACAGGTGCAAGTTCAAAATGAAAAGACACATCGCTTGGCTAAAGTCATGTCTTTTGATTGTACCTTTTAACTAATACCTTTCCATCTGTATATATACAGGGATTGATCTCAGTTGTACATACATGAAAAACACAAGAGTGAATTACAACAATAACGAAAGCAATCAATTCTCAAGTTTTGATTTGTTCTCTTTGCCTAGAAAATAAATTGTGTGATTGTCTTATCCCAATAAAGATTTTGTGTAACCCAGGCATTAAGGGTCGAAATACTTTATTCGGAAAGTGGATTATACACGATTCAATCATATATCCGGCCCTAGTATCAAGATCAAGACCCTATATTTCCCCTACAATTTGTTCGTGGAAAGTTGAACATTGCTGTGTTTCTCAATTCAGGTTTGTAAATGTGCAGTTATTTTCATGAGAAAGGGATAGGTATTGATAGATGTGAGAATAGGTGAATGGACTGTTTAGGAGTTAATGTATCTTATGGAGTCATATGAGATAAAAGTGTCAAGAGTTAAAGTAGTTGAATGGACTTAGATATAAATGTATTTAGGTAAAAGAAAATCGTAATAGATTTCTACGTAAAGGGTAACCAAGGATATAAGGCATAATTGATGTACATTGATAGTCATGCATAAGACAACTCATGGAGAAGCTGTTTTATTTTACTTATCATTTTTTCCACTGCTTACCTTTTTGTACTGATCAGTGTCATTGGCACGGGCTTTTGAGTACTAGTTTTTAGACATGTTGGAAGCTTAGTCAGCTCCATGTAAGCAAAAACATTACACCATCTTGCCACCTAAGCTTTAATTAACGGAAATTTGAACATGTTAACGGAAGGATCACATAATCAACGAAACTGAAGATCAAGGATCAAATAGTAAAAAATAATTGTATAATGACGTAAAGGCGAAAACTTAAATAATTCAGGGACGAAAAAGGTAATTAGATTGAAATTAATATTTGATCAAAGTTTGCTAGTTGTCGATCAATGAAAAACAAATAAAACTATTTTTGAGAGCGAGTTAACTAAGAAACTTAAAGTGAAACAGACTTAAAAAAAAAAAAAAAGTGAGAATCTTAAAGACTTAAACCCGACCGAGGGAGTATAGCATGTAACAAAGGTTGGGTGTCTTTAGATTTTAAATGGCAGAGTTTGTCCATTGCCGTGAGACTTGCCCATATCCTAAAAAACACAAGCTATTTATTTGTTACCATTTTGTTTGTTACCATTTGTCACCAAGCATGTTGGTTGTTCTGATCAAAGAAAGAAGTGTCTAAAAGTATTTCTGATTTTAAGTTTTTTTTTTTTTTGGAATAATAGCAAGTGGTGGGATTTTTTTCTCAAATTATTCATTTTTAAAAATATAATTAGTGCTATACCCGTGCGTTAAACACACGGATAAAAAACTATTTCAAAGAAAGTTAGAAATAATAGGAGAAGTTGCTTTCTATAGAGCACGTCACACATCTATCCCTTTTATTTTTCCCTTTTTTCTTTATAGCAAGTCACTATCTTACAAATGTGAAATGACAAAATCGACCAAGTTTCTAATTCCAAAATTGTCTGTGACAAGTTTCTAATTCCAAAATTGTCTGTGAGCGGGAAACGAAAATGGAAAGCTTTCTTCAGAAATTAAGGAACTATGAAAAGTCTTAGTTAAGGAGCCATTTGGCGGTGATTAGGCACCCTAGATGTGACCTTGGCGCTTTAGACGTGACCTAGGCACGCCCAACGCCAAGAAAACTGGTGTTCACAAAGGAGCCAAAGGCCCCAAAATCTATACTATTTCATTTTCTAGCACTATGCTAAGGTCTCTCAATATATACTACTACATTTTCTAGCATTTCAATTCCTAGACGATGTGGAATTAATATCTCATTTGGTTTTCAAATGCTAAGGCCTCTCAATATATACTATTTTCTAGCATTTCAATTCCTAGACGATGTGGGATTAATGTCCAATTTGATTTTCAAATGCTAATGCCTCTCAATATATACTACTTCGGCTCCGTTTGTTTAGCGTAAAACATTTTTCGGAAAATGATTTCCAGTAAAATATTTTCCGAAAAATGAAAATGTTTTCCGAAAAATAAGATAAACATGCTTTGGACTAACATTTTTCGGTGCGAAACAAACACCGAAAAATGGGGAAAATGTTTTCCGGAAAACATTTTTCCCCAAACAAACGGAGCCTTCATTTCCTAGCATTTCAATTTCTAGACGATGTGGGATTAATATCTCATTTGGTTTTCAAATGCTAAGGTCTCTCAATATATACTAAATGGAAAGATTTCTTGAAAAATTATGGAGTTATGAAAAGTTTTATAAAAAGTCTTAGTTAAGGAGTCATTTGACGGTGATTAGGCGCCCTAGGCGTGACTTAGGCGCGCCCAACACCAAGAAAGTTGGTGTTCACTAAGGAGCCCCAAAAATACTATTTCATTTTCTAACACTTCAATTCCTAGACGATGTGAAATTAATATACCTTTGGTTTTCAAATGCTAAGGCCTCTCAATATATACTACTCCATTTCATAGCATTTCAATTTCTAGACGATGTGTGATTAATATCCCATTTGGTTTTCAAATGCTAAGGTCTCTCAATATATATAACTCCATTTCCTAGCATTTCAATTCCTAGACAATGTGGGATTAATATTTCATTTGGTTTTCAAATGCTAAGGCCTCTTAATATATACCATTCCATTTTCTAGACGATGTGGGATTAATATCTCATTCGGTTTTCAAATGCTAAGGCCTCTCAATAAATGGAAAGCTTTCTTGAGAAATTAAGGAGCTATGAAAAGTCTTAGTTAAGGAGCCATTTGATGGTGATTAGGCGCCCTAGGCGTGACCTAGGCGCACCCAATACAAAGAAAGTTGGTGTTCACTAAGGAGCCAAAGGCCCCAAAATTTATATTACTTCATTTTTTAGAATTTCAATTCCTAGACGATGTGGGATTAATATCCCATTTGGTTTCAAATGCTAAGGCCTCACAATATATACTAAATGTAAATTTTTCTTGAGAAATTAAGAAGCTATGAAAAGTCTTAGTTAAGGAGTCATTTGGCGGTGATTAGGTGCCCTATGCGTGACCTAGGCTCGCCCAACACCAAGAAAGTTTGCATTCAATAAGGAGCCAAAGGCCCCAAAATGTTATACATCAAGAAAGCTGGTGTTCACTAAGGAGCCAAAGACCCCAAAGTTTATACTACTAAATTTTCTAGCATTTCAATTCCTAGATGATGTGGGATTAATATCTCAATTGATTTTCAAATGATAAGGTCTCTCAATATATACTATTCCATTTTCTAGCATTTCAATTTCTAGAAAATGTAGGATTAATATCCCTCAGATTTTTTAAATTTTATTTTGGGTTATTAAAGGGGGTGTGTTTAGTAAATGAGTAATTAACCTAGCCTCTATTTAGTCTCGGTTCTAGTTTGAGCAGGAAAATGGGAGGTGTGCTGAAGTGCTTTGCACTTCAGCCTTTATATAGTTATAGATTCCCAAAATAATAACCCTTTCAAACTATTTGCCAAAATGTCCAATTTTTTAAAACTCGTAAAATGGAATAGCCAGTTTGACTTTTGTCCGTTGAAACTCACTAAATGGTATGTCGAGGGTTTTTTTTTTTTTTTTAATTTTCAGTAATTATTTCTGCAATAAAAACAAAATGATATGAAAATTAAACTCGTCATTTCAATTAGCGAGTTCAAGTAAACTCGTCGTTACAATCAGCGAGTTTGAACTCGCCATATCAACCCCCATTTCCCAGCTCCTCTCTACACATAATGGCTTCTTTCAACCTACCCCTTTCCCCTTACTTTACTTAAATTTGGAGAAAACAAAAAAAATGCCGTCCTCTTCCCTTCTCCGCCTTCCCTAAGTCGACCCCACTCCACACCGCCTCCTCCCCACTCGACTCACCACCTCTCAACCCAATTTCGTCTCCCCTTCATATTCTCCTCCGGTCAATCTTCTACATTAATTCGACCACTGCCTTCAGTTCACCATCTCCTCCAACCTATTCTCAAGTCAGCTACCTCCATTCACCCCTCTTTCTTCCAACACATCCGTCCCTCTATCGGCTCATTCTTCTATCTCCGTCATCGCTCCACATGTGCTCCAAATTGAAATCTTCAATATCACTGAAGCTTCAACAATGGTCGAAGACCCAACATTGTTCATCCTAAATTTCATATTTGATTTCTTGTTTTGATTTTTGCTTTTGATTTTTGTGTTTTCGATTTTGTGTTTTCGATTTCTTGTAAACTCGCTAATTGTAATGGCGAGTTTAATTGAACTCGCTAATTGAAATGACGAGTTTAATTTTTATGTCATTTTGTTTTTATTGTAGAAATAATTACTGAAAATTAAAAAAAAAATAAACTCGGCATACCATTTAGCGAGTTTCAACTGACAAAAGTCAAACTTGCTATCCATTTAGCGAGTTTTAAAAATTGGACATTTTGTCAAATAGTTTGGAAGGATTGTTATTTTGAAAATTATATTTTTAAAAAGAAATAATTTGAGAAAAAAATCCAAGTGGTGGGGGAATTGTAGGGACCACACATGTATCCATATTTATTATGAAGGAGAGACATACTTTAGGGCATTCCTACATTTTTGGGTTCAACCTATTCTATACACTTAATAATGATACCCTATACTATACTATACTATACTATACATAAACTTAACCCCTACTTCATCGCACTACTCATTTTTTCAATTTCTTGTTTGCTCCCTCTACTCTACTCATTTATTCCACCACTTTCTAACTTTTTTATTTGTCTATTTAAATAAGCTTTGACCAATAATATAAGTAAATTTAATTTTTCTAATAAAAATTTAAGTATTGTTATTGATAAAATTAATAATGGGATATCAATAATAAGTTTTTTAAATTTATTGAGAGTTTTTTTTTTTAATTTGGTTTGTAGTTCAATTAAATTAATCACTAAAAATTAAAATATTTTTCGGAAACGAAAGGAAATTAGGAGTATTTAATGTATAAGATAATCCAATACTAAAAAAATGTGGCTAAAATGAGTGGATTCGGACTCTAATTATAATTAGGGGCTCGAGGAAGAGGAGAGTTTTGAAAACGAGGAAAGTGGAAGACAAAATCTTATGGCATGGAAATGCAAATGAGAAAGTATATAATCACTCACTCCGTCTTACACGAAAATTCAAATTTTCTTTAAAAAAATTATCTTACCCCCGAAACTTCAAAATTCCAAAATAGAAAATTTTATTATCACTTTATTTGTGGTCCCATATATGATACTCACAACAAATTTTTACGAACTATTTTCTACCTCACTTTTTTTCTTATTCCCAGCTATCTACATTTACAATACATCACTTTTTTCATCTTTATCTTAATTCTTAAATTACTTTATTTTTTGAATTTTCGAGCGAAACGAAGGAGGGAATACTATATATATTCTCATTATTATCAAAAGTTTCATAAAGCAATGCCTGCATTCTTGTTCTTGCTCTTGGGAAACAAAACAAAACAAAAAGAAGCACATTGTGACCATTATATGAGTCTGATAATGTTATGTGGATGGAGGAAACTTTTTATGCTGCATGAATAGTATTTTTGTTTTATTGCATTGCATTGCATGTGTTAATACTATAGTATTGTGGTCCAGTACGACTAGTCTATTGGGTTGAATTAAGGAGTTGAATACTATAGTTTTATCACATGCAATGCAATGCAATAAACTTAGTTATCTCATAACCATGAATAGTATTACTCTTTACGTCACATAATCACTCTGTCCCAAAATAATCGTTCATGAAAGGTATCAACTACTACATTTTCTACAATGGAAAATTTAGGTAGGTTTAGAATTTCGGAGTAATTCCCACATAGTATTACTAGAATTAGGGTTCTATTGTTTAGTCACATTGGGTAATGTAATATTTGAGACGGAATAATAAAAAATATTATCTTATTCCATAATTTATCAGGTTTTGAACTAATCTCACATACATGCATGAAAGGACATTCAAATGGTCAATTTTCCAGTGCTGCACAGCTGTATTTATTATTCTTTTTTTTTTTTTTTTTTTCCTCAATGAAATTTTGGCTAGGTTGGTTGACCGACCATGTATCCTAGATTCTTAACACACCCCTAAAATAAAGGCAATTATTCATTCATTTGACTATTTTTCTCTTTCTGTAATCCATGAGCACTTTGTGGGAATATTTGTTGATATTAAGGGTTTAAAAAAAACAAACAATATTCACTCCGTCTCATAGAAGAGTTAGTTTCTTATTTTCTATTTTGGTATGTCTCGTAGTAGTAAGGTTTTTAATTGTTTTATTCCTTAAAATGAACAATGAAAATCACATATTACATTCACAATAACAACTCATTTATTATATCCTATTAACTTTCTATTTCCTACTTTACTTTTTATATTAACATACTCCCTCCGTCTCACGTGAATGGTGACTTATTTTCTTTTTGGGTCGTCTCACGTGAATGGAGACTTCCCAAAATAAAAAGAATGTTGTGAGTGTAATAGTAAAATAGGAGAGAGAATGAGTGGAGGGAATAGTAAATTATAATGGTGTTGTGAGTATTAAAATAATGTAGGAGAGAGAATGAGTGGAGGGAATAGTACTTTTTCTTAGTTATTGTGCCAATTTTATTGGTGTCCATTCACGTGATACGAAGGGAATATATTTTTTCTTAATTTTCGTATAAAATCAACTTAAATCTTATTATGCAACGGAAGGAGTAGCATATAGATGCATCTAACAGCCAAATACATAATTTATAGTCAGATGATGATCAAGAGAAAAAAAAAAATGCGGAAATCCTCTATGAAGTATCATGAGGAGTACTCCCTCCGTCCAAGTTAATACTTCAAAGTTACTGTTTATGCGTGGATTAAGAAAAAAAATAATGATATAATGTTGTGAGTGTATAAGTAAAATAGGAGAGAGAATGAGTGAAGGGAATAGTAAATTATAATGGTGTTGTGAGTATTAAAATAATGTAGGAGACAAAGTGTGAAGTATGTAATTGGACGCCCAAAATAGAAAGTGTGAAGTACTCCCTCCGTCCCACTATACTTGACACTTCTTTCCATTTTGGGCCGTCCCACTATACTTGACACCTTCCAAAAATAACCAAGTTTTTATATTTTTATATTCACTCTACCCCACCACTCATTCTCTCTCTTTATTTTCCACCACTCAATTTATTCAACCAACACTACTATTTACTCCACTCATTCTCTCTCTTCATTTTCTACCACACATTTTTTTTATTTTTTTATTTTTCTTAGTTTTGAGCAACTCCACCCCAGGTGTGCCACAACTATAGTGGGACGGAGGGAGTATGTAACTGGACGGAGAGAGTATATCTCAAGATCAACCGCTCAATTCGTGATGATCATGTCTTATACCGCTGGAAAAATGAGGGGTAGATCTCAAGATCAATCGCTCAGTTCACGACTATCATGCCAATGCTTCATATACGACTTTGAAACTCTTATAACACATAGTTTTCAAATTTGAGTTTGAAATTCTTATACTGCATAAGCCTCGGATCCGTATTTGATTCGTAAAGAACGAAGAATGCTGTTATATAACAGGAAAGAAAGAAAGAATGTGGAGGACAAATTAAGCAAGTCACATCTTGTCAATCTACAATGGGGCCTACAAGAACTATCTCTTACAAGTGGATTGAAGCAGTATTCTAAATGCATGCCAACTACAGTAAAAGCCAAAACCATCTCATTTGAATGCGTATGAAGCTGACTGAGAAATTTAAAAGCCTTATTTTCAATTTGCAAGAATATTAAAATTTGATATGATTTGATTGGAATGGATTTGCTAGAAAGATGGCTGATGTGAGATTTTAATTTGTCACTATTATTCCGTAGTCAAATCTACCGGAAAGATTATACTATCCCTTAAAAACAATTAAATATTATCTGAATAGACAGTCACACACATGCAAAAGAATATTATCTTACATTAAAAATAAACGAAAATTATCGATAACATAATATAAGGATCCTAAACTACCTTTCTTAAAATTAATAGGTTCCATGTGATATCAGAGCTGACTCTCTACCTACACGTGTAGGTACAACGACATACGATCAAAGTTTGATTATACGTAAGAGGGCGTGTAATATAATAGAACATTATTTCACATCGAAAATAAACTAGATAGAATCAAATTTCACAAGTTATTGTGTACTAAACATTTGAAATTTTAAGAAGTTGTAAAATCAACGAGATCATATAAATAACAGATATTTTAGATTGAAAAATGTGTAGATTGTCCAACCAAAGAAGCAAAGGATTTTTGAGTTACAAAATTAATAAACAGAAAGAGACTTTCTTTTTCTACTTTATATTATTCTGAACTAGTCACAAATTAAGGCTCTGGTTGTTTTACGGAAAATGTTTTACGAAAAATGAAATTGTTTTTCGAAAAATGACATAAACTTGTTTGGTAAATCTGAAAATGTTTTCCGAAAAATATTTTTCGGTGTTTGCTAAATTAATGAATGTAGAACCTTGTATTGGTTATAAACAACTCCAAAGAAAAATTAACAAATTGAAAGAATCCCAGAACAAGAAATTACCAGAAAATGATACAAAAACTACTAAAACCCTAAAATTTCAAGACTTGTAAGAAACCAGATCCAACCTAATGAAAAATTTCTTCCTTATCAAGAACGGTCAACAAGCTATAACGCACAAAAACACCGCGATTCAAGAAATAAAATAAATACTGTATTCATTTCAATACTCAGCGTCGCCTGATTAACAAGAAATTAGATGCAGAAAATGGAGTACCTTGGAGGATCCGGCGACGGCGGTTCCAGTGTTAGGACAAGAAAATCAGAGGGGAATTTAGAAGAGAAATGGAGAGGAAGAAAGAGAGAAACGGCCAAGAGAGAGAGAAAACAAGCGACGTGAATTTTGGAAAATGATTTCTCGAGGGCGTACTCGGGAAGTTGTTTTCCGGAGGAAAATAGGGTTTTTTCCGTTGACCCAGAAATTGTTTTCCTTTGACTGTTTTCCTTTGCTTCCCAAACACCGAAAAATATGGAAAACATTTTCTGGAAATCATTTTCCCTAAAACAAACGGAGCCTAAAAAAAAGAAGAAAAAACAACACACATAAAACTGAAGTTATCTAGTATCGTATATATCATCTCTTTCTTATAATAAAGAATTTTTAAATTTGTTTTTAATTAAGAATAAATTCAAATATTTATTTTAAAGCGGAAAATAAATTTACTAAATAACGTCTTTATATATTGATCTCTCTCCATTTCAACGTTGCTTCGAAGAAAATCGAGCTAAAACAATGCATCAAAAACCCCATTAATTTCATGTTCGAAATTACTAACTAACGTTTTTAATTAAATGAGTGTTTATTTTTAATCCTCAAATAATTTTTGGAAAAAAAAAAAACTGATATTCATAACATTCATAAAGTATATAACTATATAGCATGCTTATTCACTAATAGACATACTAATTTAATTACATTACAATGTTAGAGAAGGCCGGTAAGCACGCCAAATTTCAAACATAATGCAATTTTAGCACATAAATCTCCGGACCTTGCACTCTGATACCACGTTATATTTATCAATTGATCTAAAAGTTTAAGCTGTTAGATCGAGACTCAACATCATGTATATCAAACTTACATGTACAATAATATATCAATGGTACTGGTAAACATGAATTTGCAAAGGAATATCAAGAACAAACATTTGATAAATAAAGACAGTTAGTTTCAACTTCTTGGGTTTTGATGATGAAAGAATTGCGTACCAGCCATGAAAGGGTAACTGTGAGAAGCTGCTGATTGGTAATTATTAAGAAACTGTGAAGCAGTAGTGGTGGCTCCGCCAGGGGAGGAGGTGGCGGTGGTGAGATTAAGCTGCTGCGTCATGTTACCGCTAACACCAGAAGAGGTGTCTCCGGCCACCCCGTAATGAGCCTCAGCCGGGCCTTGATCATAAAGAATTCCTTTAAATGTATGACCGCCTATACAAACCGCCGTTTGATAAGCAAATTGATCTTCAGTATTATCAATGGAGCTCACTCTTACACATCTAAACACCGCCGTTGTATTCACTTCCGCCGGTAAATTAGCCATCTCCAACCCTATTAAGATAAATAAACATTTATATCGGTACCCTTTATTATTTTTTAAAGTCAAGTTTAATTTAACATTGATCATTATCAAGACAGAATTATACCTGAAGGGTTTGATGAAGGTAACCGAAAGGGAGACGTATGATCTTTAACTCTTTTAGGGATTTGTTGCGGATAATTATCTCTACTACTACTAATATTATTCGTGATCAGTTGTTGTTGCTGCTGCTGTTGTTGATCTTGCTGTAAAACTCCGACGATTTGTTGTTGCCGTTCGCGCCTTTTGGCTGCCGGAACCCAAGTGCTCTTAATATGGGTTGGACATTCATACCCTCGGCTCTTACAACAAGACCTACATCTTCTGTGTACACAATCTTTCTTTGCTTGGTTTCCACAATCTTGACAACTTATTGTACCACTCCCACAATTACTTGTACTTGCCATCACCTCAAATCCACCACCACCCTCCACCATAGATCTCGAGTGATCATCGTAAATGTTAATTCCACCACCACCACTGCCGCCGCCTCGGCTGCTTGATCCGACAGCTAGGGAGTAAAGATCTTGTAAAAAAAGTGGGTTTTGTGATCTTTGTTGTTGGTGTGTTTGTGGATGTGGTGGTGGTGGATTTTGCCATAGGTCAAAAGTACCCTTGTTATAAGGGTAAATTTCTTGGTTTCTTGATGTGGGTGTGTATAAGTAGAAAGGTTCAGGGTTGATTTCATTGTTTGAATCTTGAGGAGGGTTATTGTTATTGTTATTGTTAGTAGATGTTCCTCCTAGTGAGAAGAAGCCAGCCATGGGTGGTTTTGAGCTGGTTGTACCTTCAAGTCTGCTGATGTTGTACCATTACCATAACCAAAGTTACCAAACCCCAATTGAGACACAGACTGACAATCCATAGCCCAAAAACCAAGAATTAATTAAAATCCCAAGTTGAATCCTCACTCACTATGTAGAGTATAACCTAGAAACTTGGGCCTATACCAGCTCCTAAAACGGAAATTAAATGAAAAGATGCAAGAATTTTGTTGGGTTTGAATGAAATTCAATGAGATGTTGTGCAGCTTTAAAGGGAAGATTAACTTTGAAGAGAGAGAGAGAGAGTGTGTGTGTGTGAGAGAGAGAGAGAGAAAATAGAGGGTTCTTAGGATGGTTGTTAAAAACCAGTAGTGAGTGTGTGGGGAGCAAAGCAATAAAGAAAGGGTTAAGGAATTACAGCTCTGCCAAACGCCGCCATAGCCATAAAGCAAAGCTCTTTCGCTGCTGTTGCTGCTATCTTCTTCTCACATGTCGTCTGGCTGCTACTTCTAAATCTGTCTCTCACTCTTCGATATCTATCTATTTCTCTCTCTCTCTCTCTCTCTCTCTCTCTCTCTCACACACACACACACACACACAGTACTCCTCACTGTTTGGACATGTGGAAATGAGTGATCAAGGTGCTAATAATTTCATGCAATTCTTTTGACGGTTCGATTTCTACCACGTGTCGTTGCCTTGCTTTTCCACCACTGGGTTGGTTCTTTGCACCGCAAAACCCGCTACTTTTAACTCCTTTCCTGTATGTCCATGTTCCCCTAGTTGGAGAGATACTTGTATTTCTTCTCATTTAAATAATTAATAAATGCTACTCCTATACGGAGTAGTATACAGTATTAATCTCAATACATAAAAAAAAATAAAAAAAAATACTCCACTCATTTATTTAAGGAGAATTTTACCCATAAGTTTATTTTGGCACAAATCACTTTCTATCAAATTTCTCATTAAATTAAATTTTCCATAATTAATTATGCAGTAATCTATAGTATAAATGACACCCCTCCTGTGCTACAGTACAATGAACAGTTTCAAGTGTCAAATTTCTCATTTTGTCCTCACTAAGTTGTCTCTTTCCCATTTTGCCCTTTAAAAAAAATATTAATTAAAAAAAAAAAATACGTGTCCTTGGACACGGACTTTTACTAGTATATTATATTGCATGCAATATGCGATATTTAAAAAAAAATAATGATACAATATTAGCAATACTACTGACTCTTAACACCATTGTCGCCCACCATCGTAGCCGCCGCCAGTCACCGAAAGATCGTCGGATGTCGGTCATCGGTAGCTTGTCGCCACTTGATTATTAATTATATTCAGTATGCAGTATTATCCATTGTCATGCATGTAATATGTTTACATAATAATACAACATGATAATATAACATGGAAAGGAACTTATGGGGCATTACGGTACTTTTATTTCAGTGACTTATTGTTGACATGTCAATATTTTTTAAATTTATTTTATGTTTATACATTATTTGTATCATAAAAAATATATCAAAACTTATTTTTATTTAAATGTATACTCCCTCCGTCCCGGCCGACTTAGGACTTTTTGCCATTTTGGGCGTCCCACCCGACTTAGGACGGCCCAAAATGGAAACCTTACATCACTATTCTCTCCACTCATTCTCTCTCCTACATTATTTTAATACTCACAACACCATTATAATTTACTATTCCTTCCACTCATTCTCTCTCCTATTTTTAAATTACACTCACAACATTTACCTTTTTCTTAATCCCCGTGCCATTTCAAAAAATCCTAAGTCGGCCGGGACGGAGGGAGTATTTATTTGAGCCAGACAAAAAAAAAAATACAATATCTATAAATATATTAAAGCAAAGTCGTTCCTAAATTTGGCAAGTTGAAACCCAAAAATATCACTATCAAGGGGCTGAAAATGGAAATGGATTCAACACATAATTTTAGCAAATGGTTTTGGAACTTGGGTGGAGAAAAAGTGAAAAAATGATCTATACTGCTCACAATCTTTGAAAACTTTTGGAAATGTGCAATTTTTTTTATTTTTCATTAATTAATCAACACTAGGTGTCTATACTAGGTTGCAATATTTGAACGTTTTCTAATTATTTCTTTAAAAATAATTCTTTAATGAGCTTTAAAATTTATTGTTTTTAATTCAGAAAAAATGAAAAAAATATCTCATTTTTAGTCTAATAAACTCATCAAACTGTTATAATCTAAATATATATTCATAAATTTCAGACTAAATTTATTGTTTTCTAATTATTAATTAATAACAGTTTTTTGTATTAACGATAATTTTAAAATTTAGATGTGGATATTTAATTTATTTATTTTTTCATTTTAGTCTAAAATTTAAGAATATATATTTAGATTATAACTACTTTTCTTATATTTTCAAGATAGATGATTATTAGTTAGACATTTTTTTTTTACTTTTGTAAAAAAAAAAAAGAATATTTTATTTAAAAAAAATAAAAATTGAAAAATGTGAAGATAATATAGGTGACTATAGGAAAGGCCGAAGGGGGGTAAGGGAAGTTTTGGAGGCAAAAATTGAGTACTTTTTATTTAAAAACTAAATTCATTATGTTATATAGTAATTACTATTAATGCATGTTTGTAGGCTTATAGATCCCAATTATTAGACTTAATAGTTGAAAATCTCATTTTTCTTTTAAAAAAAATACCGCTACTACTATAAATAATAATCCTTTCTTTTTTCAAAAAAAAAAAAGTATATGGATTTTTACTTTCAAAAAATCAATATGAATGATTGAAAAAATAAAAGAAAAATGTTCATGATTTCAAATTTAAGCAAATAAGATGATTGAGATTTATTCATTTATTTATTTGTCTGAAGCAAGAAGATAATTTAATTGAGAAAAAAAGGTATGGAGATAACTTCTCTTTTCAATAAAAGTCATACAACTAAAATGGTGATAAGTGTCTGCCTTAACTGTTTTCTAATATTATTTTTCAAGAAATAAAAAACTATTTTCTAATATTATCAACAGATTTTCCTTCACATTTTTTTAATCAAAACCTTCTTAATTTGAAAAATATAAATTTCATTAAACGAACTTATTTCTGAAAATTGACGAATTTTTAGGCTTAAAATTGGAATCTACTTTTTTATTCTTTGAACTTAGCTACTTTGTTTTGTGTTTTTTTTTTAACGATTTTTAGATACTTTGTTTAAAAAATAAAATTCTTTATTACTTGATCATTATTTTTTAATTTATGATGACATGTTTTTTTTTTATAGAAATAGAGTATTTCGTGTTTTTATTTTTGTAACTTCATTCAATGTTTTGTTATCATAAAATTTAATTAAATAAAATTTAAATATAGAATAATAATTTTTAAAATGGTACATTAATTTTTTTAATGGTTACTAATATAAATAATATAAAATTTAGAGTATTTCGTGTTTTTATTTTTGTAACTTCATTCAATGTTTTGTTATCATAAAATTCAATTAAATAAAATTTAAATATAGAATAATAATTTTTAAAATGGTGCATTAATTTTTTTAAATGGTTACTAATATAAATAATATTATAAAGTAAAAAGTGATCTTTTTAATGTGAAAATCGATGAACCGAGAAAATTAAATGGGTGGATGGAGCCATGACTCTATTTTTTAGTTTATAGACATAATTTAGGAGTGATGGGCTGATTATGAGAAAGAAGTTAAATTTTTCTTTGTGTTGAAAGTAAAAAGTATCATTAAATGTGAAGATAATTTATTTGAAGCTGATTTAGGATTTTTTGGGTGACAGATTGAAAGTTGTCCACAAAATCTTGCTAACGAAATTAATTGACGATATTTATGATAGTATCTGTAATGGACTCAATACACTCTAATTAAAAACAATAATACGATTTTGGAAGCAAATTTTTGTAATTATTTTGTGTCCTTACTATTACCCAATAAGTATAGGGGAGAGAGAAAAAGGTTGGTTAAAAAGAAAGTGAAAAAATGTTTTAGAATATTATAAAAGGTGATATGTGATTCTATTTTATAAACTTCAATTTCTTCGAGAAAGTCTTTATTTTTACTCTCTCTATTTTAAAATAAATATAAAAAAAAAATTAGATTTTCTCTTAATTAAATAGCAAATTTGAAAAATTATTGAACATTCATTTCAGAGATTTAAAAAGGTGTGCATGCATACTTTCGGAGAGAATTGCCTACTATGTGGTTTTTCTTTATTTTTTGTTGAAAAATATTTTGAAAAGTATTGATTCGAATAGGAGTAAAACACTATTTGGTGGAAAAACTGTTGTTGGTGGAGATGATAGTTCTTCAAGTGCTAAATCTACTACGAATGTTTTATTTCAGGAAATATTTCGAAATGTTTAAGTAGTATTCACACTTTGGTCTTTCGATTTACTATTTCAGTACATGCATGGCTATATATAATCGTCGTGCATCGCACGAATTTGCTGCTAGTTTATGTAAAACAAAAGGAGAGTTATATTTTAAATATTCTAATAGTATTCATGTGAAGTTGAAAATCCAATTTAGTGAATAACTAATTAACAATATTAATATAAGAAGTGTATTTTATGAATAAAGAATATTTTTTTTTTTAAAAAAGAATTGATAATGTGGCCCTTTTAAATTTTAATTGAATTTTTAATACCTAAAATTAAAATTTATGCCACTTCAAAGGGCAGAGTAGTCCATATTGAATACTTCTTTGAAACAAAAAATGAAAAAATAATAATGGTTAAAAGTGAAGCACCTTAAGTCATATATTCACATTTATGAATAAAATACATATACTATTGTTAGTATACCTTAGGAAGTGGCTCAATATGTTTTACCTTTGTGCATTTTATTTTCTTTGAGACCTTTAGAGCATGCACAATCATGAGCGAAATTTTTGCTTACCGGACGAGCGAAACTGGTGTTTGAGCGAATTTTCGCTCATAAAAACGGATATCCTGCAGTGGTGAGTGAAATTTTTGCTCAAATTTTTTTTATAATTAATAAATAAAATATTTATTTTATTTATAAATTAGTGATATAAATTAGTTTTTTTATTCGTTCACATTACAAAATAATTTTATTTTAATTATATTTTATTGTATTTGCATTTTTTATATATATATATAAAACACTGATAAATAAACATCAAGTTAGATATGACAAATCAACTTTAACAGCTATGATTTATTGGATTCCTGACTCTTGACAAATACGGAGTAATGGAGATGAGTTGAAATTAAAGTTGACCGTGACCAATCATACACTATGCATGTGAACTTGTTCAGAGTTTTTCCATTTATTGGTATACTAGTATACAATTTTTTTAAAAAAAATTGATTAGACTATACAATATGTGTGTGGACAAAAGAACTAGATTCCATGATAATAATTAGCTTTCTGATGTCATTTATTTATTGATTAACTAGGCTACAAATGTCATTCATTTTATTTGACAAAACACAATATGTAACAAAGAACATACATTTATTCATAACAAACCACTTCACAATAAAGAAATTTAAAAACAATGATACAATAAATTTAAACACAATACTGAATTAAGAAACAACACACTACGATAATTAAAGAAAGCAAACTTAAACCGACTAAAAATCCTTCAACTCGCTCATCAAACGTGCCTTCATCTCCTTCTCTTTTGGGGACAATATCGCCTTTTCAATTAGCTTTCCAAGTAAAGCTGATTTGGCCAACATTCTCTTCATAAAGTATTTGTTTTTCAAATGCTCCATTTTTTCTCGTTCCAGTTCAATAATTGCTGGGTGTTGGTCAGAGAGTAGCTGGAGTCGAATAGTAAAACTCTATACTACTTCAGCAGTTGAAGACCATCCACTTGAATACCCCTTCTTTCCAGCTGATGCTGATGCTGCTGCCTTTGCTGCTTTTTTCCCCGGTGGTCGCTCTCTTAATTGAACAGTGTCTGCATCATCACTTCCCGTTGTCGCGTAACCTCCATCTCGTTAAGCTTGAACCTTTTGTCACTACCTGCACCATCATTGTCACTCTCCACACGAATGGGACGAGATGCCTCAGCCTTTTTCTTTCTACTACCCACGGTGGTAGTCTGAATCCACTGTTCCCATTAGGGATAGTTCTTCAGCATAAATCACACATGCTCATCTTTAAAAAGTTTGCTTTCATGATTTTCATACAGTTGTTTAGCCTCACATCGAATGTCTTGTTCGTTGTATCCACTCCCCTTTCGTCTAGTTGCTTTATCGTACGTCGCAACAAACAAGTTTACTGATTTCGCCATCCTACCCCATCGAGCTCGAAGCATAGATTAAGTCCTTTTACCAATTTCTGATGGCTTTTGTTGCTGCTCCGTATCGTACCTTGCCTTTACGGTACCCCACAACTTCTCATACTTTTGGTTGGTACCTATTATTGCATCAGTACTTGTATTCATGTAATCACTAAAGAGAGCTTCATCTTCTGCGAATTTTCCGCTAATTGTTTCTTTTTTCTTTTTTGGAGCTCCTTTTCGCCTTTCTGGTACAACCTCTTCTTTTTCGCCTCCTTCATATTCCTCTTGTGTCTCTGAAACAAATTCAGTGTTCTGCGACTCAGGAGTGAAGCTTTGGAATGGCATAGAGCCATAAGATGTTTGAGTGTTTAGCGGAGAATTAAAATCAAGGGGTGAGTTTTGGGAGAAGTTGATAGGAATTGAGCTTTGGGAGTAGTTTTGAAAGTTGTTTTGACGGTAATTGCTTGTGAAATTTGGATCAGTAACCAACATTTCTTCGAGCCAAACTTGATTAGAATTATATCCGGAATTGTTTTCGTAATTATCCATAATCAAAAACTCGAAAGTTATTATTTTTTTTTTTTTTTTTTTTTTTTTTTTAACTTAAGCTTAAAGAGAGAAAGTAGGAAAGAAAAGGTGTGAAACAGTTTCGCTCAAACTTTGAGCAAAACAATTTCGCTCAGGGGACTTAGCGAAAAATCGCTCACCATTGCAGCAATTGTGCGAATTTCACTCATCAGTTTTCACTAGGTTTTTGGGTTTTATGAAATTTCGATATGGGTCTGTATTTTAACGTGGACTTCTGAATCTACTCTTAACTTTCATTAATAATGATTTGGGGTGAGGGGCGCAGGAAATTATTCTAATTTATTTTTAAAAAAAAAAGTCTAATTCCCCTTTAGAAATATCGTAACCGAATGTATATTTGATCACTTACAAGTCGATAATAAAGTTATTTGTTTACTTATATTGTTTTACTTACTAAAGTGTAGTTGTGTCGGGCACACCAATACCCAAAGAGTAATTCTTCAATGCCCGAAATACAAGAGGAGATGAGCCATAGGACTCTCCGGTACTCCCAGCATTCCAAAATTAATGGTAAAAAGTAAAATTAATTTTTGATAAGAATAAATTTTTATTTTTTCAAAGACTAATATACACTTTTTGTTTTTTTTGTTTTTTTGGTATGTCTCAATTCAGTCGGCAAGAAAAAGGTTCAAACTCTATACTTAGGTCATCTCCAACAACAGTTTGCTTCAAATTTTGCATTAAAACATTAGAATGGTGCAATTTCAGCACCAAATATCTTTCATCGTCTCCAACAGCTTGCTTCAAATTTTACACCAAATAAGAATATTCTCGAAATATTCTTTTTATTTTATTTAATTAAAATGTTTCCCATTAATCATATTTAATATTATTCAAATTACATTATATTAAATATTATGATATAAAATGAAATAATTAAATAAGACAATTAATAAATATATTTAAAATACAAATATATAAGAAGAAATATTTGAATAGACAATTTACTTATAATTAACAATACAAATAAGAACAAATTGAATAGTTTTTCTTAAATAAAAATAAAAATAAAATTTAATATTACAAATAACAAATATTAAATTAAAAAATATATACTATCTCCGTCTCAAAATGAATGTACAAAATTAATTCAAAAATAATATTTTCTTAAAATGAAATGGTTAATCATTTTAGGACGGAGGAAGTAGTAATTTCAATTCAAAAAAGAAAAAGAAAACGAAAAAGAAAAAGAAAAAAGAAAAGGAAAAAGGGAAAGGAAAAGAAGATGGCACAGAAACTTAACTGCGTCAAATTTGGCGCAACAAAGCCCTTTCCACCAACGATGGCGCACTGTTGGAGTTCGATTTCGGCGTCAAATTGGCGTCGGAGATGCTAGACTTGGTTTTACCGCTAATTCACTATTTTGGGAACAAAATACACTATTTAAGACCCATTTTGTTTTTACAACTTTTAATGAATTACAACTTGATCTTGTATTCATGATCTGTTTAACACCGATCCATATTTTAGAGACAAAATATACATCTTGTCCTATGAATTTGATTAAATGTAGCTATCTAAATGAGTATTAATACAAAATTAATATGACAAATAATATAAATAAATACAAACCATTTTGAAATCTGTATTGTCCTAGTCAATGCAACTGAGATTTTTATCTTTACATAAATACTTAAACTGAAATTTTATCACCCAAGTAAAACCATCCAAATAAAACAGCAAATAAACATAAAACAAATCTCCTCCTCCTATTTTGGATCTTGAGACATTCCAACTTAGAATGTTTCCCTCTGTCTGTCTCCACAAACCTTACTGAAACTTCTCCTTTCTATCTTAACCTCACCACCATTTTCCATTCTACTCTGATTTCCATTCTCTCTCTCTCTCTCTCTAAACAAAAATGGCTATAGGAAAGCATCGTAGTAATAAGCGATCTTCCGGCAACTCATATACGTCCACCGTTATCACGGTGGTTTTCATAGCAGTATGTATTATAGGTGCTTGGATGTTTACCTCCAACTCCTTTGTTTCCCCACAAAAAAACACCCGAACCACTATTTTTGATCACTTGACTTCAGAGTCCGGTGACATTCCCTTAAAGTTTCCCACCACTCCAGCTTTTGAAGACAATCCAGGTGATCTCCCAAATGATGCCATCAAACCTGATGAAAATCAGGATGCAAATGAAGAGCAGAATTCACAGCCCGAGGATCATAATTCCAGTGAAGAAGATAGTTCAGGTGTGTCTACTGGGAATGAAGAGGAAAGTGTTGGCAGCAACGACACTAACGACAATAACGAAACTAACGACAACAATGACAATCATGAAGCTGGAAATGATAACAACGACGAGCATAAACAAGATTTGGATGGTGAAAATGACAACAAAGACCCTGACGAAAAGGCAGCCGTTGTTGAAGAAAATCCACATGGGTTACAAGGAAAGGTGTCAGCAGAGGAGGAAGAGAAGCTTCAAGAACACCATATTCAGATTTCTGAGGAAAGCGACATGACTCATCAACAAGTTCAAGAGCTTATAAAGATCGATGATCATGATCAGAATGAGCCAATTGAAAAAAATCCAGGAAGCGGGGGAGATCAAGAAAGCAATGCTGAGAAGCAAGAAAAAGATCAAGAAAGTGTTACTAGTAGTAATAAAATGGAAGAAGAGAATCATAAGGATAATAGTCAATCAGGTGAAGGAAAGGATCATATAACGGACGAAGAACAAGAAACACGAATGGAAAATCAGCAACATCAAGAAGAAGATCAGTCGAAGGGAGGGGAAACAAGTGAAGATCAAGTACAGCACGATGAGGAGACACCCATAGAGTCCCACTCAATTGCAGAGGAGACGAAAGCCCAACTTGAAAGTCTAAAAGGCCAACATTCAGACAACCAAGATATCCAAGAAAAGAAAGAGGAGAATTCCAAGAATAATAGTTCATCAGGAGAGTCATTTGCCATCGGAGAAAGTTCTTCAGAAATACCAAAGGAGTCGAAGGAGTCAAAGAAGGCTTGGTCAACTCAGGCTGACCAGTCAGAGAACCAGAAGGAAAGGGAGGGACAAGGTGGAGGTAGGTCCATGGAGAGTCAAGATGATGGGAGCATATACGGGTACACATGGCTGCTATGCAATGAAAAGGCGGGGGCAGACTTTATACCCTGTTTGGATAACGAGAAAGCCATAGCCAAATTGCATGGTAGGAATCACTATGAGCACCGTGAGAGGCATTGTCCAGAGGAGAGTCCGACTTGCCTTGTCCCTCTACCGCAGGGTTACAAGACACCTATTGAGTGGCCTCAAAGCAGAGATAAGGTATAGTCTTATGTTGATTTTTCATCAACTTCCACTTGCTTCTCCTACAATAGGTCTTTTTGGGTGACTAATTATCACAAATTATGGGTGTCAATTGCAGATATGGTACCACAATGTGCCACACACAACACTAGCAAACGTGAAGGGACACCAAAATTGGGTGAAGTTGACAGGCGAATTCCTAACTTTCCCTGGTGGTGGAACTCAGTTCATACATGGTGCTCTTCACTACATTGATTTTGTACAGGAGGTAAAAGCTACAACATTTCAACACATACCATTACCTGATTACCTCTTTATTTTGAAACTTCAAAACTCAACATGTTTTAGGACATTAGTGCTTCATACATATCTTTCTGCATCTATGTTCCCCTAGTGTGAATTATAGGGGCTAAAATGTTACTCTTAGAAATTCAGGGGGTCCTATTTATCTAATATGAGTGGCTTGATAAAGGTTGGTTAAATGTGCAGGCCGTACCTGAGATAGCATGGGGAAAGCACACCAGAGTAGTGCTGGATGTTGGCTGTGGAGTGGCAAGCTTTGGAGGTTACCTATTTGACAGAGATGTTCTTACAATGTCATTAGCACCAAAAGATGAACACGAGGCTCAAGTTCAGTTTGCACTTGAAAGAGGAATACCTGCAATTTCTGCTGTCATGGGCACTCAACGACTTCAATTCCCAAGCAGGGTCTTTGATCTTATACACTGTGCAAGATGTAGAGTTCCTTGGCATATAGAAGGTTCTACCTTTATCTTTACAGAGATCAATCATCTTCCAAATGGTTTCAACCATTAATTTTGAGTCATAATCTTGTCTTGGTGGTCTTCATGAAGGTGGTAAGCTTCTTTTGGAGCTGAACCGTCTGCTTCGACCTGGCGGTTACTTTGTTTGGTCAGCAACTCCTGTGTACCAGACACTTGAAGAAGATGTTCAGATATGGAAGGGTAGGAACAGAGAACTTTCAAATCAACTTTATTTTTGAAAGTTCGTAATTGATCAAGAAAGTATACATTTTCTCGTGAAACTAACATAGATATAATTTCCAATTCAGAGATGTCGAAACTAACAGTTTCCATGTGTTGGGAGCTTGTTACCATTGAGAAGGACAAAGTAAACAAAGTAGGTGCAGCCATCTACCACAAACCAGACTCAAATGAATGCTACAATGAAAGAAAAAAACACCAACCTCCAATGTGTAAACCTGAAGATGATCCAAATGCTGCCTGGTAGGTTTCTACGTGTTTTAATACATGACTGAGAAATCTAATCTTGTGTTCAATATGGTGATAAAAATATTTATTTCTGGATTATATATGTCTCAGGTACGTACCTCTTCAAGCCTGCATGCACAGGTTGCCAGTTGAACCAACAGAAAGAGGAGTACAGTGGCCTGATCAATGGCCTCGTCGCCTTCAGACACCTCCATACTGGTTAAACAAATCCCAAATGGGAATTTATGGAAAACCAGCTCCAGATGATTTTGCTGCAGACTATGAGCACTGGAAACGGGTGGTGAGCAAATCTTACATGCAAGGCTTAGGAATCAGCTGGTCCAATGTAAGGAATGTCATGGACATGAGAGCTGTTTATGGCGGGTAATTACAAACATCCTCATTATTATCATAGATTTCGCTTCATTAATTCTATAGAGGTCAGCTAAGTTCTCGAATTCTATTCAATAATGCTATGTTGTTAGTCAAGAGTAACAACGTACGTGATAAATATTTAGGTTTGCTGCGGCGTTGAAAGACCTCAAAGTGTGGGTGATGAATGTGGTGAATATAGATTCTCCAGACACTCTTCCGATAATATACGAGAGGGGTCTTTTCGGAATATATCATGATTGGTGTGAATCGTTTAGCACGTACCCGCGGACTTATGACCTCCTTCATGCAGATCATCTTTTCTCCAAGCTGAAAAAGAGGTAACACAGGCTGAATTAGATTCAAATTGTAAACAAAAGATCTTTTTATACAGAGTGCAACCATTTGGACTTTATTTTGGCACTTGCAGGTGCAAACTTGCACCAGTAATGGCAGAGGTCGATAGAATAGCCAGGCCTGGAGGCAAACTGATCGTTAGAGACGAGTCAAGCACTGTTGGGGAAGTCGAGAATTTGTTGAAGTCGCTACATTGGGAGATTCATTTGACATTTTCCAATAACCAAGAAGCAATGCTCAGTGCACAGAAGACCAATTGGCGACCAGAGGCATAGAAAGCTCCTTCCTGATTATAAAGAACAGATAGGGGTTAGATTTTGACCGAGATTTCTTCAACATTATGTAGGCAGACATGTTTACAGATGCAGTTAGGTTCATTGTTGCAATCTTGGGATATAATGTCATTGGTTGAAATGGATGGAAGTACACAAATGTGTTGGCAACTGACAATTGGTAAATTCACCATTTCAATCTTGAATAATAACCCAGAATGCCCTAAATTTAACAGGAAGTCTATGAAAAGGGAGAGCTAAAACAGTCAAAATGGAATGAAGAATTGCCCAGAAAAAAGCTGATGCTTAACCATAACAACAAGGACACTCAAATGTGGCAACAGTTTGAAACTTGTGTGTTAACTCATACCTGTGGGGGCAATGGGATGAAGCTAATCCTTGATGCTGGTCAATGGATCAGTGAATCACCAAAACAGGGGCGGACCAAAAGTTGCCCGTCTTTCACATTCAGATCCAAGATTGAAGACAGGAGTCTCAAAGACCCTACCCCGCCTCCCCCCCCCCCCATTAGAATCAAGCTGGAAGCTTCAAAACTCAAAAAATAATAATAAGATTTCACCACTGGCTAAAATATTAACACCTTATAGCATTGCTGAAAATATTGGTATTTAAACATAGCATCTGATTTACATTCACATGATCAAGAAAATTCAATCCAGAAAGGAGCAAAAGTCGACACTCAAAACAAAAGTAACTACTGTTTCCATGCAGCAGCTAAGTCAATATCAAACCATCAATACCAGTCTTCAAGTTAGTGAATGGCGTCTGCGAGATCCATTGATCGTCTAAGCCAAGGTTTCACTTCTTCGATACACCCATCAAGTCTTCTTAAGAAGGTTCTGCAGCTGGCCGTTCTGGACAGCACTTTGGAGATCTGAATCACAAAAATAAACAGAAGTCTTACTTAAAACCTAAAATACATGAATATAAGCCCAAAACCCAAAATACATTTAACAGAAGCAATGGAGAAGGCTAACCATCAGCGCCACCAATATGTTTCCCATTAACAAATATTTGGGGGACAGTGCGACGACCAACCAAATCCAGAAGAACACTCTGAATTTGGTACCCATCATCTGAACAAATCATCAAAAGAAAAAAATGAATTACACTAAAAATATAATATGTTAGCATCATCGATTACAGGCACCACCACATGCCTTTCTCCAAGTGTGTGCTCGCATGCGTAAGGAATAGGGGATGGGGTCGCGAGGGATTACTAGACTGTACTGTAATGCCTGTATCTATATATAGGGGGAAGGACTTGAACAGGTAAACTAGGAAAGAGATACCTCGAAGATCAAGCTCCACAACATAAGGTTTCTCATTTAGTGAACTGAATATGCGCTTCGCACGCATGCAGTACCTGAATCCAAGGCAAAAAAACAACAATCAGTATATAAAACCTGCACTCACTAGGTGTGTGTGTGTGTGTGTGTGTGTGTGTGTGTGTGTGTGTGAGAGAGAGAGAGAGACTTAATTTCTGATATGCTTGTTAGATGAACTTATTCTAGAGTATACAAAATTGGCTACTGATATAGTCACCGTATTGAACAACATGGGATGGTCAGGCCTCGCCATTTCAAGTGTGTTGCTCCAGGTATTGTGTTCTTGTTCAAGTGACTCATCTGGGTTAACACAATCTAAGTCTACAAAGACATTTGGAAATTAAACTTGCAGTTTTAAGCCCTCATTTCTAAGATACATCCTGCTCGCTCAAAATGGCTATCATGAGGACTATAAAACGCATCCATTATCGTAAAATTATGGCATAACACTTGACATGTCAAGTAACAACTACAACAGTTCATGAAATGATTTACAGCTCTATTAAGTCTCTCTCTCTCTCTCTCTCTCTCTCTCTCTCTCTCTCTCTCTCTCTCTCTCTCTCTCTCTCTCTCTCTCTCTCTCTCTCTCATACACACACACACACACAAAAACTGCATTTCAATTCTTTATGTACCTTCACTTCATTTATGTGCTCTCTCACACAACTCACTTTGTGTGGAAGTATAGAACAGCTCCACTGGAGTAATTTCCTTAAGGTTCTCCCTCCCTCCCTCCCTCTCTCTCTCTCTCACACACACAAAGACAACACATAACATGAACTTCACGTGTTACACGTACTATATCAGTCTCACCTGTGATGCCTGAATATCAGAGTTCTGGGGTAGACTTTACATATCAACTAAGCTGCCTTTATTGGATAAAAACAAGAAAAAAGATGCGCAATTACGAATTACTATTTTCCATCTCTAAAGGGCTGATGCTTTTTGTCAAAGCAGACATGTAATTTGCCAAAGTAGTATCCAAGTGAACAAAAAAGTGATATATTAATTTTTTAGCTGCAAGTGCTCAAGTAACTATGTTCTCAACGGCAGCAGATTATCTCACAAAGTTTAATATCGCCATTTGAAGCATTTGATCCATAGTCCAATAATTGACAGCATGCCTAAAAGGCAATCACCAGTCTGGCATTTAGAGCTGGCAAGTTAATCACAAGACCAGAGATCCCAAAGCAACTGTAACTCCAATAAGTGACACTTTCTGTCTTTTTGTTTTTCCTAGTTTCATCACATTTACATCTTAAAATTCACATTTTAGCTACACTCATCTCGTTCACTAGTGTTACCTAAAAAGTTTCCTTTTTAGGTATTGCAACAAAGAGGGAAAGTGATAAATGTACTCCCCTCCATTCCAAAACGGGTGTAATATTTTGAAGTTTTCAATCAAATTAAGTGGACTTTCAAGCAGTTTAGTGGCATAAACACATAATATCATTCCAAGTGCAAATTAGAATACCACGTATAGTTGTTGATAATAGTGAACACTAAATTGACACTCGTTTTGGGACAAATACAGTATAATTACATGGAAAAGCATTATTGATTTCTCCTCAATCTTATTTAGCCAAATAATTACATGATATTACCAGAAAAAGATACATATTTTCAAACAAAAGAAATAGTAAAACCATAAATCTTCATGATGATAACACATAACTAACCAAATGATCAACAATTGGCCAAAGATGTTGGCAAAAATAATTCATCAATTACGCAAATATTTAGTTGTTTGGTGCGCAGAGACAATCCTATCACTCTACCAATTTGATATGTTACTAAAAACTCATGATATAAAGGAATCACAGATAATTAATTAGAAAGACAGAGAGAAGGAGAGGGAGGAACTGACGGGCAATAGGATTTGGAGAAGATGGCAATTTTGTTGGAATAGATGACATTTTGAACAAAAGCTGATGGTGAATTTGAAGCTAGGGCTTGTTCCGGGGCGCTGCTCAACAATAAAATCCCAACGGTTAACGCTACAACTTGGCTCAGTTTGGAAGACCATGGCTTTCTCCCGTACGCCGGCATCATCATCGTCGTATTCTCCGGCGAATCTGAAATCAGTATTTTTCTGTTCAATTGAATCGAAGAGAGGAGCGTTCAAACTTCACGTAATCAAACACATGAAAGACGAGTTAGTTGACGCCACTTGCAACTGCCGAAATTTGGGTCTCTGTAGAAGAAATTGATTTAAAGTAACTACGTTGGGCCTATTTGGGCCTGTTCACGTTCAAGAGCATTCACAATCGTAAATTCACAATGTAATACTCCTTCCGTCCCACCCAAATGTCTAAAAAAAAATGGGTTTGACAATGGAAATTAAAGAAAGTAATGTAGGAAAGAGAAAAAGTTTAAATGTTGTGAGTATGAAAAATGATGAAGGAAAGAGAAAGTAGGGTAGGGAATAGTTAGTGAATATTTATTGTGAGTATGACAAATGGGTCCCACATATAAAAAAGTAATAAAAACTTTTTTTTTTGGGTTGAGACATTTTAAATGGGACGCCCAAAATAAAAAGTTGAGACATTTGAAGCGGGACGGAGGGAGTACTTTTTAGTTTGTTTCTTATTATTATTATTAAGATTTTTAGTTTATTTATTATTTAAAATATACAATTAGACTCGCATATTATTCTTATAACAAAAACTTTTTATCTACTTTATTTCTGTTAGTTTACTTTTTATACTCACAATATTTATATTTTCTTAATTATCGTGAAAAGTCAAACAAAAAACAATAAATCGGAACGGAGGGAGTAAGAGTTTTGTATGGATATTTTTTTCTCTACATACATGAGACATTATTATCATGTCAAATAAAAAAAAACTTAGTTATTTTATTATTTAAAACATACAATTAGACTCACATCTATAAATATTATATAACAGCAAAATCTCACATATTAAAATAAGCTTTTATCAATGTGCTGACAGTTTACATCCTAATTCAAATTTTAAAATTGCTTAAATATAACAGCAAAATCTCACATATTAAAATAAATACAATTAGATTTGGTTAATTTGTTCATAAATTTGAAAATATTTAAATTTCAAATTATATATATATATATATATATATATATATATATATATATATATATATATATATATATATATATATATATATATATATATATATAGTATAAATCACACCTCCACTATCTACAAGATAACGATGAATGACAAGTGCCGAATTTTCCATTTTACCCTCATACATTTGTACCTTTCCCATTTTGCCCTTTAAAAAAAAATAATTAAAAAAAAAAACGTGTCATCGGACACGGGCTTAATTAAAAAAAAAAGTGTCCTCGAACACGGGCTTATTCTAGTATATATATATATATATATATATATATATATATGGAGATAATACGGTTTCATATTCTCTCTCTTCCCCCCTCCCCCTTCTCTGAGTTTTCTTTATATAGTGATACATTTCATATCTTTTCCCCTTTCTCTGATTTGTTCCTACCCAAATTGAGATTATATATTACTACTATTTGTTTATTCATCACAACCTACGTGCTCCCACTATTACATTTGTTAACCACATATATGAATTAAAGTTTCTTTTACTATCTATTTACCTGTTGCTGGAAACCTCAAATTTTCAAAATTTTGATTGAATTTTCGTTTTGAAAATAAGAATTTTTTTATTGCATTTAAAATTTATTTATATATTTTATCTAACTTAATTATCTTTGATGTTGCATGTGTCGAAGACATCGACGACAATTAATGAGAATGCATATATTCTGAGAAACAAAATGGATTTTCAGATATTATAGCTTTACGAGTCGTTCTTTTCATACTCCGTATTAAATGTTTTCTGGTCAATGATCATATTAACTATTTTCTTTATCAAATTAATTTTCTAAATGATTTTTTTTAGAAGGGTAGTGTGGTAATAAGAATTTTGTTTGATTGTCAAACAAGTACATATTTATCAAAATATAAATTAACAGATCACAATAGCTAGATCAAATTATATTTGTTTGCTTGATATCATGGATACAATGCCTTTCAATTATGGAGCTCTGACATTGTTTCATTGCTCATCAATAGAAAGTTCAAATTTATTATTTGTTCCGTTTCATATGTCACATTGCAATTGAAGTTCAAATGTATTACTCTCTCCGTTCCGTTTTATATCTCACGCTGTTATAGAAAGTTCAAAATTAATTATATATTAATCTCTCTATTCCAAAATTAATATCTAAATTTTGTTAGAATTAACTTTTTGATTGATAAGAATAAATTTTAACAAAATTTGGGCATTTATTTCAGGACGGAGCATCATATAAGTCACTGCTATCAATATCCTATGATCTTTGCTCCATTTAATAACTCTTTGATTTTATTTACAGTATTTTGATCTTGCAACTCCGAATAAAACCTTACACCATCTGTCAAGGGTTGAGCCATTTTCTAAACTTATAAAGTTATTTTATATACCTCATTGGTATTTTCTTCACTTTGCAGAACTACCGAGAAATGAGGCTGTGATTTACGTATTGGACGATTTAATTGCGTGAGGCATGCTAAAAGCTTAGTTCTACTATTGAAGAACAAAAAAAAAATCAAGTTTTCTCTTGAAAGAGCGAATTAAATATTTTATTTTGAGTAGGTCTGCTGAGAAACGCGTTTCTCCATAACTATGGAGAAACGCGTTTTTAATAGCCAGAAGCTATACGTTTGATAACCAGAAGAAAATTTGGATATCGGTCCTCAAAGGGTTACGGATATCCGAGAAGCTTTGGAACGGATATCCGAAGCCTTTGGGCGGATATCCGAAAAAATAGATTTGAAGCCAAATCCAAGGCCAAGACCGTAAATTGCTTATTGAAGGTTTTCGGATATCGAAACCTTCAAATGTATATCCAGAAACCATCAAATGAATATCCGTAAACATTTTGAAAGTTTACGGATATCATTGAAGGTTTCTGGATATCACTTTCATAAGCTTCTGGATATCCTTTCAAAGGGTTCTGGATATCCAGAACCTTTGAGACTGATATCCAGAAGTAACCATGGGACAAGGTCATGGCCAATACAAAAAGTTTCTGGATATTCTTTCAAAAGGTTCTGGATACCCGTAACCCGTTTCTTCATAACTTATGGAGAAACGCGTTTCTCCCTAGATTTTACGTTTTATTTTTGACATTCACGTTTGGACCGAGGGAGTATCAGGTTTTCATTTTTAAAGCATCTCAAATTAAATATTGCAATTCTAATATTTGAAAAAATTATAGGAAAATATGATTATGTTACTAGCAAGTAGCAATATACTGACAAGTAAAATATAATTGTTTTTAAACATTGACAAGTCGCATATAACATATATTTTGCTCAAGTCTTTCAATAGAGTAGTCTATTTTTTAATTAATTATTTTTATTAGGTCTCATTCTTAAATTTCATTAAAAATGTAGTACAATATTATAATGATAAAAATAAATAAGATGTTAATATAAAAATATTTAACAAATAAAACACAATATCGATTTTGAAACTTGAGAAATAGTCCCAGTAAAGTAATGTGAAAATTACTTCCAGCATATAATCAAATCCTAAATTGTAGGGAACAAAAAATACGTAGTTTATATTATATATTAAAGCAGAAGAAAATGCAATGCACACACCCTGTCATGTGGTTTTATGACGTGGAATTCCACGTGGCGGTTTTATCATTCGTTCTTCTTAATTATTCATACAACTTGAATTTCAGTCGGATTTTACTCTCAAGTTTGAATATTCTGATTTCGGATTTCAATCCCAAATTTGAATATTCTTATTTCGAATTTCAATTTCAAGCATGAGAAATTAGATAAGTAGGCAAGAAAGAAGGAGAGATTATCATTTTATTTAAAACATTTAATTCTATTTATTCAATTGAGCAGGATGTATTGATTTAATACTCCTAACAGTATTTGCTATTTTTTACCCGATTAATTAAAATAATTTTACTAGAGTTCATATTTAAAAAGTTTTGAATTGAAAAAAACTTTTGAATTTTCATGCTACAGTTGTGTACAAATATATAACTCTATAAAACCCTAATAGGAGTATACCCAAAAATCCCATAAGAGTGCAAGAGATACCTGAAATTGAGAAGCTTTCGATTCAATTTCAGCTTTAATGACGGTGTAGGAGGCGTTATATGAAAATGAAGATGGCACTGATTGAAGGGAGCAGGAGAGGAATCCAGAAGAGTGTTTGTGGTTGCGGAATGATGAAAGCAGATCGGAATGAAGTATAAACTGAGATTTCTATTAATTTGGAATCGAGAATGAAATCGATAAAGGGGAGTAGATATGAGAAATGTGACAGGAAATTATTGATAAGCTTCGTCGAATTGTAGAATGGTTAGGGGTCGGTGGTTGAAAGGGGTTGCTAGTAGGGTGAGAGAAAGAGGGGATGAGAGGTTGGGGCAAACTTTGAAGAATCTTAGTACTCAAACCAAATTATTTTAAAAAAATAATTTGTCCATAAATGAAAGATTACATTTAAAATATTTACTATATTTACTGGAAAAAAAATTATAAGGATATTTATATATTTTTGTGATTATGGAAACCAATTGTGAGAATCCAGAGGCTCGACAGTGCAAGTATTATAAATTTTCGCAGCATTTTGTTTGGGATAAACCAAAGCGAGAATGACGTCCTAGAAAGAAAGACACAACAATAGAACGAATTTACCATGTCCCCATGAATTCGGGCGATATCTACTATGTGAGGATAATGTTGAATCATATTGCTGGTGCCACATGCCATAATGATTTGAAAATTGTAAATTGCATTATGGACGATGACTACAAAGCAGCATGTTATGCTCTAGGATTGGTAGATGATTGACAAAGAATATGTTGATGGAATCAAAGAAGCAAATGAATGGGAATCTCGGGATTACTTAAGAAGACTATTCGCGATGCTATTATTATCTAATAGTATGTCGAGGCCACAAGACGTTTTGAATAAAACTTGGCAACTTATGTCAGATGATAGGAGAGTCATATTCTATTCTCATAGCGTGCCACATGGATTTATGACATGGAAATCCACATGGAATTCAACATGTTCTTGTCCAATAAGCTTTTATCAATTGCTGACTGTTTACATCCTAATTCAAATTTTAAAATTGCTTAAATATAGCAACAATATCTCACAGATTAAAATAAATACAATTAGATTAGGCTAATTTGTTCATAAATTTGAATATATTTAAAATTCAAATTATATATATAAATATATGGAGATATTAATACAGTTTCATAGTCTCTCTCCCCTTTTCTCTAAGTTTTTTTTATATAGTGATACATTTCATATCTCATCCCTTTTCTCTGATTTGTCCCTACCCAAATTGAGATTATATATCCCTACTATTTGTTTATTCAACACAACCTACGTGTTCCCACTATTACATTTGTTAACCACATATATGAATTAATGTTTCTTTTACTATCTATTTACATGTTGCTGGAAACCTCAAATTTTCAAAATTTTAATTGAATTTTCGTTTTGAAAACAATAATTTTTTTATTGCATTTAAAATTTATTTATATATTTTATCTAACTTAATTATCTTTGACGTTGCAGGTGTCAAAGACATCGATGACAATTAATGAGAATGCATATATTCTGAGAAACAAAATGGATTTTCAGATATTATAGCTTTACGAGTCGTTCTTTTCATACTCCGAATTAAATGTTTTCTGGTCAATGATCATATTAATTATTTTATTTATCAAATTAATTTTCTAAATGGTTTTTTTTTTAGAAGGATAGTGTGGTAATAAGAATTTTGTTTGATTGTTAAACATGTACATATTGCATCAAAAGAATTTTAACAATCCTAATAGTATGTCGAGGCCACAAGACATTTGGAATAAAACTTGGCAACTTTTGTCGGATGATATCATCTAGAAGCATCAAAAGAATTTTAACAATCCTGGTAAATGTTTTAATATGTTATATTTCTTTTTTTTATGAAATATCATAAAATTTATTTAACGTATCACATTGCATATATTATTTTTTAACAATTTTATTAATCATTTTTTGAGCATTTTCTTCTTAATGTGAATCAATTTCTTATATACAGGTCTAACACTTACTCACGAGCAAGTTAAAAATTTTGCATTGACTGAAATTGATAAGTTATTGGCAACAAATTGCAGCAGTCTCCAGAATTTTAAAGATATGCCTAAACCTAACACTTCTGTCATATGTGATGCGGAGAATATGCTAATATTAGATGAAATATCTTACGACATAGATGAGATGAAGGCTCAGCACTATAGACTATATACATGTTTTATCGAAGAACAAAAGATGGTTTATGATAAGATTATGACTGCAGATGATAGTGATAATGGTGGAGTGTTCTTTCTGTATGGGTATGGAGGTACGAAAAAGACTTTCATATTGAAGACATTGTCCTCGGCATTACGAAGTAGGAGAAATATAGTTCTTCATGTGGCTTCTAGCGGTATTGCTTCTTTACTTCTTTTGAGGGGAAGAACTGGTCACTCCAAATTTGGTATACCCATCCAGGTTGATGAAAGCTCAACTTGCAGCAAGATCAAACCGGATTCTGAAGTGTGTGCTAAAGAAAACAAAGCTCATAATTTGGTATGAGGCTCCAATGACCCACAAGTACTGCTTCGAGGCTCTTGACATAAGCTTGAGGGACATTATGCATACGTCTGACGGTCGATGCTCTGATAATCCCTATGGTGGATTAGTTGTTGTGTTTGGAGGAGATTCCAGACAAATATTGTCGGTTTTCCCAAAGGAAGCCGACATGATATTGTGCATGCTACCATTAGTTCATCTAAACTTTGGTATTCGTGTGAGGTTCTTAAATTGACAAAAAACATGAGATTACAGGTAAACTCATCTGATATTAAACTCTCAATACTTTATATCAATTATTGTCTATATGCAGGTTGGTTCATCTTCTTCTAATGCTTTGGAGACCAGGGATTTTGCTGAATGGATATTACGGGTAGGAGATGGGGGTGCCGATGGAGAAAATGATGGAGAAATTGATACTAAGCTACCAAATGACATTCTGATAAGATATGCAATTGCCTATTGCAAATATCGTTGAATATACGTATCCTAACATATTATAGAACATGTTTCTTGATGGATTCTTTCACAATAGAGTTGTTTTGGCACCAACCAATGAAATAGTAGATAGTATCAATGATTATGTGATGTCATTGTTGCCCGGTGAAGAGGTGGAGTACATGAGTTCAGATAGCATCAGGAAGGAGGATGAGATATTGCTAGCCACAAGGATATATTTTCTGTTGAGTTTCTTAATACGATTAAATGCTCAGAATTGCTGAACCATAATAATCGTCTGAAGGTTGGATGTGTGGTCATGCTACTCAGGAACATCCATTAAGCATCAGAGCTATGTAATGGAACGAGAATGATCGTCACAAATCTAGGAAAACATGTGGTTAAATCAGGAATGCTTTCTGGAAAGAATGTTGGCATGAAGGTGTTTGTGCCTAAAATGATTATGGGCCCATCAGATTTGACAAAATTCCATGTCAAGTTCCAACGTAGGCAGTTCCCATTAGTCGTCTGTTTTGCTATGACCATAAATAAAAGTCAGGTCAGTCGCTTTCGCACGTTGGATTCTACCTTTCTATGCATGTATCCAATCATGTTCAATTGTATGTGGCAATCTTCAGAGTTACTAGCAAGAAGGGGCTCAAAGTTTTGATTTGTGAAAATGATGGTCAAACGCACAATACGACGACCAATGTGGTCTATACAGAAGTTTTCCACAAATTGTGAGGTAATTTGTACTTTCTTACGATATTTATATTATCATTCACAAATTGTGAGGTAATTTCCACATATTCAGAATAACATTTGTTTTTTGACATATCTTTTTGCTTACATTGACAGGTCAGGCGGGTTGCTAATTTGTACTTCCTTACGATATCTATATTATCATTTACACCATTCAGGTACGTGAGGATCAATCTGTGTCAAGTATAATAATTTATCTAGAGCCAATGTTTGCTTTCACGTAACTATCATGTAAACATATTTGACCAATAGTTACCGATAGAAAATGTATAGTGCTTGATTTTGTTACAAGGTTAATTTTTGACTTTGAAGGACATTTTGAATATTTTGACTTTTAAGCAATTTTAGTAAAAATATACATAGTCCTCTTAATATTACCTTATAATATGAAGTATGTTAAAGATGATTTTAGTAAATTTTTTAAAATGCACACTCATTTTCAGACTTTTTTTTTGGGAAATGGACACTCATTTAGGTTTTGAGCAATGCACATTTTAACCAAAGATTTTGTTCCCTCTGTGCAATACAGTTGGATATCTTAATTATGTTTACGCCTAGATCTACAAGATCAACTATTAAAGTGATCAATGTACATCTTGCATAATATAAGTGATGACCATTTGGAACATCTGAATTACCACATTATCACTATTGTCTTACTTTTGTTACTCTTATTTTTTTGTTTGGTCTATGCAGACATTTTGTGCCTTGATCTTAGGATTAAGTATGTCAATGTTTCTGATTTCTTGGCTGTTTAGTTTTTCAAATTGTTATTTCTGATCACTTAACCTTTGAGACTATATAAGTTTGTTTTTTTTTCTTGGTTATTAATCTCCAGCCTTATACAATGTGCTTTAACAAAACTTACTACTTGACAGTTTTGGATTCTTCCACATCTCTGAACAATCAAAATGTCTTCTCCAAGCAAGAGAAGAGATATGGACGTAATGAAGTTGTAAGTTTGTTTAATGTTGTATTTCTTTTAGTCATAGACTCATAGTTATGATGGAACTTAAATATGTGTTGATATCAACTGTTTTTCTCTGTTCTTAAATGGGAATTTTGTCTGTGGGGATGGGTAAAAGGATTTAAATTTTATGTTACCCAAATCATAGTGGTTAAGTCTTCAATTAATGAAATGTCAAAAATATTATCATAGTTGCAGTAACTTTTTAATAACTTTTTTCCTTGCTGCCTCAGTCAGAAAGAAAAGTTATTGTACATTTTTTTGTCGTACTTTTCTGTTGATGTTGTTATTCAAACTGAATAGATCTGTTCAATTACTCCTGTAATTCATAGCGAAAAATGATTGATCCTCTCGCTAAAACTTTTACTGAACTTTTGCAGAAATGTGTAATGCGTTAAATATTTAAAAATAAATTATAACCTTAATGGGGTGTATGTTGTCTATTCAATCTGATACTCCTAATCAGTTGTCGGTAAGAAGTATGAGAAGGCAGTTAAATTAAGGTAAAATCAGCTTCCCTCCCCCCCCCTTAGTTGCTTAATTAAAATCCTGTTGATTTGGTCTGTGTTTTCAATCAGTACCAAATATTGTTCATGCAGAAAAATTTAGTGGTAGCTTAATCTGTGTCCGATTTTTATTTTCTTTGATTAATTTGGTGGAAAATAGACGTGATTAGTTACTTTCTTTTAAAGACGGACATGTTCTTACGCTCTTCCAGTTTCTTGGTGGAGCAATTAGTCGATCTCTTTCAAATACTGACATGATTACAGGATCACATAGGATAGGAGAGATTCTATACAATCCCACATCAATTTATCAGGGGAAGGCATGTAAGCTTTTTATCCCAAGGCAGTAGCCGCTCACTAAATTACTTAACTCAACCATTATAGATATTTATTTAACAATTTCTCCATATCTTTTTTTTTTCTTCTAATTTTTGTAGGCTAATACATCAACTAGACTGGATTTCTTTTTTCACCCTTTCAGTTTTTTTGGTTTTGTTTTTGCTTCTTTTGTTTGGGGAATATGTAATGATGATGGGAGTCAGAAAGGTCATTCCCTTGCCATCATGAAGAAGAATGGGTCCTTATTTAGCTGAGAGTCATCTTGGATATAAAGAGGTTCAAGGTTAATTAATAAATCTTCTTTTGTTGAAGTTTGAAGATGATAGTTTGGAGTTTATGTATCAGAAGATAATCTGATTAAATAGCACCTTAGCTCGAGTTTTGCATGGTTCAAAGTTTAATTGTGTAGTTCTGATGGTAAGATTGAATTTAACTATGTTTTAGCGAATAATTAATAGGCATTGGGAGTAACATGTATTTTCCACTTGGATGGTTCTTTGAGTGTACTTCCTTGCAATATTCACTCATTTGCATCATTCACCACGAATTCCCCGAACTATGATAATGTTTCACTCAAATCATTCTTTTGATTTTAGGACTTTATCTGTTTTACCCAAATTTGGATGATTGCTATTTGTCTAAAATGAGATGGAACTCCATTCAAACTGTTGGGGGATCAAACTGATTTACAAGGATCCAAATTTCTTGAACGTTAATATTGGATCAGTAATTTGCCTTTTTTGTTAAATTTGATTTGGGATTGGTATGTTATTTTATGAATCTCTTAAAATTTATTGGTTATTTCTTTGACCAATGACTAAACTGTAATAGATACACTAATACTTAGATAAAATACATTTTATTGTTTTTTATTGTAAAAACAACACATTATTGTTAGTTTTTTTTTTTCATAGTTAGGCAATAAGAGATATTGATATACTAATTATATGTGTAGATCTCTCTGTCTCTCTCTATATATGCATATGAATAGTGACTATATATACCTACCACTTTTCTTTAGAAAAACGAATAAAATTACAATTTATTAATTAATCTTATTGTCCTTTTAAATACATATTTTCAATTATATTTTCTAATTACACAATTAGTCTTACTGTGTCCGTCGAATTTCGACGGGTTACTAACTAGTGGTATTGAAAGCAGACTTAATTTGCTCACATGGGAATTTAAATTGAAAATACAAAAATCCCACTATCTCAGCTAATATTTGTAATTGCGTATCAATAATAAATTTTAAATTTTTATTAATATGATCAAATTAATTAAAATTAACTTGATCAAAGTATCTTCGTATTAATATCTAAAAAAAAAATTGGCAAGAGGGAGTATGATAATGTTAGGGTAGCCCAAATAACTAAAGCTAATATCTTATAAGGTTTTCAGGTTGGATTCAATCTATAAAATTGCCTTGAATCCACTCAGCAACGCGATATTTATTATTATAGGACTCTGAGTGGTGGGAGTTGTATTTTTATACCCACTAGCAGTACACCCGTGTGATGCACGGCGATTATATGATCTTTTTTTAATCCGACATTCAACTCACAATCACAATCATTATCAAATTTAGAAATTACGATTTTAAGCCTATTAGTATTAGTGATTTTAGAAAACGCGACATACAGCTAATCATAGAAGAAGTAGACTCTTTCAAGTAAACTAACAATCGACAATGAGTAACCTTGACTTTTTTTTTTATTGACTTTGCATAAGAAACCATCAAAGCAAGTTGTCGTCTTTGAAATTTGAATGGGATCTTTAAGCAAAAAAACAGTCAATGACATTTTTAATATTGAAACCCTTTTCTCGTTAAGACAACTCCGATTACATGGATGAAACCTAATTTTGATACCTACTTAAAAGTATTAGCATCTCCAATGATAAAATAAGTAGGTATAAAAATTTGATTTGGTACTAAGAAAGGTAGAAAATTTCCTACCTTGCTTAGTACCACACCAAAATTTGATATTCATTGTTAGTGCTTTAAAATTTACAGTATTAAATATAATATACAATTATTAATCATATTAAAATAATTAATTATTATGTTAAAAATCTTCTTTACAAAAAATTAATAATTTTAAAAAATGTTTATTAGTTATCTGGTTTTAATATGATAATTTATAAAATTAATATTTATATTAAAAAATAACGCAATTATCATGTTTTGAAATTATTTATCATATTACAAAATATTAATAAAGATAATAACTATCAAAAAAAATAATTTAACATCAAAATTTTGATACCTACCATTGAAAATGAAATTTTGATATTATTTAAATAGTATCATAATTAAAGAAGGTTGCCTACTCTTTCTCTTTCTTAAACCTTCTTCCTTGAAACATATTTATTATAATATCTTTCAAAACTGACCTATACTTTTTATTCTTAAAAATAAATTTTTATATACTATTAACCTCCTTTGAAAAATTTACTCTCATAATATTTATTTCCTTGTCATATTACTTTTAACTTCAACTCCAATTATTTTGCAATTCCATTACTATCTTTCTATCTCAAAACAAAATTGAAGTCTGATATTTCAAAGCTGGCCTTTAAAACAAAATTTAGAAACCATACTTGATAATGTCTAATACGAAACGATATTAGTAATATATAGTGAACATTACAAATACCTCCATTACTAAAAGGAGTACAGTACACATACAACTATTCCGATTATATACTTTAAAACACTTCCATAACTTCAAGCATTTACCAACCATAATATTTCCACGCAAGTGGGATTTTTCAAGTTCAAACACCAAAACAAAATCCAACACATCATCCTAATTCACTAAGATTAAAGGAAAGACACATAATAATAATGCAACATAATTAGAAAACACAAGCAAAGCATCCCCAACATGACAACAACTCATTGTTGGAATATGAACGATCCATTAACCATGAACCGACTCATAACTAGATTAAGAAGAGAAGAAGAAGAAGAAGCCGGAAGCGTGTACCTTGTGATTCCATAATTGTTCTTAGTCTTGTTCTTGATGAAGTATGAAGATAGTCTTCAAAGAAGGGAGGAGTAGATCTTCTAAATGATGAGTGCCCTTATTCTCTTTAGTCTTCAAGTACTTAGGAAGATTTTGGACTGAATGAGAATGTAATAACTAGTAGATTCTAAGGCTGATGGAAAGGCCTTTATATAGAAATCCAAGGGGCATTTCATTTAGGGACTACACCTATTGATATATAAGATATTACCATTATGCCCATCATTTAATGGTAGTCTTATATTATGGAATTCTACACATTATATTATATCCTATACTTTATAATAAACATTATAATATTGATCACTATTTTATCAAGTACTTTCACTAATAATATATGTTATACAATCCATGTTCTAACAATCTCCCACTTGGATTATAATAACATATATTTATACTTAATAAAATCCTTCAATCATATTTATAATATAAATGACAACTCTTATGTGCACTTTGTTGTCATTCAAAAACAATCCCGTCCATTAGTCATATAAGTATAAGGACTAAAGGGGCAGTCGTTGTAATTGATTCGCAACTAAACCCACATTAGTCACATATAAATATTCAACTAAATGACATAGATCAAGTATAGATATGTAGCATGGAATATTAATGAATATATATGAAGAATGCATATATATATTCTCCAACTAGTCCTACTTTAACCAAATGAGATCAATTTAAATAAAAACAACACAAGGAAATAGAAACATTATAAACTCCCACTGATTTAAGCATTATCAAAAGTCATTACACCCATATGAGCAACATGCTCGTGAAATACTAAAGGAGATAACGCCTTAGTGAATGGATCCGCAAGCATAGAGTTTGTACCAATAAGTTCTATTTCTATTTGTTCATTTTGTACTCTCTCTCTTACAACAAGAAACTTAATATCTATATGCTTAGATTTAGATGAACTCTTGTTGTTGTTGGAGTACAATACTGCGGCTCTATTGTCACAATATAACTTAAGCGGTCTTTCAACACCTTTGACAATTCGCAGCCCTTCTATGAATTTTCGCAGCCATATAGCTTGATTGGATGCCTCGTAGCAAGCAACAAATTCGGATTCCATGGTGGAAGTAGTAACTAATGTTTGCTTGGCACTTCTCCAAGAAATTGCTCCACCGGCCAAAGTGAAGACATATCCTGATGTCGATTTGCGACTATCTTGGCATCCAGCAAAGTCGGAATCGGAAAAACCAATGATCTCAAGATGATCCGACTTTGTATATGTAAGCATGTAGTTCTTCGTGTTTTGCAAGTATCTCATCACTCTTTTGGCTGCAACCCAATGTTCTCTTCCTGGATTGGATTGATATCGCCCAAGCATGCCAACAATAAAGGCAAGAACTGGGCGAGTACAGACTTATGCATACATTAGGCTTCCTACTGCCGATGCGTAAGGGATATTTTCCATATACTTTGATTCAAGATTATTTTTAGGACATTGCTTTAGATTGAACTTATCTCCCTTAGAGACCGGGGTGTCATGTGATTTACAATTTTCCATGCTAAACCTTTGTAATACCTTCTCTATATAGCTCTTTTGTGATAATCCTAACATACCTCGTGAGCGATCACGATGTATTTGGATTCCTAATACAAAAGAAGCTTCTCCAAGATCTTTCATCTCAAATTTGTTTGAGAGAAATTTCTTGGTTTCCTTAAGAAGGTCCTTATCATTACTAGCAAGTAAAATGTCATCCACATATAAGACCAAAATTATAAACCTACTCCCACTGAACTTATGGTACACACAATCTTTACCAAGATTCATTTCAAAGCCAAATGAAAGAATAACTTGGTTAAATTTTAAGTATCATTGACGAGATGCTTGCTTGAGCCCATAAATGGATTTCTTAAGTTTACAAACTAGTTGACTATTTTGATCCGAATCAGTCACCATTTTTGGTTTCTTCATATAGATAGTTTCCTCAATGTCGCTATTGAGAAAAGCTGTCTTTACATCCATTTGATGAAGCTCAAGGTCAAAATGTACCACTAAAGCCATAATGATCCTAAAAGCATTTTTAGAGGAAACCGGTGAAAATATTTCTTTGTAATCAATGCCTTCTTTTTTAGTAAATTCTTTAGCAACAAGACGAGCCTTATGTCTTTCCACATTACCTTGTGAATCCCTTTTGGTCTTAAAGACCCATTTACATCCTATGGGTTTCACATTTGTAGGTGATGGGACAAGATCTCAAACGTCATTATCATTCATGGATTTTAACTCTTCATTTATGGCATCAATCCCCTTATGAGAATTTGGACCACTAATGGCTTCATGGAAGGTGATTGGCTCATCTCCCACTAAACCTAACGATTCCTCATTCTCGGCAAGATACACATCATAATAATTCGGTATAGCACTCCTTCTTGCTCTATTAGATCTTCTTAAGGGCACCGATTCTTCTTGATTTTGAGGGTGTTGAATTTCTGCATCAACATTTTCATGTTATTCATTAATAGGAGAATTAACGTCATTTTGAATTATATGTTCTTGTCGAATTTCAGGCACAACTGCTTGATTTTCGATAGAAACTATATGAAGAGGTATAGAAACGAATTCCTCTTCCATTTCTTCAAATTCAAAATTACTATTCAAATTTTCCCCTCTAAATTCAACATCCTCAAAGAACCTAGCATTTCCCGTCTCGAAAAAGGTTCTAGTTTTTGGGTCATAGAATTTATATCCCCTATATCTTTGAGAATACCCTACAAAATAACTACTAACGGTCTTAGCGTCCAACTTTCCTTCATTGGGTTTATAAGGCCTAGCTTCGGCTGGACAACCCTAAACATGAAGATGATTTAGGGACGGTTTCTTTCCGGTCCATAATTCATAAGGGGTTTTGTTAGTAGCTTTTGAAGGAGCTCTATTAAGTAGGTAGGTTGCGATTTTCAAAGCATCACCCCATAATGAGTGAGGTAAAGAAGTACAAGAAACCATACTTCTTACCATATCCTTAAGGGTTCTATTACGTCTCTCGGCTACACCATTCATGCTAGGTGTCCCCGGCATGGTGTAGTGAGGGACAATCCCACACTCTTCCAAATAGCGAGCAAAAGGACCCGGACGTTGTTCTCCCGAACCGTCATTCCGACCGTAGTATTCACCACCATGATCGGATCTAACATTCTTAATAGTCTTTTCAAGTTGATTTTCAACTTCGATTTTAAAAGACTTGAAAACGTCCAATGATTGAGACTTTTCATGAAGTAAATAAATGTATCCATAACGAGAGAAGTCATCTATGAACGTAATGAAATATGTTTGTCCGTTCCATGAAGGGGTAGGGAACGGTCCACATATGTCCGTATGAATTAGTTCTAAGACTTTTGTAGCTCTCAAGGATTCATTTTTGTTTGTACTATTTGTAAATTTTCCCTTAAGGCATTCAATATAAAAGTTATTTTCCGGAGTATCAAGCTTATGTAATATTCCCTCGGACACAAGCTTGTCAATTCTCCTTTTGGAGATATGACCCAAACGCCTATGCCACAAGGTATAAGAGTTTTTACTTGAAAACTTTCGTTTTATGCCTCGAGAATTAGTTTCATTATTATGGGACTCATTTAATGAATTGACTGTGTCAAGTAAATATATATTATCAATATAAGACAAAGAACTAGTACCAAAAAGCTTTGAATCAAAATATAAATTGCATTTATTATTGCCGAAGATACAAGAATAACCTTCTCGATCCAATGTAGTGACAGAAATTAAATTCCGTCTAAAAGATGGAATAATAAATACATTGTTTAAAACTAAGAAGTATCCAGTACTTAAAGATAATCTATAAGTCCCTATGCCTTCCACCTCTACCGGCTTTCCAGCTCCCGTGTAGATGAATCTTTCACCTTCATTGGGCGTTCGGTAGTTCAGGCAACCCTGCATACATGAACTTAAGTGAGTAGTTGCACCGGAGTCTAACCACCATGTATACGAAGGATTTGAAACTAAATTAGCTTCAGTACAAACAAAGCTAAATGACATACCTTTCTTAATTTGCCATTGACGATACTTAGGGCAGTCGGGCTTCATGTGAGTGGGGTCTTTGCAAAAGAAGCACTTTTTCACCTTTTGATCATTTGATGAACCTTTAGGCTTCTTTGATGCAACCGCAATCTCCTTACCTTTTCTCTTAATCCCACGAGAAGAGGTAGATGCATAATGTGCACTTTCGGGTTTAGTGTGTTTCAACCTATCTTCTTCCTCCGTGACATGTGAAATTAATTCATTAATATTCCACTTGTCCTTTTGACAATTGTAGGTCGTTTCAAAATGACCAAATTGTGAAGGAAGAGAAATTAAAGCCAAATGCATAAGCAAGTCTTCCGACAAGTCCAACTTAAGTGATTTTAATTTCGTTGATAGGTGAAACATTTTCATTATGTATTCCCTTAGATTTCCGGTGCCCTTGTACCTCATGGAAACAAGCTTCCTTAAGGTAGCACTTGTTTTCGATTTATCGCTTTTTGCAAAGCGTTGTTCCAGGGCATCTAGGAAACCTTTAGCACCATCATCCTCGGAGACACTGTTCAGAAATGTCTCCGGGACTGCATTCTTTATTATGCTTAGGCTGACGCGATTAGAACGTTTCCACCTCTCTGAACTTAAGCGGTCTTCCGCAGTGCTTTTATCAGTTAGAGGGGCAGGAGCTTGTTCTCTTAATGCGAGGTCAAGGTCCAAACAGCCTAAGACCATAATTATCTTGTTTTTCCAAGTTTTAAAGTTTGTCCCAGTTAGCAAAGGAATTGAGTTTAAGGCAATAGTAACAGATGAAGCACTGATCAAATCTGAATGAAGAGAACAAAAGAATGAAACAAAACATATATAAGAAACTACACAATGATTAATTATATCAAAATGAAATCCATCAAAAAGATAATCAATATGACATCAAGACTAATCTTTGGATTGCGAATTGACTCACAATTTGATTTATCTTAGGGTAAACAAATAGCTCAAACAACACACTTTAAATACTTGCCTTCCTTTGGGCCGGATCAAGTACAAAAAATGTCCTAAAATTTAAGGTACTTGTTTCCCGGTAATAAAGAATATAAACAATTCATTTTAAACACCCGCCTTCCTTTGGGATGGTTCACAGCATTTAAAATGACCAAAAGTTTAGTTCAATTATTACCCCATGAATGTAAATACTTAGTCAATAACAAGGTCTTCTTTGGGAAACAAGCATGTTATCACATATCAATATTTACATTCATCACTTTAACAAATTTGTATTTAAATAACGTAAATTGCTTTGCCAACAATATTATTTAAAAAATGAATAAATTTGTTTAAGCATATAATTAATCATACTTTAGGACACTTAAGACTTTAAGGTAATTTCTGAAAATTTAAAGGTAAACAAACAAGTGAAATGTGTTATTAAAATATGGTATCCTTTTGTTCTACCCATCCATTCTTAAAGTTTGATAACTCTAAGAACCATCTAAGCGCGACTGGTGTCCAGATACTATAATTTACTAACAAATTTTCACAAAATTCTGGGCAAAACTCAAAAAATCTCTCTTCCCTAGCCAGAGCACGACTCGTGCCCACGAGCACGAATGGGGCACGAGTGGAAATGAATTGCTTGATTTTAATCAGAACAACTTGGAAGCTTGGAAACGAGTCGTGGGCACGAATGACCAAAAGGGCACGACTCGTGCCAAAAAGCACGACTCGTGCCCAATGCCCAGAATCATGAAAAGTCACCATTTAAACGACTGGAATCAAAGGGCACGACTCGTGCCCACTGTCCAGATTGGTGAAAAGTCATCATTTTAACACCCTTTTATGAACAGATTTGAACCAAATAGAGAGCCATACCATACCGCGGGAGGGCGCGGGCCCTTTGCTAGGACAACGAGCCATAATATCCAATTTTCCAAATTTAGACTATCAATTCTTAACTTAATGGTGAATCAATATTCAACCAAAGCAAGTAGATCCGCATACTCACATCATATTTTTAAATGCGTGGCTATGCATATGAACAAACTCACAACGCATCCAAGGATGGTGGCTATGTTCAAAAAATGGGATAATCTTACATTAAGAATTGAAAGCCTTTTGAGTAAATTTATAATTTAGAAGTAACATAATACTCTAAAATCTGAATTAGAGTATGATAATTCTCTTACACATGATAAACATAGAATCTTTTCAAGAATTAAAAGCATAAGGCTTTACAAGAAACTCAAACTCAATCTAGTATATGAGTAGGCTCTGATACCAATTGTTGGAATATGAACGATCCATTAACCATGAACCGACTCATAACTAGATTAAGAAGAGAAGAAGAAGAAGAAGACGGAAGCGTGTACCTTGTGATTCCATGATTGTTCTTAGTCTTGTTCTTGATGAAGTATGAAGATAGTCTTCAAAGAAGGGAGGAGTAGATCTTCTAAATGATGAGTGCCCTTATTCTCTTTAGTCTTCAAGTACTTAGGAAGATTTTGGACTGAATGAGAATGTAATAACTAGTAGATTCTAAGGCTGATGGAAAGCCTTTATATAGGAATCCAAGGGGCACTTCATTTAGGGACTACACCTATTGATATATAAGCTATTACCATTATGCCCATCATTTAATGGTAGTCTTATATTATGGAATTCTACACATTATGTTATATCCTATACTTTATAATAAACATTATAATATTGATCACTATTTTATCAAGTACTTTCACTAATAATATATGTTATACAATCCATGTTCTAACACTCATGTCTTCCATTTTTGGATCCATTTTCCACGAAATCATCCATAAGGCAGCGCTTCACTCCCAAGCATGTTGTTGTTGTAACAGACTTCACTTTTGAAGTCTTCATTGGTGCTCCAAATTCTGCTTGCACTCCTTTGCCTTTCCCACGGTTTTCTCCATTGCTAGATATCCTTTTCCCCTTTCCAGTTTCATCAACACCAATCACATCTTAATTTCCCCTTCTCAAATTCTTCAAGCCCAAGTTCATACTCGCAGAACCTATGAATTAGACTTGTATTAGTCACCATCCTCATGAAACTTAACATTGCAGCAAATCTCGAAAGTAAGGCCCATTTGTTTGATGGATGCATGAATCCGGACACCCTAAAATAACACACATTTCATATTTAGATAACACTACTGTCATACATCACAAACTGGAAATGAATATTTACAACAACTACATGAACAAAAAAGAAGACAATTACCTCAGAATCGTGCAACACAACCTCCATTGCATACACATTTGCTGGCTCATCTCGTACATGAAGCTTGTACTTGGACGACCCTCACCATAACAGCCCACTCAACCTTACTTGAATCCAACTCACGAATATGACGGAACATAGGAGGCATTTTCTCTCTCAAATTCGATATCACACTCAGGAAAGTACACCACTCCTAATGAACTTCCCTCTATTTATACTAAAACATGGAGCTTTCTTGATGCAAATGGAATTCAAATGGACTGCCACACCACTATTTGAACCAATAGAAATTCATGCATTTTCAATTTAAAATCAGAACCAATAATTATCTGAAACCAATTGAAGCAACATACTTGTCATCCAAGCAGATACCACATGCGGATTACACTGACATATTACATCATTAAATCAGCAGTTTCGTATTCTGTACTTTTTCAAATTGAAAATATATTTCAAATCTTTTCCTTCTCCTCATTCACATGTTAACTATTTATCCAAATTACCCCTGAACATTAGCTGTCAACGGAGGTGACAACAATTCCCTCATTTTTGATAAGATTTACTACAATTTATGCACCACCACCAACCCCCTCATATCCACCACACACATTAAATCGAGAGAGTGGCTACTACAAAACCCAATAAGAAAATAAATACACAAAGGAAAACCTCAAATAAAATATATATTAATTCAGAAAATTTACCTTCAAGATCAAATCTTAATACTCACTCCATCCGTCCATTTAAGCAACCATTCCACCACTTTCCGGCTTCTAATTCATCAACAACCTATTTATCAGAAAATAGAGAAGATAATTAGTTTCTTCATCATTTTGTGTGTGTTTGGATGTGTGATATTGTGTGTTTGTGTGTGTGACTGTGTGCTTGTGTGTTTTTGAATTGGTCGAAGAGAAATGAAGAGAGAAGGAAGGTAAACATACATGCATAGGGAAATCAAATTCACCATTGAACCTCTATCTTTGCTCTGTCAAAAAACACAAACATCACACACGCAGACGCAGAAATCAAACGAACACATGCCACACAGAAAACATACATGCATAGGGAAATCAAACTCAGACATATGAACATATTTAGATCTATATCTATTTTTAAATCTAAACCTATAATTTACCTTCAAAAAAGACTCGTCAATCATCAACACCCAATTGGGCTCGAATTCGATACTCTAAAACCCAAATCTTCTCTACCCTTCGCCGACAATGCTGCTCCAACCCTACAAATCCTTTTCTTTAACCATTCGAACTTTCCTTCTTCTCCCAGATCTGGTCACCATTGAAGGTTATTTCTTTCTTTTTTGTGGTGGCGACGGCAGCAGCGGTGTTGGTTGCGCTGTTTGTGTATGATCGGAATGGGGGTGTGTTTATGTTTTAGCAATGAAAGAAAGAAGATTTAAGAAAGAGAAAGGGTAGGCAACCATCTTTAATTTGAAATGGTAATTCTATTTACACAATGTAAATTCTATTTTAACAAACTCATAATTACCTAACTCATAATTACTAGATAAAAGTGATTCATTAATGTGCAAAGTCAATGCTTTTCCCGAGTTTCAAGGACAGTGAGTGTATTTAATGTGTTTTTTCAACTTTTGAGAATAGTGTTATATTTAATGTGTTTTTTCAACTTTTGAGGTTTATTATCTCGAAAATGAAAATTATTTTTTGAATTATTATTTTGACTTAAAAAGTAACTCTGCCAAAAACAATTTTCAAAAAAAGATTGTCAATTTCCAACATTTTCAGTCTTGAAAAATAAAAACCATTTTGGAAGTTTGACTTTAAAAAAAATCTGTCAAAAAACAATTTTCAAAGCAAAATTAATTATATAAAATTAAAGCAATTTTAAATCTCAATGCAACAAATTATTTAAGTACACATATATATATTGTACTTCATTGCTTTTCATCAGATATTTCTTGTAAAGTTTTCCTCTCCATCACAAAACATTGCCAAAAATTAAAACTTAAATTTCAAAATGAATTATTGGAGTGAAGATCAATTAGAGTCAAGTGATGAGGTTTGCTTTTAATTTACTATACAATTTTCTAGTATTAATTTATATTGATCTCATATTTATTCTTATATTGTATATATTTATATGTGTTTATTTAGGAGGACAATATTTACGCAAACTAAATTCAACGTGATATAAATGAAAATGAATTCAACGTCAATGTCATATGCAGATTTGCGACCGATGAGGTAATTGTCACCGTATTATGATTATGTGCTTATTTTGTTTGTGTCATTCTAAACATCACTTTGTTTAAGCTACAATTTTAATTACTTATTTTTATAGCAATTTTAACCATTGTTAGATATTCACTTATTCTCCCAAAAAAAAAAACTAAAGGTAGGTTAAATTTGATAAAAGAAAACAAATGAACCAAATACTAGTTTGGGTGGGGATATTGAATGTGTATCGAAAGAACAATGATTAAGTTGTAAAAAAAAATAGTTAATACCATAGCTTAGGCAATACGATGATTCGAAATATCAATTTTGCCGATATTTTGTGATGGACGGAGTACTATTTATTCGACCACAAACTTTTATGAAAACTCTATTGTTTTCTGTAACATATTTTTTTGATTTTTTTTAGACTTTAAAACTGAGCTACTTGCAAAATAGTAATTTAAAGTTTTTAAGAGCAATTATGACAGTTTTGAGTGTAAATCTTCTAAAAAATCCTTTTGCAGTTTAATGAATTTTTTTTTATAAAGATACTCATTATTTAATATATGAACTGGGTTTATTAAACAAGTATTTTGTTATTTAACATTTAAGGATAGTTAAATCGAAACCAAGATAATATTTATATAAATAAAAATAAACAAATCAGAATGTCAGAATCAAAGAAGAGAAGAGAGAAATTGACAAGAAATGAAAAAATCAAAACAAGGTGAGAAAGGCCAAAATCTAGGGAGAAACTTTCTCCATAAGTTATGGAGAAACGGGTCCCGACTTGTCGCGCGACAATGAACTGGATATCCAGAACCTTATGAAAGTGATATCCAGAAGCCTTCAAATGAATATCCAGAAACCTTCAAAATATTTCTGGATATTCATTTGATGGTTTCTGGATATACATTTGAAGGTTTCTGGATATCCAGAAACCTTCAATAGCAATTTCTGGATATGCCCTAACACATTTCTGGATATGCACCTAACAGCTTCGGATATGCACCTACCGCTTCGGATATATATTTCACATACTTCTGGATATGCACCTAACAGTTTCTGGATATCAAACCCAAAGCTTCTGGATATCCAGAAGCTTTGATCTTGGCCTTGGGTTTTTTTTTTCTGGATATCAAATGCAAAGATTCTGGCTATTAAAAACACGTTTCTCCATAGTTATGGAGAAACGCGTTTCTCAGCAGACCTACTCGTGAGAAAGGGCTTTAACAAACTCACTTCCTTCAATGTAATACTCCAGTATCGTATTATTCTTATTTTTCATGTGGGACGGAAGGAGTATAAGTTTTTAAAAAATTAAAAATTAAAAAAATTGAGGAACCATCATCAGAAACCAAAAATCTTAGTATAATTTATCTCAATATTAACTTAGTTACACAATAAAAAATAAAGACACCAATTAACTGATAAGCCCAAAAATTAAATCGATTATTATTTAAAAAATAAAAAACAATAGATTAAAAATAAAATAAGTAGAAAGAGGCATCGGTTCTCCAAGGTGAGTGAGCATCAAGAAAAATTCAGACGCAAATTGCCCATTTGTTCTTTATGATTCCTCATATGCCTCCAAAAACAACAATTTTTTTTTTTTGCAAAATTAAATCAAATACTTAAAAATAATAGTGAAAATAATAGTGGTAATTGAATTAAATAAAATCAAATAAAAAAAATGAAAGGGAGGAACAAGAAGCGATTAGAACCTGTCGGGATTCATTATTTAACATCAAATTTTAGTCAGTGGATTGACAGACTAATGAATTTCATCTTCATCTACTTCATAATTGTTTAGAATTTCAAAAATCAAAAAGCTCAGAACTTCTTAGAGGTTAGTTGCCGTCATGAACTAGATCTAAAAAAGATCCGATCTCCGGAGCAAATTAGAATTTCCTCATAGCTCATCTGATTTCATCTAATACAACACATCAAGTATTGAGAAATATAATTCAAGATTCAAAGAGATCTGTGAATTAATTGAAAAAAACCAACGGAGAGCATAAAAAATCTAAGATAATCTATGTTTTATTTTTTGAATTGTGGAGAAATTGAGACTGGATAGTGGGGAAGAAGAGGATAGGGGTGGAGGAGAAAGGATGGGGAAAGAGATATATATACGCAAGAATCGTAACCCTAATTGAGTTTAGAAGGCAGCGGAGGTATGTGGCGGCTGTTAAAACCCTAGTACCAATTAAATAGGTTGTTACTTGGAAGGTCATCCATATGCAAGGCGATTATCAGAAAATGAAGCTCAGATAATCGAAGATTTGACAAAAAAAATTGTAAAACCACGGGCTATCTTGGGGACACTAAAGCAACAAAATGAAGGTAATGTGTCTACTGTCACAAGTCATTCAGTCACAAGTCACATCTATCGGAGCAAGTTTTGAAGAGAGCAAAATTCTCGTTCGGCATCAGTTTAACATATCAGTCTTTCGAGAATTGCGTGGTTTCGTTTCAATTTATGCCCTTGAAATAATATTCAAGGAATTTGAGCGGTCTAAAGATGTTGGATTTTATTCAGAAAATTGTAGACGTTAGTTGCGTACAAGCCATGGGCTTCCATGCGCACATGAACATGTAATATATTTCAATAAAGGTCGTCCTATCCCACTTGATTCAATCGATAAGTTTTGGAGAAAGCTTGAATTATTACCGTGCACCTCTATAGAAGATGATGATTTCGGTTGCGAACTTGAGCTACAAATGTTCACTGCACAATTTAAAAACCGAGTAGACATAGTTGTTCCTCCGCAAGATTTGTTGAGGTTAATAAATCTCAGTTTCCGGAACCCGCATGACACAGTTACTCCATGGACCAACAATACTCTTTTCATCCATACATTCATCAATTTCCGGCTATACTTCATCCTTACATTACGCATGTACGCGATGTAAGAAATGATGAAAATTGTGGGTTTCGAGCAATAGCTGTCTGTCTCGGCTTTCCCAAAGATGCATGGCCCACTATTCGACATAATTTGATAGAAGAGTTGGTCACTTATGATGCAGAATATGTGGAGATGTTTGGCGTTGGAGTATGGTTAAATGTTCATAATTTATTGAATTTCTTTGAGATTGATAGATGTGCACCTACCGAGCATTGGATGAGTTTGCCTGAAATGGGTGTCCTTATTGCTTCAAAGTACAATGTGATATTACATGTTCTAAGCATTGCAGGCATCATGACGTACTTACCGCTCCGATCTAGCCCGCCCCCATGGTATCAACATGTTGCTATTGCAATCGGATACGTTAATAATAATCATTACGTCCAAGTAACACTGACAAGAGGGTATCAAATGCCTACTCTCATGCCACAGTGGGTTTATTTCAGATATGATTGTGCAGCTGCATGGATTACTCCATACATGACTCGAATTAACAGTTATGAGCAATATTTGCGTTCTAATCGTACTACTGAATTTGTTGTATTGAGATGACTTCTTTTGAATTAAATGATTTTTAATTTCTTTAATTTTAAATATTAATGAATGTAATTATTTAATTAGGACACATTTTGCATAATTTTTTTTATTAAAATAAGACAAAAAACTTATTAAAATTACCTTGAAAAATTAAATTTCAATATAAATAAGAATTTTAAATCAATTAAAATCTTTTTAAACAAAAAAATTTATAAGTGTTATATTTACCTTTACAGTAATAATAAGGTGATTACTAAAAATTTTTGAGTTAAAATCAGTAATAATAAGGTGATTACTTAATTGTTTTGAGAAAATGAAAAAGAAAAGAAAAACTATAATCATTCACACCTTTTGCAGTTTCCCATAAGAATATGAATATGACTACATCAATTAATGTCAATATTTGGTCAATGCTCCTCATTAATTCCTCCAACCTCCATGCCATACACATTTTTCTAGGTTGTTTACACATTTTTTTAATATAAAAATTGTGCAAATAGTAGCCCCCAGAAAATGCCTTGGAATATGTTGCAAAATCTGGCCATCTTGTGCCACTTGTGAAATACTACCTGTGATTGTGAACACATGGCGAAAAGAAGGCAACTGTCCCAGAGCTAAGAGCATCCATAATGGTAAGAGTTTTTTTCATAGCTTTTTTGCAATTTTCAAGTGACATATCATAAACAACTCAAAAACAAAAATCTCCAAGCTTTTTTCACAATGGTAGAGCTTTTTCATCAACTTTTTTATGGCCCCCACATCCAAAATTAAATTATTTTCTTGCATTTTTCTATGAAGGAAAATAAAAATTATTGTTTTATTTAATGTTCAACATTGGGATTTGGGAAATGGTGGAAATTAATGGAAAGAGCTCCTAGAGAGAGCTCTTTGTAGAAGGAGCTGCTCTTTATGAAGGAGCTTTCCAACTTTCTCTACAATGGAAAAAAACTCTAGAGAGCTTTTTCATGAAAATTAAAAGCTCCTAAAAAGCTCCCATTGTGGATGCTCTAGCAACAACAAAACAACATTTCAAAAATTTATTCAAAAGACGGATTTACCCTTGTTAGCTGCAAGATTTACAACTATCTTCCTTTAATATATACTCCCTCCGTCCCAGCCCAATTGATACTTATTTCCTTTTTGGTCCGTTCCAGCCCAATTGAGACTGTCCAAAATGGAAGGAAATCTTTACTATTTTTCCCACTCATTCTCTCTCCTATTTTACTTTTACACTCACAACACCAATCAAATTATTATTCCTTCCGCTCATTCTCTCTCCTATTTAATTTTTCATACTCACAACATTTTCTTCCACTTTTTCTCTCTTACTTTTTCTTAATCTGTGTGCCCAAAAATTTGGTATCAATTGGACTGGGACTGTAACGACCCTAACCCTAGGCACTAATTTTAAATATCATATTGTGTGCTTTTAATATTATTTTTAATATTATGTGTCCATTTTTATATACTGATTTCATATGTTAGGATACATGATAGTAAAATAAATTTATGTTCTAGAAAAAATATAAAAATAGCAAATAAATAAATAATAGGAGAAGGATAAATTGGGTAGATAAATAATTAAAGTGATGTGTCTAGTTAAAGTGTGAAAGCCTTAGTTTGAGGGGGGGCCATTTCCTTCCCCCTAATTCCCTCAACTTTGGCTCTTAAAGTCAATTTCCTCCCTCACCTCCCCATACTTCCTCTTACACTTCCACACTCCATCTATCTCCTTCATCATTTCTCTTACCATTTCTTTTCTAGCCAAGAAAGCTCCATGGAAAGCCTCCATTAAAGCTTTCCCTTTCAAGAATTATAGCTAGGCCATTTCTACTTCATTTTCAAATCCAAGTGTCCTTTTGTGAGTGGTACATCTCAAGGAATTGATCAAGCCTAGAAAAGCTTCATTTCATCTTGTTCTAGCTAAGGTGAGTTGTTATGATTTCCCTTCTCTTACTTGTTCATACTCTCCTTAATGTTCTCCTTGTTCTTTGATGTTGGGTTCATGCTTTGGGAATTTTATAGGAGTTGAATGGGTAGTAAATGGAATAGAATGAAGTTTGTGATCTTGGAAGATAACCTAGAGGATTTGAAATGGGTGAAGGTTATAATGATAAATAATTTAGAATCACTTATTTTGGGTTTATATGATTTTATGATAACCTTGTTGAATTAGAAAATTCTTGGTGTTCATGAGTATATGAAGTATGGTAAAGGGAAGAAAAAATGGTAAGAGACAAAAAGAGAAACTTAGGAATTTCTGGCCCAGGCACTTGGGCGATCGCCCAAAGGGACATGAGCGGCCGCCCATGTGTCCAGGAACTATATTGCTTGAAAAACCCTCTTGGGCGGTCGCCCAAGAGGTATGGGCGGTCGCCCAAGACCCCAGGAAACTGAACTTTGAATCTGAACCAGAATTTGTGTAGCAACCTTGTTTGGTCCTTTATAGATTGTGACTCTCACTTAGTAAATTGAGCTTGAACCTTCATAGAGGCCTTGTCTTATTGTATAATGATCTTGTAGGATGGATTGAGAATCCTAACCACTATAAATTAATGGAACTTAATCACTTTCGGATATTAATCAACCCTTCTCAACTTAGATTAAAGTAGAACTTGGACTACTTAAGCATTGTGACTACAACTTAATAAATTAATTTGAATCTCTATCGGGACCTTGTAATATGGATCATTGTCCGGGAAACAATTGTTAAGTTTGATTAGTACTTCACCAAAATAGTTCCAACTTGGGAAATAGATCTTGAACTTTTATTAAGGTTATTCGAGGTTGTATAATGAAAATGTAGGAATGGTTTACGATACATAGTGGCCTTACTTACTCCATATCTTTGGTGAGTAGTTGCAATAGTATAGAAGCTATAGGTTCATTATTGAGCTAGTTAGTAATGGGTATGTATCACCTTGTGGCATTGTTATTCCAAGTTGTGGAATCATTGATTATATGGTTATCATAAGATTCTAAGTATGGACTATTAGACATACTGTTATGTGCATCCCAAGTGTGGAATGTTTGACTTGTTGTTACATTGCATCCCAAGTGTGGATTATTTGGTTATATGGTTACCTTACTTGAATTTATATTCATTTATGGTATTGATTAGCATGAGTATACATTACCATGTTGTTATATTATGATGCATAGTGTACTAAATGGTTGTTGCACTATGGTATTGATTTCATGAGTATACATTACCATGTTGTTATATGATTATCCCTTTTTGTGGATTATGTTTCAAGTATCTATATTGTGCTTGAACATGTTGATATTCGGGGGTATAATGAAATTCAATCAATTATGGATTTGTTCTATAAGTGATTGAAGGTTCATCATACCTGGGACCGTCCCCTCTGTGGCCACAGAGTGGGTGTGCTAACGACTGTATTGACCCAAAAGGCTTTACAGACACTGTTGCGGTGGTGTACGGGGAATGCTTACGTATTAAGCCTAAAGTTTTACGATTAGCGATATTATTGTTGGATACTCTATTATAGGTATCTTTTCTTATATGGATCTACGGAGTATGAGTCCTATAAGAGGTGAATGTCTGGAGGCAATTCACCAAAGAGTGGAGTTTTACTCCCACGTTGTACGACTTATTGTTCAGACGGGAAAAAGGTAAAATGAGGTAACGTAAGGTGTTTACCGCTTTTATAAGGTGTTATGTGCTACCATGCTATGTGTTGCATCTTGTTTGGCATCTTCTTTGCATTCATAATAGCTCATTGAGATTTATTCTCACCCCTTCCCTTTTCTTGTTTTAGATTGTCTTGAGGCAATTGGCTGAAACCGGTGAGGCCGGGGTTAAATTGTGGACTTTTGCTTTTGGGGACTTGTCGAGGTTAAGTGTATAAGTTGGTTGTTGGGTGTATTTAATTAGTAAAACTCTTTTGAGAAGATGTGTATAAACTCTTTTGTAAAACAAAGTTAAGTATGAGTTTCGATGTAAGAAATCATTTTATGGTTTATGGAAGTTGTGGAGTGGTGATATTATTAGTTGGTTTAATTTGGTATTTGAAAATGGGTTTTCTTTTAAAAGGAAAATAAAAGTTTTTAAAATTTAGAGAGGAGATTTCCTAGTTGGGCTCCTCAAGCTCGGGATACGCTTAGGTCCCGGGTTGGGGTGCTCACAGTTGGTATCAGAGCTTAGTTTAGAGGTCAAGGGTAGATGTCTAAACTAAGGGGGAATGTGTGGTAATTAACGCCGAGTGTTTAATGCAGGAGTTCGTTCTAATGGCCGGAAGCAATGATGATCGGCGAAGGGTTCTAGAAAATGAAGGAGATATGGGTATAGGTGGAAATCAGAATGAAGAGATGATGAATTTGTTCAGGATGTTTGTACATAATATGGAGACTAGAGGATCGGTTCCGAATCAACCTGAGGGATACCAAAGTGATGGATTAGAAAGATTTGTGAAGATGAACCCACCGAGCTTTTACGGAGATCCGAATCCGTTAAAGGCAGAAAAATGGTTAGCAGAAATGAATAGGATTTTCGAGGTTATAGGAAGTCCCAACAAAGAGAGAGTTAGGTATGCCGTTTTCAAACTTGAAGGTCCAACTGATAAGTGGTGGCAGATTGTGAAGGAAAGTTGGGAGCGGGATCATACGCCCCAGACTTGGGATAATTTCACTCAACAGTTCGAGGACTATTTCATTTCCATGGTTACAAGGGATAAGAAGGAGATTGAATTCTTAAGACTAAAACAAGGGAACATGACGGTGAATCAGTATTCGGTCCGGTTTGAGGAATTAGCTAAGTGTTGCCCTCATTTGGTATCGCATGAAGTGAAAAGGGTTCAGAAGTTTGTAACAGGTTTGAGGAGTGAGTTTAGGAAGAAATTATGGATTGATAGTTTCACCGATTATCAGACACTCATAGATAGAGCATATAAGGTCGAGAAGGACATTGAGGAAAATAGTGGAAGATCCGGAAGTGAGATTGGAAACAAGCCAAAGTGTATAGGACAAGGATCCAAAATCAGTAGAGGACAGCCAAGGACTTTAACTTCAGGAAGTGTGAGAGGAGAGTTTGTTGTAGCTTCTTCATCTAGGCCAAAATCCAAACAGTATGGGATGAAGTGTAAATTTTGCAAGAAGATTGGGCATATCGAAGATCATTGTTGGAGTAAGCAAGGTAAATGTATCAAGTGTGGAGAAATGGGACACTTTAGGAGGAATTGTCCAAAGTTTCTTCAGGGACGAGTTTCAAGCAGCGGTCAGCCGGGTGGACGTCAAAGAGGTGGTACCAAAAGAGATAGCGAAGGAGAACCGAAAGAGAAGGTCTATGGTCGAGTACATGTTTCGAACCTAGGAGAGATAGCTTCCTCAGAGGTTACTAGAGGTATATTCCTGTCTCGAAATTAGGGGTCATATTTTATAGATCCTGTTGCATATCATTTATGCTTGGCATCACATTTTGCTTATATGTGATATACATTGTTTGAGATGTTGTTTTATTGTTAGAGGATTCTGCTCTTATGAGAGGATACCTCGAACCTCCCTTGATTTACCACGATAGTGATGTGGTCATGACTGAGTATGTATTGCCAGTTGATTTGATATGATTACCAATTTGTAAATAAGAGATATACTTGACCTGGAGGGTTAAGTAGTTGTTATGTTGGTAGACTATCATAAGAAATGAGTCTTCTTTTCTATACCCAATTTGATTATATTGGTATTTGATATAGATAAACCTTTATATGGTATTCTTGTTATATATGCGTTTAAGCCAGAAAAATGTTGGTTAAAAAGTGTAAAAGGTATTTGGTTGGTGTTAGACTTGCATAAGAAGTCTTTCCGGAAAATTTTGGTGCTAGTTGTGAGTAGATGGTAATTGTATTTTCATCAAGGTATCGTATGTGTTGATTCTAAGTATGATACGCAGAATTTTTAAGCCTTATTTTGATGGCTTTATGGTAATTAGAATTGAGGGTCTCTTTGTTAATTAAAGTTCCGAGAGGATCATGAAAATCATTGGAGGATAGGGTTAATAATCCTTGGTGAGAAGTACTTGTATGCAAAGTTTAGCTAGTGTGAGTTGGCTCGAGAAGTTTTCAAAATTTGGGGTTCTATAGTTTTAAGCTTGGAAGTTACCATGGATCTTACGAGGATTGTGTCCGTAATCTTTGAGGTTGGCAAAGTGCTACAAAAGGAATTTTCAAGGAATTCTCGAGAATTATAAAATCGTTGGTTTAGATAACTCGGAAGGACGTCAATGGTGTAAGATGTAATAAAAATGAATAATATTGGTAGAAATGGAGAAAAGATTAACTATAGATCCGATCCTTACCTTACCTAGTGAATGTGAGAACTTTGTGAATTTTAAGTGCGTATTAGAAGGAAGAATTGGTTGTAAAATTATGAGAAATGTGAAAGTGATAGCGTATGCTTTGAGGAAGTTAACTTAGATAAAGCGGAAATTTTCTTATTCCTTACTTAAGAGTGACTACAATTGTGTTGCGTAATCTAAGTAAGAATCTTATCTTTTTGAAGTTTCCTTTTGAGAATTGTGACCGATCCTATGAGTTTGGAGAATTTAGTTATTCGAGGGGGAGAGATCTATAAGCCTAAGAGATGGTTGGAACTATTAAAAGATTTTAATTGCGTCATTTTATATTATCCGGAAAAGTTATTGTGATTTCGAAGGCCATTTGCCGAAAGGCTTATGTGTCGTCAAGCGTATCCTTTGAGTATTAAGGCGAGACATTGTTGCAATTAGTCAGGATAGGCCCATAGAATGTGGAGACTTTAAAGGAAGTCCAACGGTGATTCAGAATTTAATAGGATTAGAGGATAGTCACAAGATGAGGAGATTATCCAGAATTTTGAAGAATAGATTGTGTGTTGAATTTCTTTTCAACTGGAGAAGTTCTATTAATCTTAAGGGAGTTTAGTATAATAGCAGTTTAGTTTAGCATTGAATGGGTATTATCTAAAGATTAGTATGAGAAAATTTATTTATGATCCTTCGTACGTGTGGAATTCTGCAATTAAGGATGTTTAGACAAATTTGAATTATGTGGGGAAAACGTTGAGAGTTATTAGGATTTCAATTCCGGGATTAAATTTTAGGGTGTTGATAATGTACATAAGAATCATGACTTGAGGAAACTAGTTGAAAGTGGTAAATTGAATTGTTTGGGAAAGTACCCCTTGTTATGGAGCATTAAGGTAATCAAGTTTAAAATTCGGGATGAATTTTCTTTAAGGAGGAGTGAATGTAACGACCCTAACCCTAGGCACTAATTTTAAATATCATATTGTGTGCTTTTAATATTATTTTTAATATTATGTGTCCATTTTTATATACTGATTTCATATGTTAGGATACATGATAGTAAAATAAATTTATGTTCTAGAAAAAATATAAAAATAGCAAATAAATAAATAATAGGAGAAGGATAAATTGGGTAGATAAATAATTAAAGTGATGTGTCTAGTTAAAGTGTGAAAGCCTTAGTTTGAGGGGGGGGGGGCATTTCCTTCCCCCTAATTCCCTCAACTTTGGCTCTTAAAGTCAATTTCCTCCATCACCTCCCCATACTTCCTCTTACACTTCCACACTCCATCTATCTCCTTCATCATTTCTCTTACCATTTCTTTTCTAGCCAAGAAAGCTCCATGGAAAGCCTCCATTAAAGCTTTCCCTTTCAAGAATTATAGCTAGGCCATTTCTACTTCATTTTCAAATCCAAGTGTCCTTTTGTGAGTGGTACATCTCAAGGAATTGATCAAGCCTAGAAAAGCTTCATTTCATCTTGTTCTAGCTAAGGTGAGTTGTTATGATTTCCCTTCTCTTACTTGTTCATACTCTCCTTAATGTTCTCCTTGTTCTTTGATGTTGGGTTCATGCTTTGAGAATTTTATAGGAGTTGAATGGGTAGTAAATGGAATAGAATGAAGTTTGTGATCTTGGAAGATAACCTAGAGGATTTGAAATGGGTGAAGGTTATAATGATAAATAATTTAGAATCACTTATTTTGGGTTTATATGATTTTATGATAACCTTGTTGAATTAGAAAATTCTTGGTGTTCATGAGTATATGAAGTATGGTAAAGGGAAGAAAAAATGGTAAGAGACAAAAAGAGAAACTTAGGAATTTCGGCCTGGCACTTGGGCGGTCGCCCAAAGTGGCATGAGCGGCCGCCCATGTGTCCAGAAACTATATTGCTTGAAAAACCCTCTTGGGCGGTCGCCCAAGAGGTATGGGCGGTCGCCCAAGACCCCAGGAAACTGAACTTTGAATCTGAACCAGAATTTGTGTAGCAACCTTGTTTGGTCCTTTATAGATTGTGACTCTCACTTAGTAAATTGAGCTTGAACCTTCATAGAGGCCTTGTCTTATTGTATAATGATCTTGTAGGATGGATTGAGAATCCTAACCACTATAAATTAATGGAACTTAATCACTTTCGGATATTAATCAACCCTTCTCAACTTAGATTAAAGTAGAACTTGGACTACTTAAGCATTGTGACTACAACTTAATAAATTAATTTGAATCTCTATCGGGACCTTGTAATATGGATCATTGTCCGGGAAACAATTGTTAAGTTTGATTAGTACTTCACCAAAATAGTTCCAACTTGGGAAATAGATCTTGAACTTTTATTAAGGTTATTCGAGGTTGTATAATGAAAATGTAGGAATGGTTTACGATACATAGTGGCCTTACTTACTCCATATCTTTGGTGAGTAGTTGCAATAGTATAGAAGCTATAGGTTCATTATTGAGCTAGTTAGTAATGGGTATGTATCACCTTGTGGCATTGTTATTCCGAGTTGTGGAATCATTGATTATATGGTTATCATAAGATTCTAAGTATGGACTATTAGACATACTGTTATGTGCATCCCAAGTGTGGAATGTTTGACTTGTTGTTACATTGCATCCCAAGTGTGGATTATTTGGTTATATGGTTACCTTACTTGAATTTATATTCATTTATGGTATTGATTAGCATGAGTATACATTACCATGTTGTTATATTATGATGCATAGTGTACTAAATGGTTGTTGCACTATGGTATTGATTTCATGAGTATACATTACCATGTTGTTATATGATTATCCCTTTTTGTGGATTATGTTTCAAGTATCTATATTGTGCTTGAACATGTTGATATTCGGGGGTATAATGAAATTCAATCAATTATGGATTTGTTCTATAAGTGATTGAAGGTTCATCATACCTGGGACCGTCCCCTCTGTGGCCACAGAGTGGGTGTGCTAACGATCGTATTGACCCAAAAGGCTTTACTGCACTGTTGCAATTGGTGTACGGGGAATGCTTCGTATTAAGCCTAAAGCTTTACGCTTAGCGATATTATTGTTGGATACTCTATTATAGGTATCTTTTCTTATATGGATCTCTGGAGTATGAGTCCTATAAGAGGTGAATGTGCTGGAGGCAATTCACCAAAGAGTGGAGTTTTACTCCCACGTTGTACGACTTATTGTTCAGACGGGAAAAAGGTAAAATGAGGTAACGTAAGGTGTTTACCGCTTTTATAAGGTGTTATGTGCTACCATGCTATGTGTTGCATCTTGTTTGGCATCTTGCTGCATTCATAATAGCTCATTGAGATTTATTCTCACCCCTTCCCTTTTACTGTTTTAGATTGTGCTGAGACAGGTGACTGGAACCAGTGAGGCCGGGGTTAAATTGTGGACTTTTGCTTTTGGGGACTTGTCAGGTTAAGTGTATAAGTTGGTTGTCTGGGTGTATTTAATTAGTAAAACTCTTTTGAGAAGATGTGTATAAACTCTTTTGTAAAATAAAGTTAAGTATGAGTTTCGATGTAAGAAATCATTTTATGGTTTATGGAAGTTGTGGAGTGGTGATATTATTAGTTGGTTTAATTTGGTATTTGAAAATGGGTTTTCTTTTAAAAGGAAAATAAAAGTTTTTAAAATTTAGAGAGGAGATTTCCTAGTTGGGCTCCTCAAGCTCGGGATACGCTTAGGTCCCGGGTTGGGGTGCTCACAGGGACGGAGGGAGTATAGAGATAGAGATTTGTAATGTTTTGGATTATAAAATTTCAATCACTGTATGAAATTATTAATTAAACTATCAATATATAAATGCTTGGTCAAGGCTAAATTACTGACACACATAAAAATAGTCAAAATGAAATACTCTGGACAAACTAAGGTAGTAGTATAACATACTCTATTGAATAATATCATGCAACACCCATTCTAACAAAAGAAATAAACGTTGGGATATACTCCGTATACATCATCAAATCTAGCTATACTCACTACATTCCAACTACCTTTACCAAAATATAATTACAAGAATAACAGACTACCAGGATCTTGACTAAAATTTAGAACTGTCTGAAGGTAAGATTTAGACGGCCAGGCTGTAGCATAGTTTCCTTCAACAAGAAAGGCGGAGCTGACCCGGGAATAATGGATTTTACACCATGAAAAACATGCCTAGATTTGCCCCCAAAGATCAAAATGTCACCAGATTCCAACAAAACCTGCTCTGACTTTTCAAAGTCCCTCGTGTCACCGTATAAGAACTCTGCAGAGTCACCAAGTGAGAGGGAAACAACCGGCAATCCTTTACGAAGACTCTCTTTGCTTTCATCACGATCCTGCATTTCAAAAACACAGAAAGCGTGTTGAGATCAAGACAAGTGAAGCCAAATTGAGCTTTAGAGGAAGCCGGGAAATTTGGTAAAGGGGTCAGGGTTACTTAAGGAATAAAAATTACACTTTCATATACTCCCTCCGTCTCATTTTGTTTGGCTACATTTGACTTTTGATGGTCTTTACACGAGTGAAGTTTGACCAAACATTAATGTCAATCTAATTATCCTAACAAAATTCTAAATTTGTTATTAATAAATTGCTTAGTGATCTATCAATAACCATTTTTAGAATTTCACTATGATGATTAAATAATTTAAATTGACAATAATGTTTGGTCAAAGTTTACTTAAGTTGACCATCAAAAGTCAAATGTGGTCAAACAAAAAATGAGAAAGAGGGAGTAGAAAATTTGGCATTAAAGGGTGTCAAAATGATATTATGATGCAAAATGTACCAAAATTAAGGGGGTCAAAATTGACAAAAATGTTAGTTTTAGTGAACTTTTTTTTTATTGAAGGTACTAAAATGACAACTTCCAAAATAAGGGGGTCAAGTGACCCCCATTCTCATAGGCGGCTTCGCCACTGACTAGCTGGAATATAGAGCTGACTACTAACCTGATGAAGACCAAGTCGGCCACTGGTTGTATAAAAGTTGACTATACAGATGTCAGGAGACATGCTGGGAAGTATGTCCTCTACATCACTTGCTTCGTCTTGCTTCTTTATCAAGGCATGAGAATCTTGAAGTGCCTTCTTAACCAACAAAGTAAGTTCATGAGGAATATCAGGTGCATCTGAACCATTGATTTGCCTTTCTTCATATTTTGTCTGAGGATCCCAATTACGACCAAGACACATCATCTGCAAGCGAAGTTTAGCACCACTTTGGTAACCAGGCTGGTAGAATCCCCCTGGTCCAAGACCAAGTTCTCTACACTTCTGAACAGTTTGAACCTGTAATTTTGAATATTTAGTTAATACCGATCAGAGATGTGAGCAGCGTTTGTTTTCTGAGCTCCCTATATAAAAATTCTACACCAAAATGTAACGAATCTGATACATTGCGAGAGAAAAAAAGAGAAATATTCATGCGTGTGTTTCCATGTTTACAAATGCAATTGCCAAAGGATGTTTCATGCAAGCAATGAAGCAAATAAATGAATCATAAAGCTAATGCCACTCGATTCTTCTGCTTAAAAAAAAGAAAGCATGACTGAGTTCATCTTTAGGCTCATTGAAAGTGGATGCAATTTTCGTGATGAACATGATGCCTAAAATAAATATGTGGCTGCAAAGAAAAGGTTTTAGCAGGCAGTAGGTCATTTAGCATTGGAAATAAGCTAAGAGAAAATGCTTCAATTGAAAAAGGACAAATATTAAAGCTTTGGGATTCTGGGCTTGCCAACTTTGTGCTAGGGAAGGTAATTAGATGCCTAAGCAAAGCATGTCACATAGAGATCCTAGGCAATTGGCATATAAAAATACACTTTTGATGGATTTAGATGGTTCAGGAGGGACTGTAAGAGGAGGATAAATGGATACTATAGCAAATCAAAATTTGGCAGGGAAAATTTTATTTGAAAAAAAAACGTAGTATTGTGATTGAGGAAAGGGATTGAGTACTATGTCTTTCATCAAATTGCTAATGACCACAAAACTACAATAATACTCCTTCCCTCCCAAAATGATCTTCCTACTTTTTGTTGTCAACACGAAGGTACTTTGAGCAATAATTTTAGGTTAATTTAACTATCCTAATGGACATATAAAAATTATTATTGAGAGTATTTATAATGGTGTATCAATAACAAGTCTCAAATTTTCATTAGGTTAATTAAATCAACCTAAATTTATTGCTCAAAGTACATTCGTATTAACAAAAAACAAAAAGTGGGAAGATCATGTTGGGATAAAGGGAGTAAAAATAGTCCCGTTGTTGATGTTGATATGGTTGAAATTAAGAGGGAGTCGAGGATGAGATTGTTGCTTTCGAAAACTTGAAAGCAGAGTAGCAATAAAGGCTGAAGGTCGACAAGCTGCAGTTTAATACTCCCTCAGTCCCAAAATGAATGTCTAATTTTTTTTTTTCAAATTTGCTCTTGATCAAAAGCAAATTTGAATTTTTTTGGACATTCATTTTAGGACAAAGTCTGGCTCGTAAGAACTTGCACAAAAGAGGACGTCAAGGAGGCATTGGATAGTGTCTATTGCACTTTTCGACATTTTTGGAATGTAGTTAAAGGAAAAGTTATAAATAGTTTTCAGGAGGTTCAGAATTCAGACAGGGGAGAGTGGAAAGATGTTTCAACGCAAGATTCACAGCCTAAATTCTCATAAGTCCAATGAAGAGGATATAAAAGACCTTTTGTCCTATTGGCTAAGTCGCAAGTGTTTGTAAAATATGAAAACCCTATTGTCACAGCTACTGCAGTTATCAGGGCTGGGCTGCACAATTAAAAGCTGCCTTCTTTTTTCTTTTTTTATTTATTTATAAGCTATGCTACTTAAAGCCAAGGAGAGAGATTAATTTTCCATAAAAAATTGAGTGCCAAAAATACAAGCGACAAATTTAGTACAGGCTTGAAGCAATACCTGGTCGTTAAGGCTGACAAATTTTTTGAGGAGAACCATTCCAGGTCGAAGTATATGTTCAGTCTTCTCCACAAAATTGTCCATCTCAATCTTGTTTATCCTTTGACGTAACGAAGACTTACAAGATTTTCTTATTATGTATGGGCAGATATCAAACGGTTCAAATGAAAGGAATCTCTTTTCGGAATCTGTATTTCCAAAACTATTGGCAGAATTAGAATACTTTTGAAGCCTCTTGGGTGTTGTATTAGCGTATTTCGCACGCTTCTTCCCAAAACTAGTAGGCAGAGAATACTCCTCATCTTGACTCGTCGAATCTTCCATTGGTAAGCTCATATGAGAAGATTTACCGAAATCCCCGGTACCATTATCTAATCTTTGACCAAGATGAGGTCTAAAGTCATCTCTGATTCTCCTTTTAAAACCAAATCTAACACTACCGAAAACTGAAGATGCTTTTTTCTCACAAGGATCAGAAGTAGAAACATAATTTGAAGAAGCATCAGCATCAACCTACATATATGCATAAATGAAGACTCCAATAAGTACACATGAGACTATTGGATTGAAATTACTACATTACATTAAGAGCACATCAATAACAAAAAGGATTAAGAGTTTTCACAAATCATACATGCTTCTCATGCTCACGACACATCATAGACAGATAAATAAAAAAATCAAAAACAGTATCCCAAAATCATTTTAAGCGGTATTCTGAAAAAACTACGAAGCTAACAGTTTTTCTATTCATAGTCCATAATTGCCAAATAGCCCCTGCGACCCTAAATATGTGCACATTTTCAGAAAAAGATAATCCCTAATACTGTCTTTTTTTTTACTGTAAATTACTAAATCCACATTTGTCAACTGCAGAGTATCATGTTCTAATTATTATCACTTGCAATCATATGGCAGACTCATTATGGGTATTTATGTGCATGAGCAAGTAAAAGTGCTTAAAAGTTGACTACAAAATCCATTCTTAACAAGCATTTAAAAATCCTACATAGATTCATAATCAACATCAGTTGCGTTGTAAAAATTTCTTAACGAGCATTTCCAAGATCTAGTTGGAAACTATCACGCCGCAATCCTACACATGACTACGAAATTCACATAGTTTACTTTGACCAATAGCTTCTACAGCTTAAACATTAGTAAATATATATCCAGTCTTTCCAACACCCAGTTGGACAGGGAATAATTCTTACAATTCAGCAACGCATTGAAATTGACAAATTTTCTATTGATCATTAATTTCTACACTTCACAGCACTATCAATTAAAGATTCCTAATCCTCGTTTAGTTGCCTCGAATGACGAATCAAAAAAATGAATCCAAATGCCTATTGAATTAAAGGTACAATGACGAAGGACCAAAAATTCATTCTTTTAAACAAGTAGAAGATTTCTCAAAACCCCCAATCATGAAAACGCATAAGAATTCGTTCCAAGACAAAATTACATAAGCAAACATACATCATCAGGTAAAGCTGCAAACTTGGAAGTGCGAATTGATACCTCGTCAGTCTTCATTTTCCTGAGAAAACTAAATGGGCAACAAAATTGGGGAAGAACGCAAGGGTGTCGTGATGTCTTGTAGTGTAATCCCAAAATCATTCAATTAATTGAAATTGAAGATTAGGGTTTTGGCTGGGGTTTATTTATATTCTAATTCGTGCTTGAATTCCCTTTTCAATTTGGTTTTGGAAGAGGTCACCAACGTACTCCGTCCGGCTTCAATCTATAGTACAAATGGAACCATCTTTCTCTACAGTAAGCGAACAGTTGCACAGTCGGAAATGACCATTTTGCTCTCACTTTTTAGTCACTTTCCCATTTTGCCTTTTTTTTTTTTTTTTTTTTTTCAAAATAATCTTACCGTCTTTAATCTTTCCCTCCTAAAATTTGAATTTGTCAAAACACAGATCCACACTCTCTTCTCATTTATATACTCCACCACTTCTTTATTAATGTCTCTGTTTCATTTGAAATTTAAGCTCCAAAAATTTGAAATTTAAGCTCCAAAAAATTTACAGATTCCAAAGTTCAAACTTCAAAAGGTATTTACTTTCTCATTTATATACACTTCTTTAATTCTTTAATGTTCATACACATTGTTAATTTCTCTGTTTAACCAAAATAACAAAAACTGGAACAATGAACACAGTTAAAGAACCAACAACAACAACAACCGGAACAATGAACCAAAATTCCGATCATCCTTGAATCCAAATTTCAAACTTTGACCTTTAATACGCCCATATCATCTCCAAATTTCAAACTTTGAAAAGTAAATAACACAGTTAAAACAAAAAAAAATAAAAAAAATCTCCTGAAACCATCCTATAACCTGCATTTGCATACAAAGTACGAGCTCCCATATCATCTTCATACGCCCTCAACGCAAGATACAACAACAAAAATCGGAAAAATGATAAAGATGAACCAACCTTGAATCCGGATTGAGGGCGAATTGCGGCCGGATTTGAGGGCGAATTGCGGATGGTTTGGAGGCGGATCCAGACGAATTGCGGACGGTTTGCGTGATTTAGGGCTTCATCTCCAAAAATTGATTGCTCCGGAGGTCCTGATTTGGTGGGTAGTTGCTTCCTCCATTGATTAGAGCTCATGGTTGTGGGAGGGGTGGGGTAGCCACGTTGTAACGTCGATCGATTGGACGGAATAGACGGTGGGAGGATTTAACGGGGAGGGAAGGGAAGGGGTCGCCTGATTGTGGGAGGGGTGGGGTAGCCACGGTGGTGAGGCTGGACGGGATGAAGGGAAGGAGAGGCGGTGGCGGTGGCGGAGGTCCTGATTGGTGGGTAGTTGCTTCCCGTTCCTGTGTGAGTGAGAGAGAGAATTAGAGATAGAGATAGAGTAGAGAGAGAGAGAGTCAGTGAGAGAGAGAGTTTAAATATTAATTTCAAAGTAAATATTAATTTTAGATGAGATAGTTTTTTTTTATTTGAATGTAAAATTAGATAGATTTTTAATTATTATTATTTAAATATTGTGTTTAATTTTATGTTGTATTTAATTTTATAGGTTTGAAAAAAATGAACAATCAAGGAACATTGAACATTTATGGATATGGTGATTCGGCTTTAACTGAAACAGTAAGTTAATATTTTACTATTACTATTTTATATGTGATATGTGATATGTGATTGTGATAATAATGTGATTTTTATTTTAAATGTGATATGTGATTGTGATAATAATGTGATTTTTAGATTGACATTTTGAGAAGAAACAATGTCTCAATTGTCATGCGAGAACCGTTTGAACACGATGAAATGATAAGGGTAAACATTTGATGTTAAATTAATTTTTTTTTTTGTATTTACATTAATTAACGAATATATATAGATTTTTTGACTAATATTTATAATTCATTATTAGGACCAAAATCGACTAACAAATCTACCGACGGTTGCATTGCCCCCACTGGTATTTAATTTATTTCAGTTTAAATATTTAGTATTATTTATTTATAATTTCAGTTTAAATATTTATTATTGTTTATTTATAATTTGATGCATGTAATTTAAATGCATGTAATTTAAATGCATGTAATTTAATTTAATTTATTATAATTTATTATAATTCTATCAATAATTATTTTGTCTTTCCTTTGCCTTAATGTTTTTGAAGCTTCCTATAGTGCCTACAATTTTTTCCCACTTAAACGAAGTACCTCCTCCAAATAAACATATAATAATTTTATTAAACACTAGCACATGCCCGTGTCCAAGGCCACGTAATTTTTAAAAAAAAAAAAAATTTTTTTAATTAATTTTTTTTAAGGGTAAAATGGAAAAGGGACAAAATAGTGAGGGCAAAATGGAAATTTCGACTGTTGGAATTGTAGCAAGAACGGTAGCAAACACAGGCCTCATTTATACTATAGATATAATAAATATAAATATAATAAATAATGTGATTTTTAGGTTAAGGAATCAAGTTTAACTCGCAAACGACGTATGTTGAGGGAAAAGATGGCGAAGAACACAACTGTGCCACCGTCGACTCATCTTATAGGATCAAAAAGATTGAGATCATTTACGTCAGGCGAAACATTCCCCCCACGAACCCCCGACTTGAGGTGCATTACTGTCGCTGAAAGAACTCCCCTGACTGAGAATGATGCGGTAACAGCAACCATTATTCATGAAGATATTGATTTAAATATCATTCCTCTCCGTCGAAACCTTGAAGATGAATTTTTCTCAACGATTCCTACCTCTCCTGTTGTAGTTCTACCCAATGGATAAATTTTCAACTTAGCTCACATAACTAGAGATATATATACTCTATTATACTTTAGAAATTGATTTAAATAGTATTTTTAAAATCTTTTGTAGGACAACAACTAATTCAAATGATGTCACCAGCCTCCCAATACGTGGAAATACAGTTTGTCACTTTCTCGGTGAAATGGATGTTGAGTGTCCTCATTGTGGGGCATTACATTGGATGGATGAAAAACTCACAAAATCATCTAAAACACGCCCTCTTTTTGGGACATGTTGTCTGAGTGGAAAGGTTAGACTTCCTGAACTCAAAATGCCACCTCCAACAATTAAATCTTTGTATGACGGAAATGATGCTCAATCAAAGTCATTTCAGAAATACATTCGATAGTATAATGCGTCTCATGCTTTTACGAGTCTGGGTGCTCAACTTGATTAAAGGGTTGTCAATGGGAGAGGTCCTCCAAGTTTTGTCATACACGGTGAATTGCGTCATCGAACTGGATCTCTCATGCATCCACCAGAAAAAGAACCAGTTTACGCGCAATTGTACATTTATGATCCGGATACCGCTTTGCAATATTGGTGTCGTAATAATCCACATTTGAGAGAAGACGTGATGAAGATTATCCAGGACACTTTGCTGGAGCACAACCCATTCCCGGCAAAGTACCGTCAAGCTCATGAAATTTTATGTCAACCTGGAGTAGGTGATGCAAACATTCCAGTTCGACTACATTACGGCTTCCGCACAGGATCGTCGTAGATACAACTTACCTACAAAGCAGATGAGATTGCGTTATTTTACCCGGTGATGGGAATGATGATCCGAGTGGTATGAGGGACATACTCTTACATTTACGAGGGAAAAATGGATTAATGCGAATTAATGAGTGTCACCCCGCATACTTACCTTTGCATTATGTGTTGTTCTTCCCATTCGCGAGCTCTACTGGGAACCCGGTTTGAAAAGATGGAATGTCGATGCCAATTGTCCATCTACATCTCGCATTACCCAGATGGATTACTATAGCTATCGTCTTTTTCAGCGTAAGGGTGAATTTTCAACGATATTGAGGGGTGGAAGGTTAAACCAGGAATTTGTGGTGGACGCGTTTGCTGCAATTGAGCAAAATCGGTTGACCTACATGATATTGAATCAGAGTAAGCTTCGAAGTGAACTTTATAAGGACCTTACTGAAGTGATTGTATGAGAAGGCACAGATCCAAACCAAGTGAGTCGACCAATGATTTTGCCATCTTCTTTCTTGGGTAGTCCGAGATATATGTTTGAAATTTTTCAAGATTCAATGGCAATCACACGATACCACCACCACCCGGATATCTTCCTTACCATGTCTGCTAATCCCAAGTGGCCAGAAATTACTAAAGCGTTGCTCCCAAATCAATCAGAAAGCGATCGTCCTGATTTAGTTGCGCGTGTTTTCGAGTTGAAACGTAAAGCTTTAATGAAAGAAATTGAGAAGAATGGGGTTTTTGGTACTAAAGTTGCTCATGTTTTCACGATCGAATTTCAAAAGCGCGGACTTCCACATATGCATTTACTTTTATTTCTTACTGCAAGAGACAAAATCAGGACATGTGCACAAGTTGATAAGATTGTGTGTGCTGAAATTCCAGACGAGAGAGATGATCCCGTGTTACATGAAACAATCTTGAGTTGTATGATACATGGACCGTGTGGATCTTCATGTTTGGAAAAAAATGTCTGCACTAAAAGATATCCGAAGGCTTATGCAGATTCAACGACCATGGCGGATGATGGATATCCAACATATCGTCAAAGGAATACTGGTCGAACTTATACGGTCAGGGGACAAGAAGTTGATAACCGACATGTTGTGCCATACAATCCACATCTTTCGAGAATGTTCAATTGCCACATAAATGTTGAAGTTTGTGCTGGCTTGGTTTGTGTTAAGTATATCAATAAGTACATTTACAAAGGACATGATTGCACTATAATGATTATTGGAGGAGTTAATGAGATCCAACAGTACCTTAATGGAAGGTATATTAGCCCCCTTTGAAGCTTGGCGCGCGTCTTTGGAAACACTGAATGCATGGTGAACATCCACCGGTCATGCGGTTAGTTTGTTCATTTACCAGATTGCATCACGTGAATTTTAATCCGGAAGATACGGTGAAGATATATCTCGCAAGAACCGCCAATCAAGCATCGACTCTAACGGCTTTTTTACATATTACACAAAGAATCCGAATGCACCCAAATTTTCATATCATGAGTTTCCTCAATTTTTCGTTTTCAACAAGAAGGAGTGGAAACCGAGACAAATTGGATTCTCTATTGGTAGAATGTACTTTGCTTCCCCGAATTATGGAGAGAGATTTTACTTGCGGTTGCTACTCACCCATGTCAAAGGTCCATCTTCATTTCAGAGCTTCACCGTTCGGTGGTGTTTTGTATCCCACTTTTAAATTAGCATGTGTTGCTTATGGATTAGTAGAAGATGATGAAGAGTGGGTACAATGCCTTCAAGAAGCATCTGTTATGCAGACTGGGTACCAGCTTCGAAGATTGTTTAGTACAATTCTTAGCCAATGTTCTCCGTTAAACCCATATGATTTGTGGAAACAATTTTTTCTTCATATTTGTGATGACCTTGCTCATAAGATACGTACACAATTTGGTATTCCAGACCCCAGCATTTCAGTTGTAGAAGATTATGGGTTGTATCTTCTTAATCAGCTACTTCAAGAAACAGAAAAAGTTTGACTGACTTCCCACCGATGCCCTTGCCTACAAGAAATTGGAGTGAGTTCACGGGTAATAAGTTGATGTGGGAACACCGTCAGTTAAACATCAAAGCGCAAGAACATGGTGTCGATACTAGGGTGGGTTCTCTAAATGATGCTCAGCGGGTTGCTTACTCTTCAATTCTTTCTTCTGTTCTTGAAGATCGTGGAACAACTTTCTTTTTGAATGGTGGTGCTGGGACAGGAAAAACTTTCCTGTACAACACGGTAACACTTAAATGTCGTTCTCTAGACCACATTGTTATAACCTGTTGCATCATCCGGTATTGCATCCTTACCGTTAATTGGTGGTAGAACTGCGCACTCGACCTTCTGTATCCCAATTGATGTTCATGGAAATTCAACATGTGGCTTTACTAAGCAATCTATACATGCTGAGTTGTTCAAAAAAGCTAAACTCATAATATGGGATGAAGTGCCAATGCAACATCGATACTGTGTTGAAGCCGTCGATCGCACCCTTCGTGACATTTAGGATAGTAATGACAAACCATTTGGAGGCATCGCCGTTGTTTTGGGCGGAGATTTTCGACAAGTACTACCTGTTGTTCCAAGGGGTGTTCGAACACAGATAGTTGGGGCAACATTGAGACGTTCACCTCTATGGTCTGCCATTAATATCCTAACGTTAAATGTTAACATGCGTCTGGACAACACAAATAATTCACGAGTGGATTTTCTGAACTTTCTGATGAAGGTATTTTTTAATTACTTTAACATTTTCAACATTTGTGTTTCAATCTTTTAACATACTCCCTCCGTCCCAGTTTAATTGATACTTATTTCCTTTTTGGTCTGTCCCACATCAATTGATACTTACCCAAAATGGAAAGGAATCTTCACTATTTACCCCACTCATTCTCTCTCCTATTTTACTTTTTCACTCACAACATTCTCTCTCCTAACTATTCCTCCCACTCATTCTCTCTCCTATTTTACTTTTACACTCACAACATTCTCTCTCCACTTTTTCTCTCTCTTACCTGTCCTTAATATGTGTGCCATTTTTTTTGGTATCTAATGAACTGGGACGGAGGGAGTATATGTTTTAAAATGGTTAATTTATTTCATGATTAAAAATTCAGATTGGGAGCAGTCCTGAAGAAGTTATATTAATACCGTCAACAATAAGGATTTGTGAAAATCCCGTTGAGTTATTAGATAGCATTTACCCACAACTTGGGGTAGCAGGCGTGGCGAACCCATCATTCCTTACTGAACGCACAATTTTATCGGCAAGAAATGACGATGTTAGTTCTATTAATGAAAGGGCACTTCACATATTTCCTGGTGAAACAGTTTCTTATTTGGCTGCTGATAAAATGTGCCACGATGATGAATCCAGCCGGAACATTACAAATCGATATCCAAATGAGTATCTCAATTCACTAAATCCTCCGGGCTTACCACCTTTTAAACTTGATTTAAAAGTTGGCTGTCCCATTATGTTATTGAGAAATCTTGCTCCGAATGATGGTCTTTGTAATGGCACACGATTAGTGATCGTCAGATGTGCGCCACACGTTCTTGAAGCTCAAATTTTGACCGGGGATAAGGCTGGAAAATTAGTTTTTATCCCAAGAATATCACTAACTCCTTCATCCGGAGAATTGCCTTTCAACATGACGAGGCGACAATTTCCTGTTCGTCTGGCATTCGCGATGACCATTAACAAATCACAAGGGCAGTCAGTGAAATTTGTGGGTATTGATTTGCGCAATCCTGTTTTTAGTCATGGACAACTGTACGTTGCTCTTTCTAGATGCACATCTCCAGAACGTATTAATGTTCTTCTCTCTGAAAGTAACATAAATTCTACAACAAACATTGTCTACCCAGAAGTTTTATTATAGTATAACTATGAAAAGGTAATTATAACATAACCTAAACAATTTTTTAAAAGATACGTTTTTTTATCATCATTCTCAAATATTTGAATCATATATTTGTAGTCATGGGATGAGTGCGTGAAAGAATATAGACGCTTGCACAAACCTACGACAAGGGCTTGGAATGGGCATAATAAGGTAATTATTATTTTTTTTAATTATTATATTGTTAATTTAATAAAAATATATTGATTTCATTTTTTATTTATTTCAGGTGCTTTTACGTAAACGTACCTGGCCAATGTCTGTTTCGATTGAGACAACATCTTTACTTCAAGTGGCTAAAAATTTATATGTTAATTAGATGTTAATTTATGTCTTATCTTTTTGTAAACAAGGGCATAATGTTTATGTTCATAAAAATCTATATGTTAATTAGATGTTAATTTATGTCTTATCTTTTTGTAAACAAGGGCATAATGTTTATGTTCATACATCACTATAATTTGTAACTATAAATGTTTAAGTTAATTAAAAAAAAAAGACCCGTGTCCTCGGACACGGGCATATGTACTAGTCTATCTATATAATCTATCTATTTATACTTATATTAAAAGCAAGAAAGTTGTCAAAATGAAAATTTGGCGTTTAAAAACATCAATATCAAGTGATTAAATTTGAAAATTTATCAAGGGTATTTTAATCATTTACGTTCGTGACATAAATGTAGATATTAGACATTGAAATTAACATCAAGTGCTTTTGATTGGATGCATGAATTTACGAATTTGTTTTCCCCGAATTCTTTGACCTCAATTATTTTATAATAAATTAATTAAAAATTATTTTTTTACACCAAAATTCATAATTTATTTTCCTCTACAAATAGAGACTAATTTTATTTGATTCAGACACAGAAAAAAAAGCATCTTTCTTGAATATAAATCAAATATTTTATAATATATTTTTTTAAATTTTTTTCCACCTAAAAACATTAAAAAATTCCTCCAAAAATAGATACTACTTTCATTTGATTCAGACACAAAAAAAATTCCTCTTCTCTGAAGTGCATGTCAATATTCTAAAAAATAAATGTAGTATAAATAGGTAGTTTGAAATAGGGAGAGGAAAAAGTGGATTGGGTTTGATGAGGGAGTGTAGTGTTTGGGAAAAAAATCATTTAACACATTGTTAGTTATTTTTAGATTTTGATTTTTCTTCTCAAAATTAAATAAGTTAAATTGAAAAAGAATATTATAATTTTGTTCATGATGAGTTAATGTAAACAAATATGATATTTATTTAAAAAAAAAAATCCTCTTTTTTGAATATAAATCAAATATTTTATAATATATTTTTTTAATTTTTTACACCAAAAATCATAAAAAAATCCTCAAAAGATAGAGACAACTTTCATTCGATTTGGACACAAAAAATAAATCATCTTCTTTGAAGTGCATGTCAATATTCTAAAAAATAAAAATAGTATGAATTGGTATTTTGAAAGATGGAGAGGAAGAAGTGGGTTGGGTTTGATGAGGGAGTGGATTGTTTGGGAAAAAAATTCATGTAACACAATTGTTAGTTTTTTTAAAATTTTGATTTTTCTACTCAAAATTAAATAAGTTAAATTGAAAATAAATATTATAATTATGTTCTTGATGAGTTAGTGTAAACAAATATGATATTTATTTATTATTACTATTGTTCGTATACTAATAAATGATATTTATTTTTTTGTTTACAAAATTAATTATTTGGTTGTTACATTGATGGAATGATATTTTTCTGAATTGTGACATATATATATATATATATATATATATATATATATATATATATATATATAGAGTTGAAATTAAATATCTATGGTATAAATGAAACCATCCTTCTCTACAGTAGAGTGAACAGTTGCACAGCCGAAAATGACCATTTTGCCCTCACTTTTTAGTCCCTTTCCCATTTTGCCCTTTTTTTTTTTTTTTCAAAATAATCTTACCGTCTTTAATCTTTCCCTCCTAAAATTTGAATTTGTCAAAACACAGATCCACACCCTCTTCTCATTTATATACCCCACCACTTCTTTATTAATGTCTCTGTTTCATTTGAAATTTAAGCTCCAAAAATTTGAAATTTAAGCTCCAAAAAATTTACAGACTCCAAAGTTCAAACTTCAAAAGGTATTTACTTTCTCATTTATATACACTTCTTTAATTCTTTAATGTTCATACACATTGTTAATTTCTCTGTTTAACCAAAACAACAAAAACTGGAACAATGAACACAGTTAAAGAACCAACAACAACTGGAACAATGGACCAAAATTCCGATCATCCTTGAATCCAAATTTCAAAATTTGACCTTTAATATGCCCATATCATCTCCAAATTTCAAACTTTGAAAAGTAAATAACACAGTTAAAACAAAAAAAAAAAAAATCTCCTGAAACCATCCTATAACCTGCATTTGCATACAAAGTACGAGCTCCCATATCATCTTCATACGCCCTCAACGCAAGATACAACAACAACAACAACCGGAAAAATGATAAAGATGAACCAACCTTGAATCTGGATTGAGGGCGAATTGCGGCCGGATTTGAGGGCAAATTGCGGACGGTTTGGAGGCGGATCCAGACGAATTGCGGACGGTTTGCGTGATTTAGGGCTTCGTCTCCAAAAATTGATTGCTCCGGAGGTCCTGATTTGGTGGGTAGTTGCTTCCTCCATTGATTAGAGCCGATGGTTGTGGGAGGGGTGGGGTAGCCACGTTGTAACGCCGATCGATTGGACGGAATAGACGATGGGAGGATTTAACGGGGAGGGAAGGGAAGCGGGTCGCCTGATTGTGGGAGGGGTGGGGTAGCCACGGTGGTGAGGCTGGACGGGATGAAGGGAAGGAGAGGCGGTGGCGGTGGCGGAGGTTCTGATTTGGTGGGTAGTTGCTTCCCGTTCCTGTGTGAGTGAGAGAGAGAATTAGAGATAGAGATAGAGTAGAGAGAGAGTCAGTGAGAGAGAGAGTTTAAATATTAATTTCAAAGTAAATATTAATTTTAGATGAGATAGTTTTTTTTTTTATTTGAATGTAAAATTAGATAGATTTTTAATTATTATTATTTAAATATTGTGTTTAATTTTATGTTGTATTTAATTTTATAGGTTTGAAAAAAATGAACAATCAAGGAACATTGAACATTTATGGATATGGTGATTCGGCTTTAACTGAAATAGTAAGTTAATATTTTACTATTACTATTTTATATGTGATATGTGATATGTGATTGTGATAATAATGTGATTTTTATTTTATATGTGATATGTGATTGTGATAATAATGTAATTTTTAGATTGACATTTTGAGAAGAAACAATGTCTCAATTGTCATGCGAGAACCGTTTGAACACGATGAAATGATAAGGGTAAACATTTGATGTTAAATTAATTTTTTTTTTTTTGTATATACATTAATTAACGAATATATATAGATTTTTTGACTAATATTTATAATTCATTATTAGGACCAAAATCGACTAACAAATCTACCGACAGTTGCATTGCCCCCACTGGTATTTAATTTATTTCAGTTTAAATATTTAGTATTATTTATTTATAATTTCAGTTTAAATATTTATTATTGTTTATTTATAATTTGATGTATGTAATTTAAATGCATGTAATTTAATTTAATTTATTATAATTCTGTCAATAATTATTTTGTCTTTCCTTTGCCTTAATGTTTTTGAAGCTTCCTATAGTGCCTACAATTTTTTCCCACTTAAACGAAGTACCTCCTCCAAATAAACATATAATAATTTTATTAAACACTAGCACATGCCCGTGTCCAAGGCCACGTAATTGTTTTTAAAAAAAAAATTTTTAATTAATTTTTTTTTAAGGGCAAAATGGAAAAGGGACAAAATAGTGAGGGCAAAATGGGAATTTCGACTGTTGAAACTGTAGCAAGAACGGTAGCAAACACAGGCCTCATTTATACTATAGATATAATAAATATAAATATAATAAATAATGTGATTTTTAGGTTAAGGAATCAAGTTTAACTCGCAAACGACGTATGTTGAGGGAAAAGATGGCGAAGAACACAACTGTGCCACCGTCGACTCATCTTATAGGATCAAAAAGATTGAGATCATTTACGTCAGGCGAAACTTTCCCCCCACGAACCCCCGACTTGAGGTGCATTACTGTCGCTGAAAGAACTCCCGACCGAGAATGATGCGGTAACAAAGAACCATTAATCATGAAGATATTGATTTAAATATCATTCCTCTCCGTCGAAACCTTGAAGATGAATTTTTCTCAACGATTCCTACCTCTCCTGTTGTTGTTCTACCCAATGGGTAAATTTTCAACTTAGCTCACATAACTAGAGATATATATACTCTATTATACTTTAGAAATTGATTTAAATAGTATTTTTAAAATCTTTTGTAGGACAACAACTAATCCAAATGATGTCACCAACCTCCCAATACGTGGAAATACAGTTCGTCACTTTCTCGGTGAAATGGATGTTGAGTGTCCTCATTGTGGGGCATTACATTGGATGGATGAAAAACTCACAAAATCATCTAAAACACGTCCTCTTTTTGGGACATGTTGTCTGAGTGGAAAGGTTAGACTTCCTGAACTCAAAACGCCACCTCCAGCAATTAAATCTTTGTATGACGAAAATGATGCTCAATCAAAGTCATTTCAGAAATACATTCGACAGTATAATGCGTCTCATGCTTTTACGAGTCTGGGTGCTCAACTTGATGAAAGGGTTGTCAATGGGAGAGGTCCTCCAAGTTTTGTCATACACGGTGAATTGCGTCATCGAACTGGATCTCTCATGCATCCACCAGAAAAAGAACCAGTTTACGCGCAATTGTACATTTATGATCCGGATACCGCTTTGCAATATCGGTGTCGTAATAATCCACATTTGAGAGAAGACGTGATGAAGATTATCCAGGACACTTTGCTGGAGCACAACCCATTCCCGACAAAGTACCGTCAAGCTCATGAAATTTTATGTCAACCTGGAGTAGGTGATGCAAACATTCCAGTTCGACTATATTACAGCTCTGCACAGGATCGTCGTAGATACAACTTACCTACAGCAGATGAGATTGCAGTTATTTTACCCGGTGATGGGAATGATGATCCGAGTGGTATGAGGGACATACTCTTACATTTACGAGGGAAAAATGGATTAATGCGAATTAATGAGTGTCACCCTGCATACTTACCTTTGCATTATGTGTTGTTCTTCCCATTTGGCGAGCTCAGCTGGGAACCCGGTTTGAAAAGATGGAATGTCGATGCCAATTGTCCATCTACATCTCGCATTACCCAGATGGATTACTATAGCTACCGTCTTTTTCAGCGTAAGGGTGAATTTTCAACGAAATTGAGGGGTGGAAGGTTAAACCAGGAATTTGTGGTGGACGCGTTTCTTTACTTGCAATTGAGCAAAATCGGTTGACCTACATGATATTGAATCAGAGTAAGCTTCGAAGTGAACTTTATAAGGACCTTACTGAAGTGATTGTACGAGAAGGCACAGATCCAAACCAAGTGGGTCGACCAATGATTTTGACATCTTCTTTCTTGGGTAGTCCGAGATATATGTTTGAAAATTTTCAAGATTCAATGGCAATCACACGATACCACCACCACCCGGATATCTTCCTTACCATGACTGCTAATCCCAAGTGGCCAGAAATTACTAAAGTGTTGCTCCCAAATCAATCAGCAAGCGATCGTCCTGATTTAGTTGCGCGTGTTTTCGAGTTGAAACGTAAAGCTTTAATGAAAGAAATTGAGAAGAATGGGGTTTTTGGTACTAAAGTTGCTCATGTTTTCACGATCGAATTTCAAAAGCGCGGACTTCCACATATGCATTTACTTTTATTTCTTGCTGCAAGAGGCAAAATCAGGACATGTGCACAAGTTGATAAGATTGTGTGTGCTGAAATTCCAGACGAGAGAGATGATACCGTGTTACATGAAACAATCTTAAGTTGTATGATACATGGACCGTGTGGATCTTCGTGTTTGGAAAAAAATGTCTGCACTAAAAGATATCCGAAGGCTTATGCAGATTCAACGACCATGGCGGATGATGGATATCCAACATATCGTCGAAGGAATACTGGTCGAACTTATACGGTCAGGGGACAAGAAGTTGATAACCGACATGTTGTGCCATACAATCCACATCTTTCGAGAATGTTCAATTGCCACATAAATGTTGAAGTTTGTGCTGGCTTGGTTTGTGTTAAGTATATCAATAAGTACATTTACAAAGGACATGATTGCACTATAATGATTATTGGAGGAGTTAATGAGATCCAACAGTACTTTAATGGAAGGTATATTAGCCCCCTTGAAGCTTGCTGGCGCGTCTTTGGAAACACAATGCATGGTGAACATCCACCGGTCATGTGGTTAGCTGTTCATTTACCAGGATTGCATCACGTGAATTTTAATCCAGAAGATACAGCTGAAGATATATCTGCAAGAACTGCCAATCAAGCATCGACTCTAACAGCTTTTTTTTGCATATTACACAGCAAATCCGAATGCACCCAAATTTTCATATCATGAGTTTCCTCAATTTTTCGTTTTCAACAAGAAGGAGTGGAAACCGAGACAAATTGGATTCTCTATTGGTAGAATGTACTTTGCTTCCCGACTCGGAGAGAGATTTTACTTGCGGTTGCTACTCACCCATGTCAAAGGTCCATCTTCATTTCAGAGCTTGCGCACTGTCGGTGGTGTTTTGTATCCCACTTTTAAATTAGCATGTGTTGCTTATGGATTAGTAGAAGATGATGAAGAGTGGGTACAATGCCTTCAAGAAGCATCTGTTATGCATACTGGGTACCAGCTTCAAAGATTGTTTAGTACAATTCTTAGCCAATGTTCTCCGTTAAACCCATATGATTTGTGGAAACAATTTTGTCTTCATATTTGTGATGACCTTGCTCATAAGATACGTACAAAATTTGGTATTCCAGACCCCAGCATTTCAGTTGTAGAAGATTATGGGTTGTATCTTCTTAATCAGCTACTTCAAGAAACAGGAAAAAGTTTGACTGACTTCCCACCGATGCCCTTGCCTACAAGAAATTGGAGTGAGTTCACGGGTAATAAGTTGATATGGGAACACCGTCAGTTAAACATCAAAGCGCAAGAACATGATGTCGATACTAGGGTGGGTTCTCTAAATGATGCTCAGCGGGTTGCTTACTCTTCAATTCTTTCTTCTGTTCTTGAAGATCGTGGAACAACTTTCTTTTTGAATGGTTGTGCTGGGACAGGAAAAACTTTCTTGTACAATACGATAACACTTAAATGTCGTTCTCTAGACCACATTGTTATAACTGTTGCATCATCTGGTATTGCATCCTTACTGTTAATTGGTGGTAGAACTGCGCACTCGACCTTCTGTATCCCAATTGATGTTCATGGAAATTCAACATGTGGCTTTACTAAGCAATCTATACATGCTGAGTTGTTCAAAAAGCTAAACTCATAATATGGGATGAAGTGCCAATGCAACATCGATACTGTGTTGAAGCCGTCGATCGCACCCTTCGTGACATTCGGGATAGTAATGACAAACCATTTGGAGGCATCACCGTTGTTTTGGGCGGAGATTTTCGACAAGTACTACCTGTTGTTCCAAGGGGTGTTCGAACACAGATAGTTGGGGCAACATTGAGACGTTCACCTCTATGGTCTGCCATTAATATCCTAACGTTAAATGTTAACATGCGTCTGGACAACACAAATAATTCACGAGTGGATTTTCTGAACTTTCTGATGAAGGTATTTTTTAATTACTTTAACATTTTCAACATTTGTGTTTCAATCTTTTAACATATATGTTTTAAAATGGTTAATTTATTTCATGATTAAAAATTCAGATTGGGAGCAGTCCTGAAGAAGTTATATTAATACCGTCAACAATAAGGATTTGTGAAAATCCCGTTGAGTTATTAGATAGCATTTACCCACAACTTGGGGTAGCAGGCGTGGCGAACCCATCATTCCTTACTGAACGCACAATTTTATCAGCAAGAAATGACGATGTTAGTTCTATTAATGAAAGGGCACTTCACATATTTCTGGTGAAACAGTTTCTTATTTGGTGGCGATAAAATGTGCCACGATGATGAATCCAGCCGGAACATTACAAATCGATATCAAAATGAGTATCTCAATTCACTAAATCCTCCGAGCTTACCACCTTTTAAACTTGATTTAAAAGTTGGCTGTCCCATTATGTTATTGAGAAATCTTGCTCCGAATGATGGTCTTTGTAATGGCACACGATTAGTGATCGTCAGATGTGCGCCACACGTTCTTGAAGCTCAAATTTTGACCGGGGATAAGGCTGGAAAATTAGTTTTTATCCCAAGAATATCACTAGCTCCTTCATCCGGAGAATTGCCTTTCAACATGACGAGGCGACAATTTCCTGTTCGTCTGGCATTCGCGATGACCATTAACAAATCACAAGGGCAGTCAGTGAAATTTGTGGGTATTGATTTGCGCAATCCTGTTTTTAGTCATGGACAACTGTATGTTGCTCTTTCTAGATGCACATCTCCAAAACGTATTAATGTTCTTCTCTCTGAAAGTAACATAAATTCTACAACAAACATTGTCTACCCAGAAGTTTTATTATAGTATAACTATGAAAAGGTAATTATAACATAACCTAAACAATTTTTTAAAAGATACGTTTTTTTATCATCATTCTCAAATATTTGAATCATATATTTGTAGTCATGGGATGAGTGCGTGAAAGAATATAGACGCTTGCACAAACCTACGACAAGGGCTTGGAATGGGCATAATAAGGTAATTATTATTTTTTTTAATTATTATATTGTTAATTTAATAAAAATATATTGATTTCATTTTTTATTTATTTCAGGTGCTTTTACGTAAACGTACCTGGCCAATGTCTGTTTCGATTGAGACAACATCTTTACTTCAAGTGGCTAAAAATCTATATGTTAATTAGATGTTAATTTATGTCTTATCTTTTTGTAAACAAGGGCATAATGTTTATGTTCATAAAAATCTATACGTTAATTAGATGTTAATTTATGTCTTATCTTTTTGTAAACAAGGACATAATGTTTATGTTCATACATCACTATAATTTGTAACTATAAATGTTTAAGTTAATTAAAAAAAAAGACCCGTGTCCTCGGACACGGGCATATGTACTAGTCTCTACATATATATAGTTTCAATCATTCGAAATAAAAAAATATTTACTTATTTATTTATTTATTTAAGTCACTATTAGATGTATACATAATATATTTTTCTTTTCAAATGATTAAGATAATTATGTATGTATAATTGATTAAATGTGGAAGAGATATGAAATATTTTAGGGGTGAAATGGGATTACTCTGTACATATATTATGAAGATAAAGTCTATTAGGTGATGTTTTTTTTTCTTAAATTGATTGTAATAAACTTTGTTTACAAAATTAATTATTTGGTTGTTATATTGATAGAAGGATTTTTCTGAATTGTGACATATATATATAGAGTTGAAATTAAGTATCTCTACATATATAGAGTTTCAATCATTCGAAATAAAAAAAATATTTACTTATTTATTTATTTAAGTCACTATTAGATTTATACATAATATATTTTTCTTTTCAAATGATTAAGATAATTATGTATGAATAATTGATTAAGTGGGAAAGAGATATGACATATTTTAAGGGTGAAATGAGATTACTCTGTACATATATTAAGAAGATAAAGTCTATTAGGTGAATTTTTTTTTCCTTTAATTGATTGTAATAATCTTTGTTGTAAGTTAAAAGATAGAACCACTATTGATGTTTGAGTTGAGCTTTCGACGTTTGTATAGCGTCGTTTATTATATTATTGTGAATGCAGTTGATTTGTAGTTTGATAAAAAAATTATTAACAAAAAGTGGATATAATTTTTCAGTAATATATGTGAGATGAGAGACGCATTTGCAAATTTTAGGGAGATAGATGAATTTGTGATAGGTAGATGGGGGTAGGGTATGGGAGGGGAAGAGATGTGAAGTTAACAATTTAATATTTTTACCTTCTTTTTATTAACATCTCTCCATATATAGAGTTGCAATTATTTAAAAGAAAACTTTATTTATTTAATTATTTAAGTCATTATTATATTTAGCCATAATTTACTTTTCAACATAGGGATAAAGTTGTAATATTTTGAATATGTTACAAAGAAATTAAAACTTTTAATTTACGAAATAAAATTTGATGTTTACTGGGGATGAAAAAATTGGGATTTTGGGTTGTCTAAAAAAATTGGGTTTCCTTTTCCGTTTATTATTTATAAACTAATACGGATTGGTTTAATATATACTCCCTCCGTCCCACGTGAATGGAGACTTGTTTCCTTTTTGGGACGTCCCACGTGAATGGAAACTGCCCAAAATGGAAACAAATATTCACTATTCCACCCACTCATTCTCTCTCCTACTTCACTTTTACACTCACAACATTCTCTCTCCTAACTATTCCTCCCACTCATTCTCTCTCCTATTTAATTCTTCATACTCACAAACACCTCCTCCACCTATTTCTCTCTCCTACTTTTCCTTAATTTCCACACCTAAAAAGTTAGTCCCCATTCATGTGGGACGGAGGGAGTATGAATTTAATGTCTTTAAGTATTTTCGATTCAAGATGTTATTTGGTTAAGGGAAATTATTTACATAATCGTATTCTTTGTTGTTCTTCGTGTTATTTATCATCTATTTACGTTAAATATCACTATTTCAAATTATATTTTTAAATTTTAATTGGTATTTGATTATATATATATTTTGTACTAATTTTGGTTTAAGGTAAGTTATGTTATTTTTGTGCATCGTACAGGTGTACTGCTAGTATATTATTAAAGTAGAATCATTTCATGCTCAGTTTGCCACGTGACTTTATGACGTGAAATTTCACGTGGCGGTATTTAATAGACTTAATAAATTCAAGGAATTCAATTTGAATTTTGAAAATTTCCAAAAGTTAATAACGGTTAATTCTTATCCTAAGTCAAGAATAAAAAAATATTCCGTTTCCTAAACTTCATGGAATTCAGTTTGAATTTTGAAAATTTTCAAAAGATAATTGAAATATTAAACAGCTCGGGATAATCATTACTCCATCTTAATTTGAAAATAATAATTATAAAAAAATCTTAGTTTCAAATAGTTTCCTTAAATTCTTCTTTAATATGACTCTTAAAAATCTTCCTATAAATATATCATGTTGATTTCAAGTATTATATATTTAAACTAAATCATTTTCTAATTTTCTCTTCAAATCATTGTATTACAATAAATACGTCAAACAATATGAGTATCAGTGAAAAGAAATAACCTATGACAATGACATGCTAATGCCAACCATCCTTACCTTATCATCTCCAAAACACAAAGTCAATATTTAATTTTCTATGTAGACTCATTATTCAAGACATTTCAGTTGTAACCCAAGTATATAAAACCTTTTGAAAATGAAGCTTATAAGTATTTTACTGAAATTAAATATAGATTCTTTTCCCATTGATATTGGTAGTTTAGGTCCTTTTATTTATTGTCCATTTATTTATTTGGGCAAATGTCAATGATGTTACTTTATACATAGTAAAAACTTTATAAATTAATAATAATGAGATCGATAAAATTTATTAATTTAAAGAATTTTTAGCTATTTGATGAATTTTAGATTTCATTATATGTACATAATAAGTTGAAAGACGCTTAAAACTCTTCAAAACTTTATGATACAATTTAAAAACACAACAATGCAGCTATTAGATGCAATACGAAAAATTAGAAATGAACTTCAACTATATTTGACTTTAATTAGAAAACAAACCACTAAAGAGTCATATTTTCACTAAATTGCAATAATTATTTTTTTCAATTTCTAAGATTTATTGATTTATGATTTTCATGGATCCTTAAAATTATAAAGGAGTCTTTCGAAAAATTATTATCTTATTACTTTATTAATTTTTGTGAAATTTCAACTGGCCCAAATTTCATCCGGACAAATTTATTATTTTAGAGAGTTTTTAAATTTATTGAGTATTAATTTAAAAAGTTTCTACCGTGTGTGTATATGTATTGTATTTCTTTTGTTTAAAAATGAATATTCAAAAAAACAATACAAATTTATTTTTGATTAAGAGTAAACTTAAACAATTTTTAAACATTTATTTTAAAATTGAGGAAGTAACTAATAAGATTTGAGTCGGTAATGATATACTTCAATTTTTGTGGATAAGTGATACGCAAGATATGTTCTTTCTTTTAGAACTCGCATGAGTAAGAAGAAAGAAGCTAAGCTAAAATAAGTAGCATTTATTGAAGGGAAACAATATCAAATATTAGTCAGGCTTGTCTCAATAATTATTGGGGTTATGTATTAAATTTGAATATGAGACCCTTAATATATATAAAAAAAATACGATGTACAATATATATATATATATATATATATATATATATATGTGTGTGTGTGTGTGTGTGTGTGTGTGTGTGTGTGTGTGTTTTAGTATTTTCATCTTATGTGCTTGCTGAAGTTAAAAAAAAAAAACACACACACAATAGAAAAGAGCACTTAAAGTCCTTCCTCTTCCTTCAAAAGTTAAACAAAAAACACAATAGAAAAGAGCACTTAAAGTCCTTCCTCTTCCTTCAAATTTTAGGGGCCTCCAATGGCTACTCCAACTAAGTGTGGAGTTATAAACTAATCAAAAGCTCACTGCAATCCAAATACGGGCGAGATGACTTTCAACGAACAATCGTCAAAGGCACCATCTTCGCTTTAACCACCGCCATCGCAAGCATTGTCAAATCTCAGATTTGGATATCGTTGTTTTTAACTTCATGAAATTTAGGGTTTTGAAATCAGGGACGGAGGTGTGGGAGCGTGTTGAGAGTTGAAGAATGAAGGTGACAACGTATAGATTGAGGGAGGGTATGGAGGGGCAGTTTGGCCATTTGGAATTATTATAAAGATAGTTAGGGACTCTACGGTCCTTTTGATTTCAAACCAGAAATTCTAAGTTAGAATACGAAATAAGTTGTTTTTATTGATAAATTATACCATATATCAGAGACTTATTGGTAAAAACTCTGAGAATATATAAGAAAACCTTTGATAAATTTCCGTACAAGTCTTTCGCTTCATAATTTTTGTGTATACGAAATTCAAAGTAAATAAAATGAAGAAAAATAAAAAAAAATAGTATTTATTTTTGTTCAATTTTTATTAGCCAATATGAAAATCATAATTAATTCAAATTATATACCTAAAAATAATAAGGAAACACTGCAAAAAAAAATAAAAAAAAAAAAAAAAAAAAAAAAAACTCAACTCTTCATTTTTTTTTTGAAATTGATCATTAAATTCATATTTATTTTATTTAAAACATCCAATTTTTTATAATTTTTTTATGATTATTATCACTAACACAGTTAGTTTTTACCCGATAAAATGGTCATTTTCCATTTCAAGTGATCAAATTAGAAATTTCACAAATATATAGATCAAATTGGGATCTCTTGAAACATATGATCAATGACATGATTGAAACACCTTACTCTCGCATTATAACTTCGAATTATCAATTTCATTTTAAAAGATAAGTTATTGCCTAATGACATGGTTCGATCACCTTACTCTCAACAAGTAGGAGAATGAGAGAAACGTTTTACATAAACATTTTCAGTGTCTTTGTGAATCTTAGGGCAAGAATCTTAGGGCAAGTTTCGTGTCCTAAAGTGTGATTGAAGACCACATCCCATTGTTTCTCATAATAATCATATGTTCTTTTTGCCTATATTTATGTTTAATTAATTAGTTTTTTGATTTTCCGTCGAATAATGACGGGTTGCTAACTAGTGTTATTCTTATAACAAAAACTTTTTATCTACTTTATTTCTGCTAGTTTATTTTTTATACTCACAATATTTATATTTTCTTAATTATCGTGAAAAGTCAAATTAAAAACAATAAATCGGAACGGAGTGAGTAAGAGTTTTTTATGAATATTTTTTTCTCTACATACGTGAGACATTATTATCATGTCAAATAAAAATAAAATATTATGTTATTTTCATTAAAAATTGATAACATTAAGCCCTTCAAAACGATCTACAATAATAATAATATTAAAAAGCTCTTTTTCATTAAAATAAAGAATTGTTAAAATGCTCCTTTCCCATTGCACGGATGATATGAAGCCTAATGATGGTTCTTTTCTTTTTCATTCTTTTTATTTGTTGGTACTAATATTAAATTGTGTGATGCTAGAATTTGATTAGGGGCAAATAATAATTTAGGAACTGAACTTATAGGGGAGTCTTTCAAGCGGGGTTTGGAATTATTTTTTAATCACATCAGGGCTTCAAATTTCAAATGTGTTTTTTTCGTCAGTTATGATTTTTTTTTTGACAAAATTCCTAAAAAATGTCGTTAAATAGTACTCCTTTCGCTCCTAAAAGATTGTCCTGTTGTACATTTTGCAATTATTAAGGATGCACTAACATTCATGCCTTAGTTTAGAAATGAGACATACTTTTTGGGACAAGTCGAAATGACAAATGGGACAATCTTTCAGGGACGGAGGGAGTATGTCATTAAATAGGTTTTTAGGTAGAAGAATACTGAAATTCAAAATTTTTATTTGGTCCTTGTGTTTTAAGAAATCTCAGTTTGGTCCAGCTATTTGTGAAATTTTCAACTTGATAACTTGAAATTAAAAAGGGTTAATTACAATTTAGGGCCTGAAGTCTTGTATGAGGTCCCCAAATGGGGCCTGACTTTTTTTTTTTAGCGATTTAGGGCCTGACATTACATTTTTTGATCAAATCAGGGCTTTTTGACGGATTTTGTTAGAAAAGTTAGTTAAGTGACGAATTTTGGACTAAATTGAAATGCAAATTAGTTATTAAGGACTGTAATGTAAATTTTTAAAAATTGATGACCGTTACAAAATATTTTTTAAAAATAATATTTTTTGAAAATATAATATATTGTGAAAAGCTGTAATTTTTTTTATAATTTTTAAAATATGTTAAAATAAATGTTATAAATATAAAAAAAAAATTGTATTTTTAAAGAAAATAGTATTTTTTTTAAAAAAAATTAATTAATTATTAACGTAAATCTTGTAATATTTTTTTTTTAAAAAATAAATACCTTGTCCACCTCAAAAACTAGGCCCCACTATGGTGTCCCACCGTCTCCGTTCAATCCACCCCCAAAACCAAATCTTCTCTCCAATTTAGAGTAAACAAATTAATTTAAAAATATTTTTTAAAAATATTATTTTCCAATATACGAACATTAAAATTTTCTTCTGTCAAAATCCCCCTGGGGAGGTTTTCTTATTTTTTAAAACATTAGTTAAATGACGAATTACGAACATTAATTATTTGTATAATTAAACATTAGTTAGGTCAACTTGACCTAACTCTATTGTCAACTTACTTCTTTTGTTTTAAACATTAAGGGGCCGTTTGGTTAGGAGGCTTAGAACAGGATAATATTCATCAGGATTAATAAGGTTTATTAATATGGTGTTTGATTGTAAATAAGGCATCAGAATAATTAAGACGTTTTAGTGGGATTAGGTCTTAATCCCCTCACTAATTATCCTGATAGGAAGGAGGTATTATTAATCCCTTCCATATCCAACGCTGGGATAATTATTTTTGTACCTATCGTGCCCTTCCTTGCTTACCGCTATTAAATAGAAGAGATATCAGCGCTTAAACCATTCCGTCCTCTTTCGTTCTCCATCGTCGTTGTTGACACAAACCTAAATCAAATTCTGTAATTCAGTTCTAACCCTCAACAAATCCTGGCATCCAATTAGAATCCAAAATGAGAAGACCCAAATCCAAAAACTTCCGCATTCAGAAACGCGAATCAGAGGTAGAAGAAATCCAATTTCTCAATTCATGGATTGAATTCGATAAGCCTGATTCTGGTTCAAACCCACTTTCTCTCCCGCCTCTGCTGTCCAATGATCCAGTAGGCCGTCTTGACGACAACACGGTCTCTCGGTACGCTGGGTGCACGAAATTCCGGCAATTGCCATTGTCAAAGAGAACAAAAGATGGATTAAAAGATTCTAAGAAGTATTCAGAAATGACTGAGATACAGAGAGCTTCATTGCCCCACGTTCTTTGTGGTCGTGATATCCTCGGTGCCGCAAAAACTGGGTCCGGAAAGACACTCGCTTTTATCATTCCTGTGAGTTGTACATTGGTTACATTTACAATTGCAGTATCACCTAATTGGATTTAAAACTCCCAATCAACTTGTTTTCACCAGTGTACCTTTTTATTTTTTGTCTTTGTGTTCATGGGAAAACAATGGTACTCATGTTCCAAAATGTGTGTCTGATTTTATTTTGTCAAGGTAACTCTGAAAATTTATTTTTATGCCCTTCTAATGTCATTTGTTTTGAACTTTAATATGATTTTTTTTTACAACATGAATGTTTATGTTAAGTTATGGCCATAATAAATTAGGGTTATTTTTGGAAAATAAAAAATAATACTGTATAAATTTATTTCTTACCAAACATTAGATAATGCTAATGTGGAATTAAAGCTTTTTAATCCTGATTATACCAAACGCAAGATTACTCAAAATCTAAGGATTATTAGTACCAAGGATTATTAATGAGGGTATTAATAATCCCCTCATTAATAATACCGCTAATCCTTATCCGGCAACCAAACGAGCCCTAAAGGTATTTTAATACCAATATACGAACATTAATTATTTTTTAACATAAAAAAAATATTACAAGATTTACGTTAATAATTAATTAATTTTTTTTAAGAAAATACTATTTTCTTTAAAAATACAATTTTTTTTATATTTATAACATTTATTTTAACATATTTTAAAAATTATAAAAAAATTACAACTTTTCACAATATATTATATTTTCAAAAAATATTATTTTTAAAAAATATTTTGTAACGGTCATCAATTTTTAAAAATTTACATTACAGTCCTTAATAACTAATTTGCATTTCAATTTAGTCCAAAATTCGTCACTTAACTAACTTTTCTAACAAAATCCGTCAAAAAGCCCTGTTTTGATCAAAAAATGTAAAGTCAGGCCCTAAATCGCTAAAAAAAAAAAGTCAGGCCCCTCTTGGGGACTTCATATGAAAAGTCAGGCCCTAATTTGTAATTAACCCAATTAAAAATTACCATTTTAACGAATAAAAATTAACTGAGTTAGTGATAATGATCATAAATAGAGTTAGATGTGTTGAATAAAAAAAACATGAATTTGATGATCAAATACAAAAAAAATTGAACAATTAAGTGAATTTTTTTTTTTTTTTTTTGCAGTTTTTCCTAAAAAAATATAATAAAATCATGTGCCACTTATTTCTTAGAATATTCGGACGTGAAAGCATTAAACAAGCAAACAGATAGCAGAAAATATTCAATGAAAAATCCTTTTGTTGTTCTCAATTATACACCAAAAATACTCAAAATAAATTCTATAACAAAGCCTAGTAAGAGTATTTGATAACCCTAAATGCAAATCATCCCCTTCGTTGTGGAGTTCACTGTTGAGCATGAATCATTGATTGAAGACGAGGATAATACAACAGATAATTAGAGCCAACAAAAATAAATTAATTAATTAAATGCCCAACAATCAAGAAGGTTTGGGATTAGCAATAGGCTCAGATTTGCTTTTGAGAAGATTATTGTATTCTTCAAGCTCATCATAATATATATCCCACACGCACCGTACACATCCGCTGCCGCAGCAATCTCCCGGCAACGGCTTCTCCGGCGGAGGCGGAATCGGCTCAGATTTTTCCGGCTCCTTCTTCGTAGTCATCGTTGATTTTGATACTTGAATTGATAGATCTTTCTCCTTGGCTTGATCGGACATGATGAAATGCCGAATTTGAGATCGGTTGAGAGAATTGATAAATCGATTGGGAGAGATTCGTTGAAAAGTAATCAAATGTCTCATTGCCAATCGAGATCCACCATGCTGCTGGTGTCGTTGATCTCGTGGCTGACTTGGACCACGGGGGTGAATGGGCGGCGGCGGCGGCGGCGATGATCTGTAATTGCAGAGTGGTTGTTGTGGATGAGAGTAATGGAATTTCAAGGGCGTTTCCATGTTAACAAATGGGCTGATAGGGTTATATGTTTGGGCTTCTAACTAACGAATCAAAGTCGTCTAAGGCGTTGACTATTTGACGATATGCGATGGGGTCTCCTGTTTATGCGATAAATACTAAATACAGGGAACCAAATATACAGGGAACAAAAAATTCCAAACCTGTTCTTGCCCGTCTCGTGTGTGTATACACGAGATGTCATCTATCATCTCGTGTATATTTACACGAGATTTAAAAGTTAACGCTCGCCAGACGTCTCGTGTAAGTTTACACGAGATGTAATCTATCATCTCGTGTATATTTACACGAGATGTTTCTTTTAACTTCAATCGGTTCTTTCAATTCGTTCATTTTTCTTGAACTTCAATCTGTTTCCTTTTCTGGAATTTCCCCAAGAAACTTGAAATAGCTTATAGCCCCACTGGGTTATTGAAAACTCCTTCAATTCTGTAATCTGAGTCCATTTTCTTGATCTTCAATCGGTTCGGTATTCTAGGGTTTACTGCATTTTCTTTAACTTCAATCGGTTCAGTATTTTAGGGTTTACTTTATTCTCTTGAACGTCAATCAGTTGGGTTTTCCTACAATTTCAATTTTTCGCAGAGATTTTTCAAGAAATCTAAGAAAGTGATGGGTGATGGACTTGACCGGAGAGGGCGAGACCAGGTGAGGAAGACGATGGAGGGAGGGAGCGAGCAATGGTGTTTTGCGTTTAAAGAGAGAAGGTCTCGTCTAGAGAGAGAGAGAGTAGTGAGCGACAGAAAAAAAAAATTAAGTATATAAATGGGTATTTTGGTAATTTACATAGTTCCCTGTATTTTTGGTTCACTGTATTTAACCATATCCGTTTATGAGGACCATGTAACCATTGGCTGACTGAGATCAATTGGTTAAAATTTCAAAAATAGAATAAAATAAAAATATAAAAATAGTGCTTTTTCTTTTTATAGTTACTAGGCAGTAGTACACCCGTGCGACACGAAAATGACATAATTTACCTTAAATCAAAATTAGTACAATAATATATATAATCAAATATCAAGTAAAATAAAAAATATAATATGAAATAGTGATATTTAACGTGAGTATAGAAAAATAAATAACAAAGAAAACAACAACAAATACGATTATGTAAACAATTTCTCTAATCAAAATTAGTACAACAACATATCTAATTAAATATCAATTAAAGTTAAATAATGTAATATGAGATAGTGATATTTAACGTAAATAGAGGAGAAATAACACGGAGAACAACAAAGAATACGATTATGTAAACAATTTCCATTAGCCAAATAACATTTTGAATCGAAAATACTTAAAGACATTAAATACATATTAAACCAATCCGTATTAGTTTATAAATAAAAAACGAAAAAGGGAACCCAATTTTTTTAGACAACCCAAAACCCCAATTTTCCATCCTCAGTAAACACCAAATTTTATTTCGTAAATTAAAAGTTTTAATTTCTTTGTAACATATTCAAAATATTATAACTTTATCCCTATGTAGAAAAGTAAATTATGGCTAAATCTAATAATGACTTAAATAATTAAATAAATAAAGCTTTCTTTTAAATGATTGCAACTATATACTCCCTCTGTCCCAGCCCACTTAAGAAAACTTTTCATTTTGGGCGTCCCACCAATCCTAAGAATTCCCAAAATGGAAAGTTTTTATCACTATTCTCTCCACTCATTCTCTCTCCTACATTATTTTAATACTCACAACACCATTATAATTTACTATTCCCTCCACTCATTCTCTCTCCTATTTTACTATTACACTCACAACATTTATTTTTTCCTTAATCCCCGTGCCATTTCAAAATTTCCTAAGTGGGCTGGGACGGAGGGAGTATATGGAGAGATGTTAATAAAAAGAAGGTGAAAATATTAAATTGTTAACTTCACATCTCTCCCCATCCCATACCCCACCCCATCCACCTATCACAAATTCGTTTATCTCCCTAAAATTTATAAATGCGTCTCTCATCTCACATATACTCCCTCCGTCCCAACAGTAGCTTTCCATTTTGCCATTTTGGGTGTCCCGTTAATAGCTTTCACTTTTCTTTTTTGGCAAATGAATCTTTACTATTCCCTCCACTCATTCTCTCTCCTACATTATTTTAATACTCACAACACCATTATAATTTAATATTCTCTCCACTCATTCTCTCTCCTATTTTCAAATTACACTCACAACATTTTTTCTTCCCCCCCATTTTCTTAATTTGCGTGCTTGGCAAAAAATGGGAAGCAATTGTTGGGACGGAAGGAGTATTACTGAAAAATTATATCAACTTTTTGTTAATAATTTTTTTTATCAAACGACAAATCAACTGCATTCAAAATAATATAATAGACGACACTACACAAACGTCGAAAGCTCAACTCAAGCATCAATAGTAGTTCTATCTTTTAACATGCAACAAAGATTATTACAATCAATTAAAGGAAAAAAAACATCACCTAATAAACTTTATCTTCTTAATATATGTACAGAGTAATCTCATTTCACCCCTAAAATATTTCATATCTCTTCCCCACTTAATCAATTATACATACATAATTATCTTAATCATTTGAAAAGAAAAATATATTATGTATAAATCTAATAGTGATTTAAATAAAAAATAAGTAAATATTTTTTTATTTCGAATGATTGAAACTCTATATATGTAGAGATATTTAATTTCAACTCTATATATATATGTCACAATTTAGAAAAACATCATTCCATCAATGTAACAACCAAATAATTAATTTTGTAAACAAAGTTTATTACAATCAATAAAAGGAAAAAACATCAGCTAATAGATTTTATCTTCATAATATATGTACAGAGTAATCTCATTTCACCACTAAAATATTTCATATCTCTTTCCCATTTAATCAATTAAACATACATAATTATCTTAATCATTTGAAAAGAAAAATATATTATGTACAAATCTAATAGTGACTTAAATAAATAAATAAATAAATAAATAAGTAAATATTTTTTTTATTTCGAATGATTGAAACTCTATATATGTATATATATTTAATTTCAACTCTATATATATATGCCACAATTCATAAAAACATCATTCCATCAATGTAACAACCAAATAATTAATTTTGTAAACAAAAAAAAATATCATTTATTAGTATACGAACAATAGTAATAATAAATAAATATTATATTTGTTTACATTAACTCAACATGAACATAATTATAATATTCATTTCCAATTTAACTTATTTAATTTTGAGAAGAAAAATCAAAATCTTATAAAAAACTAACAATTGTGTTAAATGATTTTTTTTTTTCAAACAATCCACTCCCTCATCAAATCCAACCCACTTCTTTCTCTCCCTCTTTCAAAATATCAATTCATACTATCTTTATTTTTTAGAATATTGACATGCACTTCAAAGAATAGGATTTCTTTTTTGTGTCCAAATCGAATGAAAGTAGTATCTATTTTTGGAGGAATTTTTTAATGATTTTTTGTGGAAAAAAAATTTAAAAAAAATAATTTATTATAAAATATTTTTTTATATTAAAAAAGAGGATTTTTTTTTTAAATAAATATCATATTTGTTTACATTAACTCATCATGAACAAAATTGTAATATTCTTTTTCAATTTAACTTATTTAATTTTGAAAAGAAAAATTAAAATTCAAAAATAACTAACAATGTGTTAAATGAATTTTTTTTCCAAACACTACACTCCCTCATCAAACCCAATCCACTTCTTCCCCTCCCTTTTTCAAACTACCTATTTATACTACATTTATTTTTTAGAATATTGACATGCACTTCAAAGAAGATGATTTTTTTTGTGTCCGAATCAAATGAATGTAGTATTTATTTTTGGAGGAAATTTTTTAATGATTTTAGGTGGAAAAAAAATTTTAAAAAAATTTATTATAAAATATTTGATTTATATCCAAGGAAGAGGATTTTTTTCTGTGTCCGAATCATAAGAAATTAGTCTCTATTTGTAAAGGGAAAAAATTATGAATTTTGGTGTAATTTTTTTTAATTAATTTATTATAAAATAATTGAGGTCAAAGAATTTGGGGGAAAAAATTCTTAAATTGAGGCATCCAATCAAAAGCACTTGATGTTGATTTCAATAACTAATATCTACATTTATGTCACGAACGTAAATGACTAAAATATCCTTGACAGATTTTCAAATTTAACCACTTGATGTTGACATTTTTGAGCGCCAAATTTCTATTTTAACCACTTTCTTGCTTTTAATATAGTATAGATATAGATTAAGAAAATAAAAAAAAATATGAAGAAAAAGGATAGACACCTACACTTATATTTGTCCAAAGTTTATAGTATAAGGTTTCAGTAACCAAATCGAATTTGAGAATCGTCCTTTTTTTTTTTTTTTTTTAATGTATTTCCTCGCATGAATCGTCCATTGGAACGTGAGATATACTCCCTCTGTCCCCATAAAAGTTTCACCAATATTTAAAAGAGCGTCCCGTTAATAGCTTCACCTTTCCTAAAATGGCAAAGAATTTTTACTATTTCACCCACTCATTCTCTCTCCTATTTTACTATTACACTCACAACACTTTTCAAATTTACTTTTTCCTTCACTCATTTTCTCTCCTATTATACTATTATACTCACAATATTTTTTCCACCCTTAATTTATGTATCAAACTAAAATAATGAAGCTATTATCGGGAGGGAGGGAGTATATATTATTTCAGCCTTAGATGTCGGATTGCTCTCTATTGTGCAATCTGGACAACACCAAATTCTAATTAAGCGGCGGACCTACGAGTTTTATTAAGGTCCCGTCTTGTCGAGTGTTTTAGTTAAAACGGAGATAAAAAAATTCAGCTTTTTTTTATTAAACGTGTTAGTCAAGAGTTTTAGACGGTTGAATTTTAAAAAGTTGGGAATATTTTGGCCGCTCAAAATTATAGCGTCCAAAAAAAGCTCCGTTTTAAAAAATTTCCGTTTATAAAACTGTGCACCAGACGAGCCCTAAGTGGGTGCTCAAATAATATACTCCCTCCGTTTGTTTTAAGTGAGTGTAAATTAGGAGTCAAATTGATATAACTTTTACCAATAATTTGAATAAAAATAATATCCTTATTAAAAAAATTAAAAATTCATTATTTTATCACGATTAATAATATTTTCAATCACAAGTTTTTCGATTTTTATTAGAATCATTATTTTTTATTTAAATTATTAGTCAACGTGACATCAAGTTGATCAAAAATTCACTCACGTGCGACGAGAGAGTATATAAATAAATTAGGGGAGTTCCCAAATCGTCATCCATGCTAATGGAAACGACCACTAAAAATTTACCACCAGGTCTTGTATTCTTAGATGGATGCACGTGTCATTGGCAAATTAACTGAAATTACATGCATACCATTATTTAAAGATGTGGCACGTGTGGACGCTTTCCTCCGGCCCATTCCGATTTCTCTCTTTTTTTTTCCATCTCAAAACTTTAAAATAAAATTTCTTAAAATTCAGAAGTAAAAAAAAATAAAAAATTATGAGAGCAACATTGTGTTCGTATCGTCGACACGAATCAAACTATTAGTATTAACATATAATCTGGAGCAAATTTGAGAAGCTAACAGTGGTTCCAAGTTCACAGTTGTTATTTAGAAGTTTACAATTATTTTTCACAGTTGTTCAAAAACAACAAAGAGAAATTCACAATTGTTTTAGCTAAATTCATAATTTCTGCATGAAAATGGCTACCATTTACTTCATTCACATTTGTTTTTAGTTAAGTTCACAGTTGGTTATAGTCTTTAATAATGACTTCTATTTTTGTTATTTATGAGATTATTTGACATATTTGTTAAGTTCACAAATGTTTTTAATCTTTTTAGTCCTCTTTTTTTTTTTTTTGCTATTTATGAGATTATTTGACATATTTGTTAAGTTCAAAGTTGTTTTTAATTAAGTTCACGGTTGTTGTAGTCTTTTATTGCCTCTATTTTACAATTTTATTGAGATTATTTAATATATTTGTTAAGTTCACATTTGTTTTTAAATAAGTTTACAGTTATTTTTAGTCTTTTATGGTATCTGCAATTTTATGAGTTGTTAAGTTTACATTTATTTTTAGTATTTTATAATCTCTATTTTTGCAATTTTATAAAATTATTTGACATGTTTGTTAATTTACGGTTGTTTTTATCTAAGTTCACAATTGTTCTAAGAGAAAAAGTCTTTCATTTTACTTGATTCTCAGTTGTTTTGTTAAGATAATAGTTGTTTTTTTTTTTTTTTTTTTTTTTACCTTTTTTGCCTCTATTTTAGATATTTAGGAAATATTACAAACATATGCATCTTTGTTAATGGATCCAATTTTGAGTGAAAAAACTAATAATAATAATTGTTTTTATTTTAAATTGATGACATATACTAACCACTTCTCTTTATGACCCACTTGAACTCATCATTAGAAGATGGCATGACCATGAAAAAAGAGGAGGAACATGTTTTGTACTAATGTTGCTCCATTTCTATAGACAATTATTCCTGAAAAACTTTCCCCACTTCTTAAAATTGAAAGAAATGAGCAATTCTAATACCCAAAAATAAACCAGTTAACTTCCCCTTCTTTCTCTCTCACTCAACGCACAAACACACTTGATGTATCACAATCTCTCTCTAAAAATGCAACCACAAACACCTCTTTCGTGGAATTGAGAACACCCAAAATTTCTTATACCATTTCTATTTCATTAAATCCAGTCTTTTTCTAAATGAAACCACAAACAATAACCTCAATAAAAAAATATACTCCCTACGTTTTCTATACTCACTCCCTCCCTAAAAGTTTGTCCCATTTGATTTTTTAGTTGAACTTTGACCACAAATTTATGAGAGATTAATCATGTTCATAAAATTCTAAAAGTTGTTGTTGATAATATTATTAATGGTGAATCAATAGGAATTTTTAAAATTTCATGAACATAATTAAATTGTCATATATCTGTGGTCAAAGTTCAACTAAAAAGTCAAATGGAACAAATTTTTAGGGACGGAGGGAGTACAATTTTGTACATAAATATAAATATAAATATATGTACATAAATATAAATAAATATAAAAATATGTACATCAATCATTCATTTTCCTTAGATAAATCATGCATGTCGATTCCTGCAACTTCCAAATAATTAAAGTTTGGAGAATTATACAGCGTGCACATGATATATGCATAGATGATGAATTATAGACTATGATCAATCAACTTCAAAGAAAGAGTGAGAAATAGGAGTGGAGTAGAGTGAATCATAAAGGAAATAACATTTCTAGCTACACAACACTCCCACTTTTTAACTCACCTTCCCAATATGGAAACCATGGAAGCTCCCCCTAGCTTTTTTTTTCTTCTTTTTATAACAAGAGATATTTATTTAACTTCTTCATCTGTAGATATATAGTATATAGAGAAACTGAAGAAGAGAGAGAGAGAGAGAGAGAGAGAGAGAGAGAGAGAGAGAGAGAGAGAGAGAGAGAGAGAGAGAGAGAATGGGGAGGGGAAGGATAGAGATAAAGAAGATAGAGAATGTAACAAACAGGCAAGTGACATATTCAAAGAGAAGGAATGGGATCTTCAAGAAAGCTCATGAGCTCACTGTTCTCTGTGATGCCAAGGTCTCTCTCATCATCTTCTCCAACTCCGGCAAATTCCACGAATACACCAGCCCCAATACTACGTACGTTTTACTTTTATTCACGATCTTAACTAGATCTACATAATCTTTTGACTGTAATTTTACTATGGTACAATCTATATACAAACAAGTAGATCACATTTTTTAAATAGTTTGACAAGTTAACTGCGACATTTATGGTGAGACAGAGACATTTTATTCATGTTGATTACCCTTTCGGGTTTGTTTACTTATTCCATGTCTAGCTATGTTTGTTTAGATATGTTTTTTTGTATGTCTTAGTTCTAATATTTTTTGCTAAATCAGGACAAAGAAGATATATGATCAGTACCAGGCTTCTCTGGGTTTTGATTTGTGGGCCACGCATTACGAGGTCGCATGTGATGGTTTATGAGTTTTTTTGTGTGTGTTTATGATGATGAAGAAGATGGATCTGATCATGTTGTTTTGATTTTTGGTGTGTAGAAAATGAAGGAGCGCCTAAGGAAAATGAAGGAAGTCAACTATAATTTGAGGAGAGAGATCAGGTAAACCATAATAAGTGTCGCGTTTTCTTTTTTTTTTTTAATACGTTTGATCGTTTATACATAAATATAGTTTTAGCGCAATTTGACTAGTGATTTAATTCCGATAATTTTGAAACTTTTCAAAGATTGAATGAAGAATTAATGTGATTTTACCTGCAGGCAAAGAGTAGGTGAAGAGGATTTGAAGGATCTGAACTTGGATGAACTGGTTCATCTTGAACAGAAGATGGAAGAGTCCATTGAGATTGTGCGCTCAAGAAAGGTTGTACCTATGATCTTTTCCGTAAACTTCATTCCCTCTGTTTCAAATGAATAATCAAAATATTTTCAAATTCGCTATTGATTATAAGCAAATTTGAAAATTTATTGTTTCTTCATTTTGAGACGGACAGAGGTAGTCTAAACTTCTTCCGTCCCAAAATGAATGTCTAATAAAAAAATTAGACATTCATTTTTTTGGAGGGAGAGCAGTTAATTTTCGTATATCTAGTTGACCATCAATTTTATGGACTATTTAATGTTGATTTCATTTAAATAATCTTGTTTAATATCCTAAACATTGTTTCAAATATTAACAGTACCATGTGCTTGAAACTCAGGCTAATACCTGCAAGAAGAAGGTTAATACTCATCTTAAATCGCTTGTTTTCCAATGTTTCAAACTCTATTTTCACCTTCCATTTCAGTTTTTCGTACTTCTGAGCTTTGTTTTACAGGTGAAAAACTTGCAGGAAATGTACGGCAATCTGCTTCTTGACTTTGTAAGTAATTAAGAACAGATCAACCATTGGTTCGCTTAGCATTGTTTTGATTCTTTTGCGTGGCGCTCATGGGGCGCCCATATCCCTTGAAATTGTTAATTTCTACTCCTTCCAGTTGTCGTATTTGGCTAGTCAAACTTTTTTTTTGAGCATCTTATTACATTTCCTAATGTGCTCTTCATGTTTCTTCACATGGTCATCTTGTTATACCTTAAGCCGAAGATTATCTCTTGATGCAAATATTGTAGGAAGCAAAATGTGAAGTGGAACAGAAGTATGAGCTAATGGGCAATGAGGAAAACTATAACTCTGCTGCTGTTGCATTCTCAAACGGAGTTTCAAATCTAAACGCCTTTCGCTTGCACCCTAACCTTCATAATGGTGGTGGAAATGATCCCCATGATCTCCGTCTTGCTTCTTCCGGGCTTGGTTTTCATCTTTGAAGACTTGTCTGCAGCGGTCCTAATATTTGATTTAACGTGCGTTACTGTAAGATTATGGCATAACCTGAATGCAATGGAGGATGCTTCAGTTTACTTAAGTATTTGTATTGAAGTGTGCTGATGAGTACTATAACTAAACAGTTTTAGAAAGAGCTTCTCTGGAGTGATATAACCATGTACTGTATGATTTATGAACAACTTGGTCCTTGCCAAGATATGGCATTTCATGTAGTAATTCCAACTATGGAATTAATCTATGCATTTATATATATGCCTCTATCCCAAAATAAATATAGCAACAACAACAACAACGAAGTATCTCAAAATGATGATTTGAGTTCAATTAACATAAAACTTCATAAAATCATCAAATAAAAGTGGGGAGAAATAATAAAAGAATAATACTAAATAACATATACTCCCTCCGTCTCACGAAAAGCTTCACTATTTTTCCTTGGCACATAAGAAAAAAGATGAGTGGGAAAATGGTTGTGAGAGAGAAGAAGTGAGTGAGTATGACAAGTGAGGCTACAGTTCAAATATGTGAGAAAAAAATGAGTGAGATTGACAAGTGAGATCCAAAATTTAAGTGTGTGAGAGAGACAAGTGGTGTATGAATATTATAATACTAATAAATTTTTACCATTTTAATTTTAAAAGAGGTGAAACATGTAATGGAATACTATAGGAATTAAGGCTCTGTTTGTTTAGCGTAAAATATTTTGCGAAAAATGATTTCCTGCAAAATGTTTTTCGAAAAATGAAAATATTTTCCGAAAAATAAGATAAACATGTTTTTGACTGTTTGGTAAGAAAAATATTTTCCGAAAAATGTTCGATTGAGTTGACAACAAATTTACCTACCCCAATCACCACCACCGCCACCACCCTACTCTCCACTACCACCCCTAACCCCCCCTCCCCCAAATCCACTCACCACCCCCAGCTCACAACCCCCCTTCGAGTAAAAAAAAAATCATTTTAAATTTATTTTTAACAAATACTCCCCCAATCCACTCACCACCTCTGTCAGCCCACCCCACCCTCACCCCCACCCAAAATAAACGGAGCCTAATATCATTATTAGCAGGGTAATTTGTAAATTTTGTATCTGATGAGGGTGATTACTGATTTCGTTAAAGAGCATTTGCTTTACCAAAAAAAAAAATTAGCAACAAAATATGTATCTCAAGTAAAATTATATGATCTTCCTCGAGGAGCTGTTTTGCTACCTCTCCGCCAACAGGAATTTGTTGCATGTCAATACATAAGCAATACCGTCAACATAAAGTTTTTTAAAGGGGGGGGGGGTGATGATGGGAATGGGATAGGAGTGGTTGATTGATGTGGGGGTGGGGGTGGTGATGGGGATGGGGTAGGGGTGGATGATGTGGGGTGGGTAACATGGGGGTGTGTGTATGTGAGGGTGTTACCATTTTTCGGAAAATGTTTTACTTAGAAAAAATATGTAAATCAATTTACTTAGAAAAGTGGGAAAAATATTTTTCGAAAAACATTTTCCCCATTTTTCGGTGCTAAACAAACACCGGAAAATGGGGAAAATGTTTTCCAAAAAACATTTTCCCTCGAACAAACGGAGCCTAAGTAGAGTCCATCCCGCCTAACACCCGTTCCAATCAGGTTCCTCGACTGGTCCTGTATAGCACACAGAGAGGCATTAAAATGAGCAGTGCAATGTATATCATCAGACAATTGAGAAACAGAAAGAAGATTGCAGTTTAAATTCGGTATGTAAAGAACATGATGAAGAATAAGGGTGTCTGTTAAGCGAACAGATCCCTCTATATGAGCAAAAACTGATGCGCCGTTAGGAAGCTTGACAGGGCAAGCTTGTATAGAGTAAGAATCAAAGAGACAAGCAGCGTTTCCGGTCACATGATTGGAAGCCCCCGTATCTATGATCCAAGAAGATGTATCAAACATACCGTGGAGACGATTATCCGGAATACGTGTATTACCAACGAGTCTGGCTAAAGCATTCCACTGTTCTGCAGTAAATAGAGACGAAGAGGCAGAGGGAAGTGCACTAGTAGCAGCAGCACCAACTTGGGCGGCACCGACCTGGGCGGTTGAATTGTTGCGTGGGGGTCCTTTGTCTCGACCTTGCTGGGGACGGCTCCCACCACGAGAATCCATTTTGCTACTGTCTCCCCACCATTCTGGATAGCCGACAAGTTCAAAGCATGAAGAAACATCATGACCCTTCTTCTGACAGTGAGTACATGTAAGAAGAGATTTGTCGGGTTTGTCACGACTACGAGAACTGCAAAACCGACAACATCCGGAGGGTCATCAAGAACCGGTTTAGCAAGACGCACTCGTTCATCCTGGGCTACCAATTGATAAGCTCGATCTAGAGTGGGCAAGGGATCCTGAGACAAGAGGTTAGTACGAAGAGAAGCATAGTACTCAGAATTCAAACCCATGAGAAATTCATGGAGTTTACTAGTAGCCCTCTGTGCCGCGTGTTGTTGTCCGGCTGTGCAATCGTTGCAGCAAGAACAATCTATAAGCGGCTCATAGTTATGCAGTGATTCCCACAATCCAGTCAACTTACCGAAATATACAGCCACAGGCATGGTTTTGGTTTGCTCACATCATGCGATCGACATCTTCAGTTGTTGAATGCGAGGTCCATCCACCAACGCATATCGAAATTTAAGGGACTCCCACAAACGTCTAGCATCTCTATATTTTGAGAGAGTGCTCTTAACCTCGGGATCGATAGTATTCATGAGCCATGAAACCAACATAGCATGGATGGTATTCCAATCTGACTCGGTGCAAGGAGGAACGGCGAAAGGAATAGATCCATCTAAGAAACCAAATTTGCGTCTAGCTTCGAGAGCGGTCTGAATATCACCAGCCCAATCATCATAGTTATCACCACAGAAGCGAGTAGGGGTTGTGAAATCACCAGGTCGATCTTGGGGACCAAGGTAGAAAGGAGAGTTATATTCAATTTTCAAAACCGGAGGCGGCATCCCATCTCCACCGCCGGCAACACCATGGCCAGCCATGAATCTAGAGCTTGTGTATGGTAGGCTTTGATACCATGTAGGAATTTAATTTGGGGTAGAATTTCTTGTGTTTATTCTTCTCTCAAGGAGGAAATATATAGTAACATAGTTTTAGGAACAGGAAAAATAAAAGGAAAAACAATCTGATTCCAAATCAACAACTCTAGGCCAAAACAGACGTGAGAAAAAAAGGAAACTAAATCTGTTCGACACTGGAAGCGGACGCTCCCCAATTCTAGAAACTTTGTACGTAAATTGGCACATTAAGAGCGGATGCTCCCCCTCCATGAGGGTGGACGCTCCCACATGTCAGTAACTGGCGTCACAAATACCCTTTTAGGATAAAAGTTGAAGACGAGGCTAGAATGTACATGTTATATAATGGACTCTATTGGGTTTGTAATATACAAAACAATTGATCAATGTGATGAAAAATCTATGATAGCTTGATACAAAACTTAAAACTAATAACAATAAATAAATAATCATAGTTTTGTTTTATAGTGATACAATGTTCTCCCTATAAGCAAGTACGTTTGAATAATTATATACTCCTTTCGTCCCATTTGAAGCTTCACCTTTTACTAAAGCGGGTGTCTCGTTAAAAGCTTCACCTTTTTTAAAATGACAAAGAATCTTTACTATTCCACCTACTAATTCTTTCTCCCACTTTACTTTTATACTCACAACACCAATCAACTTTACTATTTCCTTCACTCATTCTCTCTCCTATTTTACTTTTATACTCACAACACTTTCTCCATTAACATTTTTTCTTAATTTGCGTGCCTGCTCAAAAGGTTGAAGTTATAAATAGGACGAAAAGAGTATGTTATATGCTAAATTTGAATATAGGGTTCTTAATATATACTCCCTCCGTCCCACGTCATTGTGAACTTATTTCCATTTTGGTTCGTCCCACGTGAATGCAAACTGCCCAAAATGGAAATAAATTTATTATTTTATATTCACCCTATCCCACCCACTCATTCTCTCTCTTCATTTCCTACCACACAATTTATTCAACCTACTCCACTCATTCTCTCTCTTCATTTCCTACCACACATTTTCATTATCTTAATAATATTTCTTAATTATCGTGCCCGAAAAAATAATCCACAATGACGTGGGACGGAGGGAGTATATATATATATACATATATATATATATATATATATATATACATATATATATATATATACATATATATATATATATATACATATATATATATATATATACATATATATATATGTATATATATATATACATATATATATATATATATATATATATATATATATATATACATTAAAATACATTAAACTCCTCTGTAGGGATTTGATCATATCACTACAAGTATATATAATAAAAGTTATTTAATCAAGACAGCAACAATACTTGTTATGGTATCACATTGAAATTTATATATTTAATACTTGCATTTTTTGGGATAAGCTTTAGGAGTGGAGAAAAATATGAGGCCCCATAAAATTATGGGCATGTACAGTTGAGCTCATTGCTCATCCTCAAAATCGGATCTTTCTATATAAGGATAATAACAAGAATATATTGTATATATTTTGTTACCTAATTTATAGATATAATATATTGTACTCCCTCCGTCCCGGGTTAAGCTTCACCATTTTGGTGAAGCACGCAAATTAAGAAAGCAATATATATATATTCAAAAATAATGGGAGTGGGAGAAGGGTTGTGAGAGGGAAGAAGTGAGTGAATATGACAAGTGTGACTCATAATTTAAATGTGTGAGAGAGAAAAGTTGGTGGGTATAATAAAATATGATGTGATTGTGAAATATGAATTTGGGCCTGAACAGTAAGTTAGGCCCAACGTGGCGAAATGGGCCGAAGAGGCCAAAATACGTATGAAATGAATATTACATGTAAGCCCGTGATATGATGGTGAGGCGACATTCAGAGTGAGGCGACAAGAATGGTGGCGACATGAGTATGTCGAAGCGTGAGAATAAGCAGTAAGCGAGAAGTACCCGTTGGCAGTTAGCAGCATGTTTTGGCAGGATTAATAGACGACAAGTATAGTGCGAGTAGAAGATGGGATTGGCGAAAATATGAGTATTGTCCTCTTCCTTGGGATTGTTGCTGGGCGACAAGTATGACTAGTAAGTTTAAATGACTGATGGGCTGCCACGTGTGTATCCCACTACAACCGTCAAAATAGTATGATGTGACAAGGTGAACAGTGCTTTCCCACTAACTTTTGGGTGGTTGGCACTTGGCTTGGATGATTGACACGTGTCTGTCATGTGCAAGGCACATGCTGCATGGGAGTATATAAGCCTTGGAGAAACCATTTTTGGTAAGTCTCTCACACTCTCTCTAAGCTCTCTCTCTCTCTCTCTCTCTCTCTAAGTTTTCATTGTTACCCACCTTGTTACCAGTCACTTAATTTCACGCCGGAGGGGTTTTGCTGGAGCCACCCCCGGCTTAGTTCACGTTCTTGCTTGTGTGTAGGTGACGATTCGACCATTCAGAGGAGATTAGCAGGAGTATCTTTATTCTCGGTTCATAGCTCAGATCCTGTGCAACCCGTTAAGCCGGTATAACATCAGTTGGTTCCGTTGTCGGGGCCTGACCGTTTTCTTCTTTGTTTGGTCCGGTGGAGTTTGGTGGTCGTTGGTGGTTAGTTTTAAGGTGGTGCACTGTTCGTGTTCGTGTTCAGAAATTCAGGAGACCCTTTTTGCTAGTTGCTGTCAGTAGTGTGTTCCTGTTGGTGTAAATTGCTTGTTCTTTTGAAGCTTGTGGTAGATTTGTAGTTCGTGTAAAGGGGGTTATTGTCAGAAGCTCTGTTTTGTGGTTGTCAGTTCTTGTCCAGTTGGTGTGCTTGATAGTAAGTTTAAAAGTTGTTAAAATGAGTCAAGACAAAGGGACCCATTCTAAGGCTGCTCAAAATTTGGCGTTGGTGACCCCAAATCCTAAGGAGACTCGTGGAGGCCAGGGGTCTGAAAGGGAGGTTGAGGTGCATACTTCTGAGACATACTCTAGCGTTAGGCGAGCTAGAGAGTGGAAATCTAAGGCGAAGGCTGATAAGGCAAAGGCAGTAGCTGAGGGGCAAATTCACGCCCCATCAAGGAACGACGAGGCTAGGGCAAAGGCGGATCGGTTAAGGGCGAACAATGAGTTGTTGCTGCGAGTTCTCGCAAATAATCAGAAGTTGAGGGAGATGGACCAGGAGCCTTCTCAGATCCCGCAGGAGTTGTTAGCCGGGGCAGCAGGAAAGCTCCAAGCTGGAGAGCGAGAAGCCAGCGTGAGTGTGGCCAAGGAGCCAAGGCGAGCGAGGAATATGCCGCCGCCAAAGGAAAAAATTAGAGAGCATAGGCGAGATCAAGTCAAGGAGAGATCAGAGGGGGGCCGTTGTTAAGAGGAAGCCTGAGGAATTGGAAGCGGGAAGAAAGAGGAAGAAAATATACCACAAGTCTGGAAATTCGCGGGAACAGTCTTATTACTATGAGTATGAAAGCGATGAGTCGGGCAGTGGATCAACGTTGGACAAAGATTATAGGCCCAGTCGGTCCAAGTATTCTGAGGAAAGGTCGCATTATTCGCGACATTCAGAAAGACAGCATCGAGATGAGGAGTCTCCGCGGGATAGGGATAGTAGGCGAAAAGATAGGAAAGATAAAGAATATGAAAAGGAGCGAGAAAATAGAGCTGCTAAGGCGGAGAAAGCTACGGAGGCTGAGAAAATTGTTGAAGCTGTGAAAGCTGCGGAAATTGCTAAGGCCGCTGAGGCCGAGAAGATTAAGAAGGAGGAGGAAGAGAAATGGAAGAGTAAGATGGCGGAAATGGCCAAGAAGATAAAAGAGTTGGAAGCGGGAACTAAGAAGGTTTAAGAGAAGAGTTCTTTTTTGGCCCCATTTGCAAAAAGTATTCAGAGTGTTGCCCCACATCCGAATTTTCGTATGCCCAACCTGCCGAGCTATTCTGGGGATTCTAGGGCGAGAACCCATGTGGGCGGGTTTGAGGCGACATTATCTTTATTGACGAAAAATGAGGCGGTGTTGTGTAGAGCTTTGGTAAGCACACTGGCAGATCATGCGTTGGAATGGTCTTTGGCTCAGCCCCCGGAATCGATAACTGGTTATCAGGATTTTAAGAGAAAATTCTTGGCGAGATTCAGTGGGTCTGGGGCACAGCCCGTGCGAAAGCAGGAATTGTGCAGCCTTAAGCAGAAAGAGGGAGAGGGGATTGCGAGCTTTACAGACAGGTTTATGAAAGTCGCAAATCAGATTTCAGATATTGATCAGGGCCATATAATTATGTTGTACAATACCAGTTTGCTACCAAGTCCTTTCAAGCAAGAGTTGGGCATGAGATTGTCGGAGACAGCTGGGGAATTGTATGAAAGGGTCAGAGGATTTTGTGGTGGCGAGAAGGGTCATGATGTGAAAGGAACTCATGCGGCAAGTTCGGCGGCAAAGAAGAGTGTGAAGGATAGAGTTGAGGTGGTGCGAGATGATCGCATGACAGATGGCGGCAATCGGGGTGGAGGTCAGGCAGGAGGAAGTGGGGGCCGTGGTGGTGTCCAAAGGGATTCGAGGAGTATTTTCAAGTATAGTAGACTGAACACCCCTATCAGCGAGATTTTGAAGAGGGTAAATTTGCATGAGCCTTACCCCATCAAGGAAGGAACTACATGAGCTAGGGACAGAAACAGTTATTGTGATTATCACAAGGATAGAGGGCATAAAACTGACGATTGTTACAACTTGAGGCGAGTGATCCATATGCAGATTGACATGGGTGATTTGAAGGAGTATTTAGAAGTGAATGTTGGGCGAGATGATCAGAGAAGGCAGGAGAGAAATTTGGTTGATGTGATCCAGGACCCATTGCCCAGTGTAGCTCAGTTGAATAACCAAATAATGACTTTGTCGCACAACTTTGATGTTCCCCAGTATCCCGCCAGCGAAGATAGAGTGATTAGCTTTTCCCGACGAGAATTGGCTATCACTAAGAGCCACGGGAATCAGCCAGTGATTCACTACAAGGAAAAACGGATTTAGCTACGGCAAATTCCGTAGCTAAAATGAAGATTCCGTAGCTAAATCGTGTTTAGCTACGAATTTGTTCCGTAGCTATTCCGTGGGTGCAGGTTCGTCGCTAAATTGGGCGTCGCTGTTTTGTAGCTAATTTAGAGACGGACGTGTCCGTCTCTAATTTAGGGACAGATATGTCCGTCTCTAAATTAGAGACAGATATGTCCGTCTCTAAATTAGCTACAGATATGTCTGTCTACAGATTAGCGACAAATTTTCCGTCTCTATTTAAATTCTCGTTTTATTTTCGAACCATTTTAGCGACGGATATTTTCGTCGCTAAATTGATATTTTTTAAAAAAAAATTAAATATATATTTAAAAATATATATTAATATATTTTATATATATATATATATATATATATATATATATATATATATATATATATATATATATATATATATATATATATATATATATATATATATATACTCCCTCCGTCCCATCTCACTTGACACCCTTGAGGTGGGCACAAGAACTAAAAAAAAAGAATAAAATAAAAAAAAATGTGTGGTAGAAAATGAAGAGAGAGAATGAGTGGAGTAAATAGTAGTGTTGGTTGAATAAATTGAGTGGTGGAAAATGAAGAGAGAGAATGAGAGGTGGGGTAGAGTGAATATAAAATTATAAAAAGTAGGCTATTTTGGGAAGTATCAAGTGAGCTGGGACGACCCAAAATGGAAATAAGTGTCAAGTGAGCTGGGACGGAGGGAGTATATAATAAAATATATAAATATATATTTTTAAATATAAATTAATCCCTTAGCTTTTTTTTTCAAATCAGTCCCTTAACTTTTATTATTTTCATATCAGTCCCTTAACTTTTATTATTATCAAATCAGTCCCCTAAATTACTTTTATACTCAAATAGTCCTCACAAACTTCCACCACCAATCACCACCCATCACCACCAGCAACCACCGGCAACCACAATCAACCACCAAATCTGAAAAAATAAAAAATACCATACTAGGTTTCCAAAATTTTGAATCTTTACAAAATCACCAAAAAATTCAAAATCAAAATCCAACCAAACCGAAATCTGAGTTTCCAAGGCAAAATCGAAATCAAACCCAAATCTGGGTTTATAAATCTCAAGCAAACCCAAACCGGCAACCCTTTTCTCTCTCTCTGTTCGGATTGTGAGTGACGGCCGGCGACACCATTGCATTTTTTAAAATGAAGAGAGGGGGAGAGAGAAAGAGAAATGAGGAGAAAGAGAGAGAGTGACGGAGGAAGAAGATGACTTGAGGATGTGGTGTCGCCGGAGGATGAAGAAGACGGTGAGGGAAATGAGAGAGAGAGAAACTGTTACTATGCCAAGCTGCGGAAGTGGAAACTGCCATCGGAGAAGTGAATCGCCGGCGAAGTTATCTTGCTGCGTGCAGCAGCTGAAGATGGGCGGTGAGGGAGACGGCGGAGGCTGAGACGGTGAGAGAGAGAGAAGAGGGTGCCGCCGTTTGCAGAGGGTTTTGCGTTTTTTGAATGAAGAGAGAGAGAGAAATGAGGAGAGAAATAGAGAGAGGGAGGGAGTAAGTAGGTTTGTTTAAAATATTTTTGGCCTTTGGATTGAATGGATTGAAGGGTCAGATCTTGCTTGGCTCTCAATCCCCGTAAAATTTTTAAATTCAATCAAACAATCCCACATCACATACTTATATTTATTTCACACTATATTATACACTAACTAAAATATTTATGCCTAATATTAAAAATAATAATATTTATTATTAATAATATTTATTAATAAATTATTAATTATATAATTGATTAATTAATATTAAGTATATAAACAGTAATAATATTAATAATAGTATTAATAATAACTAGTAATTTTTATTATTTTTTATTGAATAGGAAAAAATATTTTAGATTTTTTTTATTACTGAAATTTACAAAAAGTTATTTAAATATTTACATGCTTTTATTTGATTTACCCAAAATTTTAGTTATAGTAGTATGCCTAATATCAAGAATAATAACATTATCATATAATTAGTAATAATTCTTAATAATAAGACTAATAATGATGTTATTGTTAATTATTCAAATATATAATTGAATATATTAATAATTATTATTATATAATTAGTAATAATACATAACATCAAAAATAATAATGTTATTAATTAATAATAATATTCATTAATTTAATTATTTTAAATTTATTAATAATAATTTAATAATTTAAACTTTTAAGAAATATTAATATACCTAAGTATTAATTGATATTAATAAATTATAAAAAAATACTTATTAACAATAACAATAATTTAATCTTTAAAGAAAATAGTAATTAGTAATAATACTTAATAATAAGACTAATAATGATGTTATTGTCAAAATGGTATACGGCTACCTCGTTTATTTTTTTTTATTTTTTTCTACATTCTAAATGACATTTAAAGTATTTTTCATCTCTATGACTTTCCTCAAAATCCAAATGGAAATTGAGTTACAAATATGTGCCATTATTTAGGGTTTTTAGGGTTTTATGTGTCCCGATCTTGTGAAAATGGTATACGGCTACCTCATTTATTTATTTTTAATTTTTTCCTACATTCTAAATGATATTTAAACTGTTTTTCATCTTTATGACTTTCCTCAAAATCCAAATGGAAATTGAGTTACAAATATGTGCCATTGTTTAGGGTTTTATATGTCCCGATTAGGGCTGTAAACGAGCCGAGCCGAGTCGAGCTTTGAAGTTTCGAGCTCGAGCTCGAATAAAAAATATCGAGCTCGAGCTTTTCTCGAGCTCGAGCTCGAGCCCAGAATGCATGTTCGAGCTCGGCTCGAATCAAGTTTCGAGCTTTCGCCGGCTCGCGAGCTTTTCGCGAGCTGCTCGAACTCGAGTTTTAACGAGCCGAGCTCGAGCTTCGACTTATTTTTTGAAAAAAATCTGAAATCAAACGAGCTTTTAACGAGCCGAGCTCGAGCTTCGACTTATTTTTTGAAAAAAAACTGAAATCAAACGAGCTTTTAACGAGCCGAGCTCGAACTTCGACTTATATATAATATATATAACAAAATTAATTCGATCTTTTAACGAGCCGAGCCCGAGTCGAGCTCAAACGAGTCGATCTCGAACAGAGCTCGTCGAACATACGAGCCGAACACGAGCCGGCTCGAAAAAAATGACGAGCTTGAGAATCTGTTCGAGCTCGAGCTCGAGTTCACCTCGAGCCCACTCGAACTCGAGCTTTTTTCGAGCCGAGCCCGAGCCGAGCTCGAGCCGGCCCGGTTCGTGTAACAGCCCTAGTCCCGATCTTGTGAAAATGGTATACGGCTACCTCGTTTATTTTTTTTTAATTTTTTTCTACATTCTAAATGACATTTAAAGTGTTTTTCATATTTTTGAATTTCCTCAAAAATCAAATGGAAATTGAGTTACAAATATGTGCTATTATTTAGGATTTTAAGGAATGTGTCCCGATCTTGTGAAAATGGTATACGGCTACCTCGTTTATTTTTTTTTAATTTTTTTATACATTCTAAATTACATTTAAAGTGTTTTTCATCTTTATGACTTTCCTCAAAATCCAAATGGAAATTGAGTTACAAATATGTGCCATTATTTAGGGTTTTAAGGAATGTGTCCCGATCTTGTGAAAATGGTATACAGCTATCTCGTTTATTTTTTTTTAATTTTTTTCTACATTCTAAATGACATTTAAAGTGTTTTTCATCATTATGACTTTCCTCAAAATCCAAATGGAAATTGAGTTACAAATATGTGCCATTATTTAGGGTTTTAAGGAATGTGTCCCGATCTTGTGAAAATGGTATACGGCTACCTCGTTTATTTTTTTTAATTTTTTTCTACATTCTAAATGACATTTAAAGTGTTTTTCATCTCTATGGCTTTCCTCAAAATCCAAATGGAAATTGAGTTACAAATATGTGCCATTATTTAGTGTTTTTAGGGTTTTATGTGTCCCGATCTTGTGAAAATGGTATACGGCTACCTCGTTTATTTTTTTTTAATTTTTTTCTACATTATAAATGACATTTAAATTGTTTTTCATATTTATGACTTTCCTCAAAATCCAAATGGAAATTGAGTTACAAATATGTGCCATTATTTAGAGTTTTAAGGAATGTGTCTCGATCTTGTGAAAATGGTATACGGCTACCTCGTTTATTTTTTTTTAATTTTTTTCTACATTCTAAATGACATTTAAAGTGTTTTTCATCTTTATGACTTTCCTCAAAATTCAAATGGAAATTGAGTTACAAATGTGTCCCGATCTTGTGAAAATGGTATACGGCTACCTCGTTTATTTTTTTTATTTTTTTCTACATTCTAAATGACATTTAAAGTGTTTTTCATCTCTATGACTTTCCTCAAAATCCAAATGGAAATTGAGTTACAAATATGTGCCATTATATAGGATTTTAAGGAATGTGTCTCGATCTTGTGAAAATGGTATACGGCTACCTCGTTTATTTTATTTTTTAATTTTTTTCGACATTCTAAATGACATTTAAAGTGTTTTTCATCTATGACTTTCCTTAAAATCCAAATGAAAATTGAGTTACAAATGAAAGTATATAGAAGAAAAGTCAAAAGAGGGACGGACTACCCTATATTTATTTTTTATTTTTTTCAATTTTTTATTGACTAGAAAACAATATTTTAGCCTTTGTTAATTAGTTGTTTTTTTTAGAAAAAGTTATATAAAAAAAGATAAAAAAAACTAAACAAATGAAAGTATATAGAAAAAAAGTCAAAAGAGGGACGGACTACCATATATTTATTTTTTATTTTTTTAAAAAAAAATTATTGACTAGAAAATAATATTTTAGCATTTTTTAATTAGTGGTTTTTTTTAGAAAAAGTTATATAAAAAAAGATAGAAAAAAACTAAACAAGTGAAAGTATATAGAAGAAAAGTCAAAAGAGAAACGGACTACCATATATTTATTTTTTATTTTTTTAAAAAAATTTTATTGACTAGAAAACAATATTTTAGCCTTTGTTAATTAGTGGTTTTTTTTAGAAAAAGTTATATAAAAAAAGATAGAAAAAAACTAAACAAATGAAAGTATATAGAAGAAAAGTCAAAAGAGGGACGGACTACCCTATATTTATTTTTTTTTTTCTTTAAAAAAAAAAATTATTGACTAGAAAACAATATTTTAGCCTTTGTTAATTAGTGATTTTTTTTTAGAAAAAGTTATATAAAAAAAGATAGAAAAAAACTAAAAAATGAAAGTATATAGAAGAAAAGTCAAATTTAGAGACGGATACTAAATCTGTCTCTAAATTTTAGAGACAGATGTTGAATCTGTCACTAAATTAGAGACGGATTCAAAAATCTGTCTCTAAATTAGAGGCTGGTTAAAATCTGTCTCTAAAGTTTAGAGACGGATTCTGAATCTGTCTCTAATTTAGAGACGGATTCTGATTCTGTCTCTAATTTAGAGACGGATTCTGAATCTGTCTCTATTTTAGAGACAGATACAAAACCCGTCTCTAAAATTTCGAGACAGAATCTGAATTCGTCTCTAAATTAGAGACGGAATCAGATTTCGTCTCTAAAATAGAGACGGATTCGGATTTCGTCTCTATATTAGAGACGGATTCAGATTCCGTCTCTAAATTAGAGACGAAATCCGAATCCGTCTCTAATTTAGAGACGGAATCCGAATCCGTCTCTAATTTTTGGTTCCATCTCTAATCTGTCGCCAAATTAGCTACAGACTCCATCCGTCTCTAATTTTCCGTCTCTAAATCCGGTTTTTCTTGTAGTGATTATCACGATTTATCCAGGCAACAACATAGTGCAGCGAGTCATGGTGGATTCAGGGGCGAGCAGGAATGTTTTGTATTATGATGCTTTTAAGAGGATGAATTATACGGAGGCCAATTTGGTGTCGTACAAGGGATACTTGGAAGGATTTACTAACCATTCTGTCAAGGTGAAGGGTACAATAATGTTGGAGGTTGAGATTGGCGAAGGAAGGCTGGCGAGAAGTGAGAGTGTTGAATTCATGGTGATTGACCTGGTTTCCCCTTACATTGCCATAGTGGGAATCCCGTTCATGTTAAGTTTTGAAATGGTCCTATCAATTCCCCACTAGAGGGTGAAATATCCTTCGCCTAATGGAATAGGTTGCTTGAAGAGCGAGGTGATTACCGTGATAAGAAAAAAGAAGGAAATGCAGAAAGCCAAGGTGGAAAGCACGAGCTCAATGACTACAAAGTCTGCTTCTAGCCAGTTGAGGATAAATGTGGTTGAAATTGTGGAGGTTGTGGAGGATGAGGCTGATTGGATAGTGACAGACAGCATGATGAATGGCACAGCTATGGTCGTGACAGCGGCGAGGTAGATTCCAGAAGTGGTGAGAGTTGGAATGGAGGAAGTGCAGGAGGTTGAGGTGATGGGCGTGCGAGAATCTGAGGTAGTTATTGTGCGAGATTTTGAGCAGGAAGCTGGTGTGCAAGAAGTTGACGCGATTGAGTTGCGAGAACCTGAGGAAGCTGTTCCTGAGCAGGAAAATAATGTGGTTGAGATGCGAGAGTTCGAGCAGGAGGAGGCGGAGCGGGATGTTGATGGCGGAAATAGTTTTGCAGTAGAGGTGGTAAATGTGGCCCCAAATCTGAGTTATGCAAGGGTTAAGAGGTTTTTGCATATGGCAGAGCCAAGAATCGAGGAAATAGTTGAAGAAGTTGTTGAGGAATCTGATGAAGATTGTGAAACCATTGAGGTGGAGGATGCAGAAGGGCGGCCAACTGGGAACATTTTTGCTGATCCCAGGAAGGTGATTGTCGCCAGGAGCAGGAAGAGAAAAAGAATGGAGGTGGAAACTTTGCAAGTGCGGGATGAGCCTGACATTCAGGCAGATGAAGAATTGGAAGAAATAGAAGTCAACAGTTATTTCCCAGAGCAGAAGATAAAGATAGGGAAACAATTGTCGCGAGATGAGCGGGAATGTTTGGTGGAGTTTTTGAAAGAAAATTTGGATGTGTTCGCTTGGCGGCCGGAAGATATGAGGGGTATTGACGAGAATGTGGCTATGCACTGTTTAAACGCTGATCCTAACATCGAGCCGTTCAAACAGAAAGTTAGGCAATTGTCTCCTGAGAAGGAGAGGGCAGTCTTGGAGGAGATTGACAAGCTGTTGAAGGCGGGAATAATTGAGAAGATCCAATATCCCATTTGGTTGGCCTGTCCAGTTATGGTGTTGAAGACAAACAAGAAGTAGAGGATGTGTATAGATTTTACGGATTTGAATACGGCGTGCCCCAAAGATTGCTATCCTTTGCCCAAGATTGACAAATTAGTAGACTCTATTGCCGGCCACAAGGTCTTCAGTTTCATTGACACTTATTTTGGGTACCATCAAATTAAAATGGAAGAAGAGGACGGGGCAAAACGGCCTTTAGGACGCCGAAAGGAAATTTTTGTTACAAAATGATGTCGTTTGGGCTGAAGAATGCTGGAGCGACTTATCAGAGAATGGTGAATGAGGTGTTTAAGTCGCAGATTGGGCGGAACATTGAAGCTTATATAGATGATATGGTGATAAAGACAAATGAGAAGGATCATTTGCTAGATCTCGCGGAGACGTTTGAGAATCTAAGGAGAAATTCAATGAAGCTAAATCCGAGTAAGTGTACCTTTGGAGTCACGGCGGGAAAATTTTTGGGGTTTTTGGTGAATAGGCGAGGGATTGAGGCCAACCCAGAGAAAATTCAGGCTTTATTGGACATGTCGCCCCCAACGTCCATTCGCAAGATCCAGCGGCTGAATGGCAGGATAATCGCATTGGGGCGATTTATTTCCATATCTGCGAAAAGATGTTTACCTTTTTTCAAGGTGTTAAAAGGCGGGAAGAAGTTTGAGTGGGATGAAGAGTGCAGAGTTGCGTTTGAAGAAATGAAGGCCTATTTGGGGAGGCCACCTTTGTTATGTAGCCCAGTTGAAGGGGAAGAGCTATTTGTATATCTGGCGGCTTCAGATTAGACGTGGCCGGTTTATAAAACCGTCGGTTAGCCGGTTAAAAACCGGCGGTTGTGTAAGTGCTCCAATTTGAGCTTGTTAGAATTTTCGTTAGAAAATTAACGAAAGTTATAACATTTCTAACAAGTCCTAACAATCCTAACATTTTTAGCAAAGTGAGGGTAAAATGGGCATTGTTATTTAAGGTTAAACCTCAAAAAGAATCTCAAAAAGTAAAACAAAAGGAATAAAACCACAAATAGAAATGCTGGAAACATAAACTGCATTTGTTTAATTTGAATTTCAAAAAGAAATATTCCTCTTGTCCAAAGTGGAGCCGCATTTAATGAACGACGCTGAAGGGACTTGTCCGCGCGGATGAGTTTGTCATTTCAGGAGGGCTATAAATTGAGCCCTCCAGTCACAAAAATAAAAAGAGGAAAAACACCAATTGCACCGAACCTCTGGCGAAATATAGAGAGAAAACAGTGAGAATTCTTCAAGAATTGTCACCTTTTTCTCTCCAATCTTTCCCAACTCACACTCATCCACTCACTCTCATATTCAAGCCTTAAACACTCATACACTCAAGCCAAAAACTCAAGAACACAAGGAAGATTGGTAAACCCTCCTTCTCCTTACCCTAAACTCCAACCATGCATGCATTTGCAAACTACAAAATGTAGTTCCTTCATCTTCTTGCTCTAGATCTAAGAAGATCACCATGGAAGACCATCTCCATGGATGATCTTCTACAAAGATCAACATCATTTTCAAGTTCTCTTACTTTCTTGCAAAGAAAACTCATTTTCAAAACCCTAAAAACCATTTTCATACATCAAATCTCATTTTCAAAGGGTAAAATCCCCCTCCCCAAGCAAATGAAATGCTTAGTCCTAATGTACCCCAAGGATGGTTTGGTATAGTTGATTCACCACTAAAATTTCTAGTGATCACTAACCAAAACCTAGGGAAATGGGGACAAGCATAGATGCAAAACCCCCCTTAAAATCATATTTTCTCTCTTGGGAAGTTGCTGTCCAGTAGCAATTTTCCCAGACCTTAGTCCATTGTCTTAATTTTTGGACACAGATAAATGTGGAATTTGGTGTTGACTACAAAACACTTTTTGTAGCCAACATCCAGATCTTTCCATACATATTTTTACTTTATTTTTTGGGTGAGTAAAACTTCTCTTTTCAAATTTTCTTTCAGAGGCTAGTTCATCAGCTTCTGGGAATCCAGATCTCATATCTGAGGTTTCCAGAAGGTTTTGACCCCTCAAATCTTCTCCAAAATGGAAAATTCCTTCGCACAAATCTTATTTAAGGTATCTAGAACAACTTTCATTCTCTGAGTTTATCCAGATTATGAAGTTTTAAGACCCTTGAATCCCTTTCAAAATCAAAGGTCCACTGCCTTTTTCATTCTGGCAGAAATGGCTCTCAACTTCAAAAGGTCTTTTGAGTACCAAATCTCAATCCAAAAATCTTCCAAAAAATCATGGAATCAGTTTAAAGTCTTGAAAAGATATCCCTATTTTTACTTCTCTGAGTTTCAAAGTATTTTGGCCAAAACACACACCCACACATACACACACACAAATGATTTTCAGCTTGGAAGACTCGTTTTACGAGGCATTCCGGGTGCACACTAACGTCCTTCCCGGCGTGTAACATGACCTCCGAACCTAAATCTCTGATCTCGGGCTTTTTTCAAAGTTTTGGCCCTCAAAATTAAAATGGCGTGGCGACTCCGTTTCGTTGATTTTTTCAAACAAAAATGGAAAAATTTTCGATACATCACACATCATCACAGTGGCGACTCTGCTGGGGACAAAGCTTTTTTAAAAAAAATGGTATTTGGTATATTGGTGGAAACCATTAAACTTCCCGTTATCGCCTCCTAACACGAGTCGGGGATAAATTGTGGTCTAACAATCCCACGTACCGGTATCACCGTTTTCCAAAAAAAAAAAAAAGCTTTTGAGGGTCAAGCTTCCGTCCCGAAGCTTGAAAATAATTTTTGTGTGTGTGTTGATTTTTGCACAGTTTTCATGTTGTTTTGGCCGCCTCGGAGAAAGTCAAAATTTTGACTGTCGGAATAATGTCCCTAACTGTCGGAATTTTCGTGCTTACGTGCTTATGTGCTCATTAAAAATTTCAAAAAAAAAAAGGATTTTCAAAAAAAAAAAGAAAATTTTCAAAAAAAAAATCATGCATCATATTTTTAAGACACATAAAAAAATCTCTATTTTACTCGTAAAAAGAATATAGGCGCTTGCACACTACGCGCATGTAACCGTACACCGCACACTACGTCCCTAACAGGGAAATCCTTGTCGCGGTCCGTTTGGTCTTATTACGCCTCTCGGATGAGCACAGGACTACCCAAACATCCCATGGAGCCTCGTGTCGACCATGCACTTGTCCGTGACACACTTTGTCCGAGACCCGGTTGGTTTTTAGTGCAGTACGTGTCATGCCCTGTCCGTGTATAGACCTTTCCTTTCAAGCCTTTGTCGGCATACCGACTCAATATCTTTCGGGGACCCTAATCGGTCGAAGTTCCGCCGGTTTTCCGCCGCGAGACTTTGACCAAGATATTGACCGGCGCCTTGACTTCGGCTCGGCGGCACAAATTATACACGACTCCCAGCATTGACACGAGTCATCAAGGATTAATGAATGTTCCATGCCTAATTACGGCTTAACCGACGACAAGTCAAGATCAATTGTGGACGCTTATCGGTCCAAATCATGCCGACTTTTCGTCGAGCTCCTCGGACATGATCTTGACTTTCGACGTCAGCTTTGTCCGTAATTTACAGCGAATGCTCGTTAAGACTCGATTACCCGCCAGCCTTTTAGGATCGTTTTTCTTTCGGTCGGTGGGACCCGCTTGCCCTATAGGACCCTCGCCGGGGCATCTCCACCTGGGAGGTCGAAATACGGGTGGAATACGAGGGGCTTATAGACGTAGTGACGGGGCCCACCGATCCAGAATCGAGTAGTTTGCGAAAAAGAAGAGCAATCTTTTCCAACCGATTAGGTTAATAAAACATGTTTTAAGTAAACGTGAACAAATAACTGCATGTTGCATGAGCCTAAAGCCCAAACACCTACCCCCCTTTCAAATCCCGCCATCTGAACCTTCGTGTCCTTTCCCCCGCAGCTCCGCACAAAGCTTGGTTTCGGGCACCGGGTCACCGTTTGATCAGTTGGGAAGAGTCAAGCGCGTCATCAGCTTCGCCGTTTGTTCCGACTCCGGGTTTCAGAATGTCTGCATCAGCCGGTAATGATGAGGATAACGTTGCTCCGTCCTCCAAAATCCCTCGAACAGGACCGCATTGGATCCGGTTGGTAAAACAGATGAGACTTCGACATGAGGCTCAAATTGACGACCCTGCGGGGGTTGTCGCAAGTCATGGTTTGACTATCAGTCTCAATTCCGATGGCACTTTTACCGCAAAGAAGGAAGAGGGTTCTCCTCCTCTTCTTAATAGTCCCGGATACACCAAGATGCTACCCCAAGATTCCTATGTTTCCACCGCCGGGACTCCTGCCCGTCGACTTACAGGGCAACCGGCCCCCAAACAGCAAATCGGGGGACGAAAGAGTTCGGTATCTTGTCGGTTGTCCCTCTCAAAGTGATGATCCCACAAGTATCGGCTGAGTGATGAAAATCGTGAACAGTTGAAGAAATATGGTCGGCCATCAAAGCCACGGAAGAACGCCCGAAACAGACGGCGAGCTGGATTGAAGAGGCCACACGCCACTTCGGGACCTTAACAATATCCCAATGGCCGGGGCTACCACGAGGGACAAACATGTGCCCGTTCCCCGGACCTCAATTTCTCTCATTATCCGGCGGAGTCCAATCACTCGCTACCAGGCACGAGCCCAGCAGCCAGATCCCCGGACCTCGTTCCACTCAAAGTCATTCCAAAGACTGCCAATCCGAGGTCCCAAATCCGCCACCGCCGTAGAACACATTTGGTGGGATATTTGTGGATCGTCCCGATTGCCTTGAAAGGGACTATCGGGACTGGATACACGAGGACCGTCCTCCTAAGAAAAAGAAAATGTCCTCCCAGCCAAAAATTGAAGGAGAGATTCGAGGCCGGTGATAACGGTGTGGGAACGCTCGGGGAGCCATCGGGGATTTGATTATTATGTACTCTACTCCGGTCGGTCTTCCCAAAGCAAAAAGGGGTGAAAGAGCGAGAAAAGCCTTGCCAACGACAGAGTTGAGACTTTCGGATACCGAGTACCGTGCAGAACGTAAGTCCAACCCCCTGGGGGTCGCCCAAGGTTCGGTTTGTCCGGTTCCCGAGTATACACCGATGAAGAAAAACCGACGCCGCCTGGGCGCCCCCACTCAATCAACATGTCGACTGGAGATGGCAACCGCCACAAAGGCATCGGTATAACCCGGGGGCTTCGGCAAAGACTCTACCTCGCAAGAAAAAGGCACGAAGCGACAGGTTTAATGACTCTCTATCCCGAGACAAGGACCAAATATATGATCCTCACCTATATGGGAGTATGATCACCTTCGCGATGAAGATTTGCCAAGAGATGTCTCCCAACACAATGAAGCTTTGTACATCACTATTCGGCTCAACACCATGTCACTCCTTTTTGGGGTATTAGTGGACAATGGATCATTGGTAAACGTCCTTCCCTCAACATGATGAGGGCCCTCCGCATAAATGAAAGGCGCGTGATCCCATCTACCCGACCGTCAAGGCCTACGACGGTTCGTCTCGTCCCATTGCGGGGACGGTGACTCTGGAACTGCGGTACGAAACCTAAATGGTGCCCGCAAAGTTCCATGTAATGGATATCCCCTCCGAGTTCACAAATCTACTAGGGCGCCCCTTGGTTGCATCACATGAAAGCCATAGCCTCCACTCTCCACCAATGCGTCAAATTCATCAACCGGCAGGGAGACCTTGAAGTCATAAGGGGTGACGGTTTCCTCATAGGGAACGAAGGCGAAACAATAGCCAAGAACGCCCACGATCAAACACCGGGGCTACATCCTTCAAGAGGCAAGTCTCGCCAGCATCCTTTGGAATCCAGCGATGCCAACTATGTCGACACACTCAAGCGAGCGAGACTCAGAAGAAGTTCGATTCATCAAATTTAATTGCTATTTCCAACACTTGGAGGCGTGCGGAAGGAAACGCTGAACACCGCCATGATACAGTGCACACAAGTCCCCGGTCCTCAATCACAGATTTGTCGGCATTCTACAAACCCATTCTTTGGCCTCGCCAGGCGAGGAGATTTTCATGATAAAAGTCGACAAACACCGACGCACTCGGGTCGAATCTATGAACGTCGTGTGGGACGTCCTCCTTGGCTGAACTACCGCCAAGCCTTTCCGCTCGAGTATGGGACATGAGATTTTTCTAGCAAGACACCGAGACGCAATACGTCCTTACATCCGGATTGAGCGGTCGGATTATGACGAAACGGAAATCCCGGTGATTGAGGAAGATCCCTACATCCACATGCTCGGCTTTCGACGCCAAACACAATTGATTACGGTTCGAGACAAAGAGATAATAGCAACGGCGAAGAGGGAGCACAGAGACCATGCCTTTCCCGAGTTGTGAAGCCACCGACAGCCGATGCCGCTAAAGAATTGGGAAACTCTCTCGGGCCGATCCACGACCAAAGAGGAAATGATCACCAAGCTTGGATTGGTCCCCGTCCTTTCGTGTCAACCTTTGTAAAGTCCTCCGAGTCTCTCATTGTTGAGTTCGAGTCTCTCGAGTCGTCCGATGGCCTTACGCCCGAAGACTACGAGTCCGTAGCTAACGTTGTATTCCCCTTCGTCTTCAATGAAATGATGAACCTTTCGAGTATCCCTTAATTGCAACTTTAACTAATGATGAATTAACTAATAATCTAAAAACAGTTAATAACGATTCACTAGATGAAGAGCGGACACATTAAATGAACAATATATCAAAGAAATCTTTAAGGTGTTGTCCTAAAGAGGAAAATCGAGCCCAAGCTGTCGAGGAGATTTTGACAAGTGCGAATTTGGGAACTGCGGAAGAGCCTAAAGAGACGCAGATTGGTGATTTCTTCGAAGGAATCGGAAAGGATGCTCTGCAAAGTCCTACAAAATCCTCAGTTCAAGGAAAGTTGCCCTCTTCATCAAAGAAAACATCATGTGCGTATACGGGTTGCCACCGAAATCATCTCGTATAATGGATCCCACTTCGAAGGGGAATGTTAAAAGCCGGCGGAATTCCGAATAACCCGTCACAAGTCATCTCCCTACAGGCCCCAAACCAACGGAGCCGTCGAGGCAAAGAAACAAGACTCTGAAAATATCATCCGGAAAATGGCCGTCCAAGGCGTAGATTGGCCCGAGAAGTTACACTCGGCACTCGGGGCTACGTAACATCGGCCGAACGGCAACCGGGGAAACACCTTTTGCCCTCACATACGGAATGGAAGCCGTACTCCCAATCGAGCCGGAAATACCCTCGCTCCGTATACCGTTGGAAAGCCGATCAACGAGGTCGAATGGCTCCAGCAGTCGCCATGATGAATCGGCCCTACTAGACGAACGCCGACCGAAGGCCATGGAACACATCCGGCCTACCAAGGAAGAATGGCTAGAGCCTTCGACAAGAAAGTAAAGCATCGGGAGATCCGACAAGGTGATCTCGTTTTGAAAGAAAAGCCCCCGGCCCGTATCAACCCCTCGCAAATGGGAGCCTGTATGGGTCGGGCCATATGTCGTCCGTAAGATCTTCTCCGGAGGAGCCATGCAACTTGCGCACCTCGACGGGAATCCCTTTGTACACCCAATGAATGGTGACAAGCCGCGCAGATACTACGCGTAAAAAAAAAAAAAAAAAACAAAAAAAACAAAAAAAAAAAGAGTGCTAAAAGAGTAATACCCAACTAGGTTGAAAAACCCGAGAAGGGCGGCCTAGGTAAAAACAGTGGTTGCACCAAAAAAAAAAAAAAAAAAAAAAAAAAAAAAAAAAAAAAAAAAAAAAAAAAAACAAAAAAACAAAAAAACAACAAAAAGAAAAACAAAAAAACAACAAAAAAAATCGGGTTGAACTACGAAGACCCGAGCTCCTCAAAATGAGGGGAACGTAGGCAGGAAACGGTTCGGTCTAAAGCACAAATAAAAGCCATACTTTGGCATCAATACAATTGATCGTACCATGAAAGCGTCTCGAAAAACTCTAAAGCAATTCAAATATTCATTACAAGTTAAAAGCTCTTTGATGAGTCTAAGCCCGATTCATTCCTACAACCGGCAACCTCGCTAAAAGAAAACTAAGATACATAATCAAATTAATGTGTGTGCCATGACAAGAAAGGGATACTCGGAAACCTCGTAGTCACTCCAAGCCACTCGTATCGGCCTCTCCCCTCTTCTTCCCCCTTCGAGTCTTCTTTTTCTCGAACGGGGAAAAATGTCGCTGTTCCTCCTACCAAGCTCTGGTATAGGGACAGGGTCTATCAAACCAGCCTCCGTCAGGGCCTTAGTAGCCCTAGCGTCATCCCTCATTTCCGTAACCTAGCCGGTAGCATAGGAGCCCTCCTCTCCCGTCTCATGACGTAAGCCTCATAATCGGTCACAGCGTCTCCACTCCTGTCATGAGGGTTGGCCCTCGCCTCGGCCCTCCTCCTCTCGAAACAGCCCGGTCCTCCGCACCCACAATGGCCTCACGCCGTCTCAAAATAGCCACCTCGAGTCTCTCCTGCATGCCTCTCGTACCAATCCAGGTACCAAGTGGTCAGAACACCGGTCTCTGACGCTCGAGGATAACCCGAGGAGGAAAGGCATCATACCTCCACGCTCGGGAAAGAAATGGAAACACCGAGGGATCATCCATGGAAACAGGAGCCACCACCCCGGTGGCTATATCATCAAAATCCCCCAAAGGAACTCGCTTCCAGCCAAACTGTCTCGTAACCAAGGACGGAATATAGAAGCCGGACCGAGAAAGCCCCGGAAGCATGACCACATGAGACCCGTCCTCGAAGCACTCGCGAGTCTCCACCCGCCAACAAGGCACCGACCATCTCGATGTCTTCTGTCCGGGAGACCAGCCATCCAATGCTCCCATGAGCCCCGATCATCAAAATCCACCGCAACCCCCTCCCGGCAAATGTCCAAGGCTTGATCATATCGTAGGTTTCGAAGAACCCCCAAACGCTCCATCGCCCACAGGGTCAAGAGAAACGGCCGCCCGTGCATATATCGTCTTCCGGTAGCGCCCTATCGAGAGCATGAAAAGTCTCCCCTGTAATCAAAGGAACGACATCTCGCCTGGCGACAGCCAACGACAACATCTAGCGTAGACCGATGGCAAATCCCAAAGGAATAGACCATGAACAGTGGTGCCAAACACACAAAGTGCAAAGGCATCCCAATAGGCATCATCCAAGCCTAGGCCCCTAAATCCGTCGGGAAGACCGGAAATATCAAAATGATCGGGACCGCGGATCATACCTTGCGCTTTCCTCCGGGAAAGATGAAGGAGGACGCACACCCGTCAACAAAAGAAGCCCCTCCGGGCAAAGGAACCGCTATCTCTTCCACCTCCGGACCTCCAAGCAAGGCCCGAAATTCTTCCACAGTCGGAACAATCTCGTTGAAAGAAAGGCAAAAGACATGCCTTCTAGTGTCCCAAAATGATGAAGAAGCTCTCAAGAGGTCGTAGTCCGGAACCAATTCCTTGAGAGACCATAAGCACCTCACCTTGTACCTTTCTTCAAAGAAGGACCTCCTCTCATGCATAATCTCCCGGGACCAATCCTTGAACTTGTTGAAGAATGACATTTGGGATTCTTGGGGCAATTTTGATGGAGCTTTTCTAAAGTTTTCCATGGTTTTTCTCTCTTTCTCCCGAAAATGGCCAAGTTTGACCGGAGGTTGAAGAGGATATTTGAATTTGAAATAAAGCAAGACCAGGTCCGAACCAAAATTAAAGGACAATGTCGAAGCCGCCCTATCCGCGCGGACATGATTGTCACAAATGTAAAAAAGTCCGCAATGTACCCAAGCCGCTACATCAAAAGAGGAATATTCCGTCCTTGCTCGAAACTTGTGCAAAAAAAAATCTCCCCAAACCACCCATATACCAAACACCCTTGCAAAAAAAAAAAAAAAAACCAAGGATCATGCAACACTGCATTCATACTGCATTGCATTCATAAAATAAAATCCTAAATTATTACATTCCAAAAAAAAAAAAAGAGTGTGCATAAAAAAAAAAAACAAACAAACATCAATAAAATCCTAAATTATTACATTCCAAAAAAAAATGTGCATAAGCTGTACAAATCCCAATCTCAAATCTCAAATCTCAAAAGAAAAAAATCAATCAATCGGAGTCTCTAGCGCCCGATGCCCGCCCGCCCCTCTTGCGACTCGGGCCCGCCTCCTCAGAGCCCCGAAAATCTCGGGCTCGAATCGTCCTCGTCTCCGTAAAGAGGCTCGCCAGACCAACCGGTACGCTCCGATAGTGGCAAGCCGAGATCTCGCGAAAAATCGTATCCGAAGGTGAAGGCGTCGGACTCCCGGACGCACGAAGACGACCCGCCATGCCGCCATACGTGTCCCCGCCCGTGTGGATCCCGAGAATAACGTGATCCGAAGGCGCACCGCGCGGGGATCAAGGAGAGGAGACAGAGGAGTCTCTCGAAGAAGTCTCGAGCGAATAGGGGAAGCCTCCCGTCTCGACTGTGCGCCGGCCGTGGTCGCCTCGCTCTAGCTCGAGGAGCCCCGCAAGTGACCATCCTCCTGATGAATCTCTTGGCTCCGATCACTTGCTTCGTCAGCTTCTCGACGACCACTTCCGAAAACTGCACAAAAGCAAAAGCGTCAAAAAAAAGGAAGTGATGCTAAAGATGATGAAACAAAAAAAAAAGAGAGGGAAGAGGCAGAAGCGTAAAAGGCCATACCTTCATACCCGGACGAGGCCTAAAGCTCGTGGAAGCCGCCGGCCGAGGGATTCGCACCCTCAATCGGACCCCATCCTGGATATAGGAAAATCCGTCCGAGGGTACCGCGGATCCCAAGCCCTCTCTATCCAGACCTCGAGGCATCCTCAGCCTCCTCAAGACGAATGTCGCATATGGCTCAATCGCCACGAAATCCGAGAAGTGCCGGCCGGCTCGGTAATCATCCCAGTCACGGACCGATCGCTCGGTGCATCATATCGGCGGGAGGCTCCACCGGTGTCCTCAAAGGCGAATTCACGCCATGCCGGCGCGTCACCCTCTCTCCCGTATAATATGCGTCGCAAGTCGACCTCTCGTAATCCTCCGCCGCAGCCCAAATCTCGCCGCCTTCGCTGCGCCACCTCGAAGCGATCCTGTGGGAAAAATATCATCCCCTCATCTGTCTCGGCCTCCGTCAAAGGAAGGCAATCCGCGTACCCGAGAGTCGTACGCCCCGGAGCTTATCTTCTCCCGGCATGCTTGGACCAAGACCGCATGGCCGGATACGCCCGACGTACTCCGCCGGCCGCCGCCACATCGTGACGTGAAAAACTCCAACGCCCATACCTGCGAAAGGTAAGAATCCAATCAATCCAAAGGCAAAAGAAAAGTATGTGCTCAAAAAAAAAAAGAGAGAGGGAAAGCAAAAAGAGAGCTTATACCTCCAGTGGCAAACTCAAAGCAAGACAAGGAGCTCACAGCCCTTCCGACCGTACCTATCAAGAGCAAAGTAAAGCTCGCCACCGGCCTCTCCCCACGAGACATCTCCGACCGTCTCCATGTCCTCCAAGGATCTCAAAGAAGGCAAAGACCGCCGTCCCTCAAAGCATGTCCAAAGAGGGTGCTCGAGAAAGCAAACCACAAGAAGGCCCTAGCGATCCGCTCGCCGCCTATCCTCTCCTCCCCGCCTCGTAGCTCGCTATGGTCTCCACAATCTTACCGTAGACCACGGCATACTCCATCCCCATCCCCTTTTTGGGAATAGGGGAAAATCCCGTAAGAGCTCGTAGATCCGCATCGCCGTAGCCATCCCGCCACTCAATGCCGCGTCCATTAAAGGACAGCCCGTAATCGCAGCGTAATCGGAGGGCGTAACCGTAGCCTCGCCCCGTAAGAAGTGAAAGGTGTGGGTCGCGTCCCACCAATGCCGCGCCAGAGCAAACATCAAGCCCTTGCTCTTAGGGAACTTGACCACCCCTCAAGCACTCGACGAACTCCCAAAGCCCCGTCTCGACAACAACTGTCTCTGGACTCGGCAAAGCTCCTCGGCCCGCATCCGAAGCCGATCCCACAAGTCAACTACGGACTCCACCGATCCTCGAGTCTTCATCTTGTTCACCGCTCCTTAACGTAGTTGTTTCCAACCTGAAATAAAAAAAAAGAAAGAGAAAATGTCAAAAAAAAAAAAAATTGCATTTGCACAAAGGAAAAAAAAAAGAGCATACACATGCATTAAAAAAAAAAATTTCGACAAAGCATAATCGGCATGCAAATGCACACGCCCCAATTTTTCTCGCATAAAAGAAAACAAGGCAAGTCCCATTCATTCATACAAAGAGTCGACGGAAATAAAAACTTCGTCCCACTTTCAAAAAAAAAAGTGCATACATGCATACCATCCATCATCTAAAAGAAAAAAAAATGCACACATGCATATCATCCATCTTACATGCAACGGGAGGAAAAATCCGTCCCACTTTTCAAAAAAAAAAAAATCCTAAACATACATACGTCTCATGTTGGCAAAAAGCCCATTCTTTCAAAAACAAAATGCATGCATTGCATCATCACAATTCACAATATTTCAAAAAAAAAATGTGGCAAAAATGCCAATTCTTTTCCCAAGCAAAATGCACATTTTGGGATACCCACAAATTCATCAAGATCAATATTCAATTTTCAAAAAAAAAAATCATCATCATTCACAATTTTCGGATAAAAAAAAAAAAAATAATAATGGCAAAAATGCCAATTCTTTTCTCAAGCAAAATGCACATTTTGAGTTACCCATATACTCATGCAAAGCATCGAAACCAAAATCCAAGGCCAAGAACATGGTCATTTTCGAAATTTTTCAAAAAAAAAAAAATTCAAAATTCAATTTCAATCAAGAAATCGACAAGAGGATCAAAAAGATTCGAAGTATACCGTTCGGAGATGCGGATCCGAAGCCCAATGTTGCCAAGCATCGGGGTAGGGCTCCTCCGCAATCGATTGCGAAAGATTGTAATGCCTCCTCATCCGGACGAGCTCCAATCGTCTCTCCGCCACCGGCCACGTCCTTGGCCTTGAAAAGCGCCTTCCCGTGTTCCATTGCTCAAAAAATCGAAGAAATCGGAGGAATTTTCAAGCTTTTTGAGCAACAATGGCTTCCTTCTCGATCTCTCTCTCTCTCCTCGTAAGTAAAAAATTTGAAAAGACTGAGGGAAGAAGAAAAGGGGGCGGCCCCTCATTAATACCCCCTGGTTTTCAAACCCTATCCGCGCGGACAGGATTGCAAGGGTCAAAATGACCCTTTTGCCCCTTAAAATTCCGTGACTCGCAATTCAGTCCCCAACTTGACAGAGTTAACAAAGTTAACCAAAGTCAGCCCCTTTTCATCAAAATCATTCCCCGGTAGTAAAACGTAAGACCGATTTCCTCGAGAAAGATAACGAGATCCTGTATCTTTCATCAAAATCTTCCCCGGCAGTAAAACGTAAGACCGAGTGCCTCGAGAAAGATAACGAGATCCCGTATCTTTCATCAAAATCATCAACCGGTAGTCAAACGTAAGACCGAGTGCCCCTAGAAAGATAACGGATCCCGTATCTTTCATCAAAATCATTCCCGGCAGTCAAACGTAAGACCGAGTGCCCCGAGAAAGATAACGAAATCTCGTATCTTTCATCAAAATCCTTCCCGGCAGTAAAACGTAAGACCGATTTCCTCGAGAAAGATAACGAGATCCCGTATCTTTCATCAAAATCTTCCCCGGCAGTCAAACGTAAGACCGATTTCCTCGAGAAAGATAACGAGGTCCCGTATCTTTCATCAAAGTCTTCCCGGCAGTCAAACGTAAGACCGAGTGCCCCGAGAAAGATAACGAGATCCCGTATATTTCATCAAAATCTTCCCCGGCAGTCAAACGTAAGACCGAGTGCCCCGAGAAAGATAACGAGATCCCGTATCTTTCATCAAAATCATTCCCCGGCAGTCAAACGTAAGACCGAGTGCCCCGAGAAAAATAAAGAGATCCCGTATTTTTCATCAAAATCTTCCCCGGCAGTCAAATGTAAGACCAATTTCCCAGACGAATACGTCTGATTTTCCCAGCAAAGGCTAACGAAATCCCCAACAAAATTAACGGAATCCCAAAAGCCAACGAAATCTCGAGTAAGACTCGAACTACGAAAGGGCTTGATTCCCACTAGGGATACGTAGGTAGCCTATCATTAGGTCCAGCCCCCCGACCAAAACGGTCACCCTCTCCTTCGGCAGCAGACGAAGTCCACCGAAAGGCCATTTCAAATTAAGGTTCGAGGCACCTAAAACGCCATCTTCAAGGTTTGAGGCACCTAAAACGCCATCTTCAAGGTTCGAGGCACCTAAAACGCCATCTTCAAGGTTCGAGGCACCTAAAACGCCATCTCCAAGGTTTGAGGCACCTAAGACGCTATCACTAGAAAGCGATAAATCGCAATCATCCCCACAGACCGAAAATGGTCATTCCTATCCTCAAATGAGAAGCGGATAACCATCGACCGAAAATGGTCATCTCTTATCCCCAGCAGAAGTTTCTCTCCAAAGAACCGACCGCAGTAACTCGCTCATCGGGTTCGAGGCACCTAAAACGCCATCATCTCCAGTGGTCAAAGACCCGAACTACGATCGGCTTGATTCCCATTCGGGATACGTAGGTAGCCTATCGCTAGGTTCACCACCCGATCACTTGATCATCCTGCCAAATATGGAGCCTTACTCTTATCGACGACCCCGCTTCCTTCGAAAGCGCCGTCGCCGAGGGGCTACTGTAAGTGCTCCAATTTGAGCTTGTTAGAATTTTCGTTAGAAAATTAACGAAAGTTATAACATTTCTAACAAGTCCTAACAATCCTAACATTTTTAACAAAGTGAGGGTAAAATGGGCATTGTTATTTAAGGTTAAACCTCAAAAAGAATCTCAAAAAGTAAAACAAAAGGAATAAAACCACAAATAGAAATGCTGGAAACATAAACTGGCTGTTTAATTTGAATTTCAAAAAGAAATATTCCTCTTGTCCAAAGCCGGAGCCGCATTTAATGAACAAAGGCACGCCGAAGGGACTTGTCCGCGCGGATGAGTTTGTCATTTCGGGAGGGCTATAAATTGAGCCCTCCAAATACAAAAATAAAGAGGAAAAACACCAATTGCACCGAACCTCTGGCGAAATATAGAGAGAAAACAGTGAGAATTCTTCAAGAATTGTCACCTTTTTCTCTCCAATCTTTCCCAACTCACACTCATCCATTCACTCTCATATTCAAGCCTTAAACACTCATACAATCAAGCCAAAAACTCAAGAACACAAGGAAGATTGGTAAACCCTCCTTCTCCTTACCCTAAACTCCAACCATGCATGCATTTGCAAACTACAAAATGTAGTTCCTTCATCTTCTTGCTCTAGATCTAAGAAGATCACCATGGAAGACCATCTCCATGGATGATCTTCTACAAAGATCAACATAATTCTCAAGTTCTCTTACTTTCTTGCAAAGAAAACTCATTTTTAAAACCCTAAAAACAATTTTCATACATCAAATCTCATTTTCAAAGGGTAAAATCCCCCTCCCCAAGCAAATGAAATGCTTAGTCCTAATGTACCCCAAGGATGGTTTGGTATAGTTGATTCACCACTAAAATGTCTAGTGATCACTGACCAAAACCTAGGGAAATGGGGACAAGCATGGATGCAAAACCCCCCTTAAAATCATATTTTCTCTCTTGGAAAGTTGCTGTCCAGTAGCAATTTTCCCAGACCTCAGTCCATTGTCTTAATTTTTGGACACAGATAAATATAGAATTTGGTGTTGACTACAAAACACTTTTTGTAGCCAACATCCAGATATTTCCATACATATTTTTACTTTATTTTTTGGGTGAGTAAAACTTCTCTTTTCAAATTTTCTTTCAGAGGCTAGTTCATCAGCTTCTGGGAATCCAGATCTCATATCTGAGGTTTCCAGAAGGTTTTGACCCCTCAAATCTTCTCCAAAATGGAAAATTCCTTCGCACAAATCTTATTTAAGGTGTCTAGAACAACTTTTATTCTCTGAGTTTATCCAGATTATGAAGTTTTAAGACCCTTGAATCCCTTTCAAAATCAAAGGTCCACTGCCTTTTTCATTCTGGCAGAAATGGCTCTCAACTTCAAAAGGTTTTTGAGTACCAAATCTCAATCCAAAAATCTTCCAAAAAATCATGGAATCAGTTTAAAGTCTTGAAAAGATATCCCTATTTTTACTTCTCTGAGTTTCAAAGTATTTTGGCCAAAACACACACACACACACACACACAAATGATTTTCAGCTTGGAAGACTCGTTTTACGAGGCATTCCGGGTGCACACTAACGTCCTTCCCGGCGTGTAACATGACCTCCGAACCTAAATCTCTGATCTCGGGCTTTTTTCAAAGTTTTGGCCCTCAAAATTAAAATGGTGTGGCGACTCCGTTTCGTTGATTTTTTCAAACAAAAATGGGAAAATTTTCGATACATCACATATCATCACAGGTTGAAAACCCCCAAAACCTCAATCGGAACCGAACCGCCTAACCGGATAAACCGGTTACGGTTTTGACGGTTAACGGTTTTTCGGTTAACCTCCGGTTTGACAGTTTGGATCTGCTCGGCCGAGTCTTTGGTGTTGCTCGGTCGAGCATACCCTTTTAGGGTTTAGGGTTTGAGGGTTGCTCGGCCGAGTCTTTGGTGTTGCTCGGTCGAGCAACCCTTTTAGGGTTTAGGGGTTGAGGGTTGCTCGGTCGAGTCATATAGTAGTGCTCGGCCGAGCATATCATTTTTCAGTTAATTTTTTAACAGTTTTCGTTAACTTTGTATGTAGTATATTAATTTTATTTTTTTTTCAAATTTTTTTTGGATAGATAAGACTATTTTAGACTTAATTTTACTACATACATTTTTTGCAAAAAGGTTTATAAAAAAAGTTATGAATTTTTTAAGAAATAAAAGTTAACGGTTTTTTGAAAAAAGTTAACTTTTAATTTTTTTCATTTTTTTTTGGATAAAAAAAAGACTATTTTAGACTTAAGTTTACTACATACATTTTTTGAAAAAAGGTTTATAAAAAAAGTTATGAATTTTGAAAGAAAGAAAACTTAATTTTTTAAAAAGAAACGAAAGTATATAAAAGAAAAAAGGGACGGTACCCTTAAATTTTATTAATTAATGTAAAATTACAAAGAGGGGGACAACCAACCTTACCCTTTTATAAATAAGGGGGGACATTTAGGAGCCTTTACCTCAATAAACTCCCGAAAAAGCATTGTTTTAAAATAGGGTCAAAATATTTATGCCACTTTTGTCTCATGTTAAAAATGCATTGTTTTAAAATAGGGCATTCTTTTAAATTGTCAAAAATAGTAACAATTGCAATACAATGCTCTAGCACCAAAACGGAAGTTGGATAATAACTCCCGAAAAAGCCAAAGTAGCGGTATTAAAAATCTTTAACAATTCACATAAATTAATGCATGCATTCCAATGACAAGTAAATAGAGGTTCATGATAGCCAATTGACATAAAAAATTGCGTTAGGAGATCTTTATAAGCAAAACCATCGCTTAACATTTTATAGGTGAAATTCCACCTAGTTGGAATATCGTAAGTAAAATATTTGATCGGCACATTTTTACTTCTTAAAAATCTTATCCATTTTTTTGTATTAGAATTTTTTTTTGAAATAAATTGAAGAGCTCGTCTAATTGGCTTAACATTAGTTTTTAATGCATCTAAACCATCTCTAACACATAAATTAATTATATGACATAAACATCTAATATGAAAAAACTTACCCCCAAGTGAGGGTTGACAAACGGCAATTAAATCGGGCAAACTAGCCGTATTAGCACTTGCATTGTCAAATGAAATAGTAAATATTTTATTTAAAATACCATATTCAAGAAAAATGTGAGCACCCCAACCCGGGACCTAACACGTGTCCCGAGCTAAGGGAACTCAAACTAAGAAAATCCATTTAAATTTTTAAACATTTGTTTGCCTTTAAAAGAAAACCACTTTTCAAACTTCCAAATAAAATCAATTGATAATATCCCTACTTAAAGGAAATCCAACTACAACTTTAATAAACCGAAATCTAACCAATTACATTGGAAACCTTAATTAACCTTGTTTAGCAAAAGAGTTTTTCATACAAATTACAAAAGAAGAATACTTAATAAATACTCCTAACAACCGACTCCTATACTTAACTTGTCAAGCCCCAAAAGCAAAAGTCCACAATGAAATCCCCGGCCTCACGGGTTCGGGTCACCTGTCTCGGAATCTAAAACAGTAAAGGGAGAGGGGTGAGAATAAATCTCAATGAGCTATTATGATATGCAGCAAGATGCCAAACAAAGTGCAACACATAGCATGGTAGCACATAACTGTTAGTACCCGGTCCGAAAAAAGGGTATTCCAAATACCTGGCCCGGTTAATTAATAAAAACCCTAGGGAAACCCTAACCCTAAAAGATTCATTAATTCTTCCGTACTGCGCCGTGGCTGTCAGCTTGGAAAGGACGCCAGTTGGAAGAGCCGATCGGCCCTTTGCCCGTGCATTGGCCGATCGACCCTTTTATTTAGAGCCGATCGACCCTTCAATCCTAGAGCCGATCGACCCTTTAGAGGCCCAAATGTGTACCGAGGTATTATAAATAGGGGTGCCCGGCTCCCCATATTCACACACAATTTTCTCCGGGAGAAGCGAGACCATACTTTCTTTAACCCTCAGTTCTTCTTTTTCCTCTCGAATCGCCAAGATTCGACCCCCAAGTCTTGCTACAATTGGTAAGACTCTCTTTTTAATATTCTTGTTCTTTATTATTGTCTTTATTATTATTGTTTGCATGCTTAGTATATTTTAATTGCTTTATCTCTTGCTTATGCCATATATGCTAGATTTAGGGTTGTTTTAATATATTTAATTGTTCATAGCCGAGGATGATCTAAGGTTTCGCCCTAAGAAACCCAATGGATCTAGGAACTATTTCTTTCCTTCCACCTTAGTTATAATTATCCCATGATCAACAATTCCCCAAGGATGAACGTTGATTAGTGCACCTTCCGAGGGCCTAACTCAAAGGTTCTAGGGTGTGATCATCAATTAATTCTTTCTCTCCCCTCCTCCTTATGCATGATCCCGCTTCTTCTATCTATTCCCGTAAACACCGCACACAACCAACACCCCACATGTTAGAAAGACCGATTCGTCGGGCAATAGGAGTGATAACGTTTCTTCTTCTGTTGTAACTTGACCCCCGAACCCAATTAACTGTTTAGCCTTTTTTCAAAGCTTTGGGCTATATCAAAGTGGCGTGGCGACTCTCAAAATTTAAACTAATATTTTAATATGGTTTAAAGCGAGTGTCACTAGATGAATATCCCATTTCGGTCCAACATTTTCATGATTAATTATTTGAAACGTCCGAATGCGCGTTGCATCGGGACGGGGTATTCACAGTGGCGACTCTGCTGGGGACTGTTTTGAAACTTTTTCAAACTAAGTGGGTCAGACTTTCGTTTTCTTGTATGGTGTTGTATTTTTCGCTTTCTTTTTATTTTCTTTACTCTTAACTGTTGCATTGCATGCATGCATTTCATGTAAATAAAAATCTTTCTCTTTTTTCTCTAAAAAGAATTAGACTCCTCTACCTCACACTACCACTAGAGTCCGTGTCACACTGCACAGACACCCTTTTACCCTTCGGAGAAGCCAAAGTGCGGGAAGTGTGGTGATCATGTCGCCTCCCTTCCGAGTCTCACTTGGCCATCCACTCATCAATGCGCTTCGGCCGCACGCACGGTGGGAACCTAAAACCTAACCCTCATGCGCCACCCACTTTTCTAGGAATACACTCCATATGACCGGTTGGTTTGACTAGCTTTTTTATATAGACAATTAATGGGGTCTTTATGCTAAGTCACCACGAACCAATGATAAGTCAAGATCTATCGAGAGATTAAAAGCACTAAAAAATTGATTTCCTTTCAAAGGACGTGCTATGTGAGAACGAGTTATATATTGTTAAAAGATCTTGACCTATCATTGGTTTGCGGTACTTTTCATAAAAATCACATTGATCGTCTATACGAGAAGGTTAGTCGTTAGGATTCACCACTTTAGGATATTTAGTTAGTTGCGAAAAGGGGTATCCCTTCCAACCTCAGTAGGACTAAAATGTACAAAGCTTTTGTAAATAAAAATTTCAAGCTAGTACACTGCATTGAGTCAACCCCTCTCCTAAAACCGAGTCTTTTCTGATACTTCCGCAGAGCTAAGGTCGGGCCGCGTTCTTCATTCAACAATGACAACCTTGCCTCCCACTACTCCAAGCGCACCCGCCGCTCTCTCGCAACCGGCTCTACTCCAGCTCACTTCAATGGAAGGTCCCGCCAACCCCGACTTCAATGACATTCCGCCCGCTTCCGCACGCCTACTTTGCCGGTTTAACCATGAGGGTTGAGAAACTTGAAGAGCAGTAATCGCACTTTGAAGAACCATAATCAAGAGCCGAAGGATCATTTTGTTGAGGAACTCAAGAAAAGGGGACACAAGGTTATCTTGATGGGGAATGAAGTAGTCGATGTTGAAGATGAAACTGCCAATGCTCCTAATCCCGTCAATCCCAATGCACCTACCTTCCCTCTACCCAACTATGTTCCAAGCAACTACAATAATGTTCCACCACCCGTCATGTATGGGAGCTCAAGCAAGTCCAAAAGACCCTATCAACCTCCCGCCAACACACCCAAGGACCACTTTGCTAATCTACCCCCTCCCACTTTACCCTTCAATTATTCCGCCACCATATCCCTACCTACTCCACCTCCCCTACCATCACTCAACCCCCACCATGCAGTAACTCCAACATTGCTACAGTACCCGACCGTGTTAGCGTTGATTGAACAAGCGAAGGCATTGACCGAGCAAATGGGAAAGCAAGGTGTGTCCCCCATCAAGATGCTTAATCCGAGCAAAGTTGCACCCCTACCTCAAGATTTCAAGATGCCCAAGATGGCTATGTTTGGAGGAGTTACTTGCCCGAAGACACATTTAGACAGCCTATACGTTGGCGATGAGGGCCAAAGATCGTACACCCGAGCAGATGGCGAGAATGTTCCATAGCACATTGGAAGGGGCCGCTCTCCGTTGGTTTCTCTGAAGTTGAATGAGGAGGAAAGGGACACATGGGACAAGGTTAGTAGGGTATTCTCTCGAAAAGTATCAAGCAAACATGGATTGGGCAAGTGAATAGAGCCGATTTGGAGCACACGCTTCAAAAGAATGGAGAATCGATTTATGACTTCTACAAACGTTGGAATGATAAGTTGAGCGAAATTCGCATCCGCCCAAGGAGAATGAGCAAATGCATTTTTTACAAGTGCTTGTTGCCCTGACACAAGTTGGCGCTGGTAATGGTTACTTTCCCAATCTTAGGGAAATGGTGGATTCGGGCGTACGTTATGAGAGTGGCATCACCGGAATCGCTCCACCAAAGGACACTGGGGCTGCTAATAATTCATTCCGCTATAGAGCTCCCACAAATACCGCAGCAAAGAAAGAGCCCGTGGGGCAAGTAAATTATGTACAAGGGGAAGCTGCTTTGGATGTTCAAGCTGTAATGAGGGGGAATAACAATGTTCACCGCGAGAGGGATGTGTTTGACGATTTTGGAATGCCAATGGGCAAGGTTTTTGAAGTACTAGTAAAGAAGGGCTTGGTCAAGCCGCTTGAGAATTATGAACCGATAAACCAAAGGGAAGGCTTAGATGCTTCTAAGTATTGCCACTACCACAAATACAAGTGGTCATACCACCGACATCGCCTTCGGGCTCAAACGGTTAGTGCAAGACTTGATTCGGCAAGGCAAGGTAGAGAAGCCGAAGTCTCCGAATGTTGTGGGGAATCCTCTCCCTAACAACAAGATCCACATGGTGGAAGGTAATTTTATCAGCTTGGTAGAGATGGAAGATGCTTTTGAGAAACCTGGGGTCACACGTAAGATGTATTCTCGCCTATTGTCGAAAGGGATTGTTCGTGCCAAATTCTCCGAGTATGCCGGTTTTGCTTTGAAAAGGGCCGTGCGTAAGCTCATCATTGAAGGGAAGGTAGAAAATCCTAGTAAGATAGTTCGTAGTGATATTGCTATGGTAGAGAAAGACCTCACCGATCCGGGGCCGAGTCTGTTCTGTGGACGATGGAGCTGAGGCGCTTGTGCCGGGCTTTGTAATTTGAGTTCAATTTATAAAGAATTTTCTTGTTATATGTCAGTCTTTTGAGGAACCTGTCTAGAGAAGTTGCCTCGTTAAATGGTGATTATGTGGAAGAGAGTCCTAAACCTCTCTCGTTGGCCGAAATTCACGCAGTAAGTATCCGATATGGAGAAGAATAGGGTTAGTCTACTCACGAGGTCCGGAAAGGTGTATCAACCAAGATAAAGTGGTCGAAGAAAGTGTTTGGGTCCGAAAACCGAAGTAGTGAACCCCGATAAAGAAGACCCTATTCTCACGCAATGAAGCTAACTCAAGCCAATATATCCTTATGGTCCTTGCTAACGTCCTCGTATGCCCATAGGATGATGTTGGAACAGAATCTTGCCGCGACTTTGGTGCCGTCTCGATACAAAGCGAAGATGTAACGCAGATGATCGGCAACATACACTTTGGGAATATTATTACGTTTTCAGAATTGGACATGCCGGAGTTTGGATCTGGATCATAATGAACCATTGCACATCACTATTGAAGTCAACGTAAAAAGGTTGCCACGTATTTTCATTGACAACGGTTCTCGGTGAACATACCGCCTTCTGGATGATGGACGCCCTTGATCTAAGTCCCACGCATTTGAGACCTTCGCTCATTCCGTGCGAGGATATGATTCTACTAGCCTGGTCGTTGTTGGGAATAATCGCCTTGCCCCTTACTTGCGGGACCACTACTATGATTGCCGAGTTTCAAGTCATAGACATACCTTCCACCTTCACCATGCCGCCGGGTAGGCCATGGTTGCATCGATGAATGGAGTCCCCTCCTCATTGCATCAATGTGTGAAATTCCAATCGGGCGATCAGTGACAAGCTTATTTACAGCGATCCGGTAACATCTCAAGGAACAAGCACTGGGGAAAGCCGGTCCTACGTATTCAAGACGAAGAGGGTAGTTCAATGTTCGGCGGTTTTCGCCTAATAGCACAAGCACAAGTTTGCGCGGTGGACCTCACAAAGACATCGGACAGAGTACGGCCAGCTATAAGAATGATGAGAAATATGGGATTTGTACCAGATCGGGTCTCGCGTACATCTCCAAGGACCCACGAAAATAGTGGAGGCTATTGATCATCGCAGCCACCAAGGTCTAGGCTACGTACTTACTCCCGAAGATAAAGCCGAGATGGAAAGAATTGAATACATCAAAAGGGTGAAGTCGCCCTACCAACAACGAGAGATGAGGCCATACCGCCTTTCCCTCAATAGTTACTTTGTCAAGGAGGGTGAAGAATTCTCTTGCATGGAGTTTAGTGAGCCGTGGTTTGATCACACAGGCAGGCTTCAGAAAGGTTTCGAAATCTTCAGGGATACAGAAGTTGATAGGTCGAAGCTGAAGACGGTTCTCATGGATCCGCGTCAGAAGAGAGGCAAGGTTGTCACGCTGAGCCGGCACGTCATCAAGACCGAAGATGGGTTGGCCGATCGCCTAGGCGTGTATCTTTCGATGAGCCGATGGTTGAGAACATTGCGGTTTCAGAGGATGCAGAAGAATGGGATGGTCGAACTCGTTGCAGCATTTGGGGAATCTGAATATAGAAGACGATATGGTTGCAGTCATTGGGGCAGAGATGGCAGACGATACAGATCCAAGGACGTTGGTGACACCCATGGTTGGAAAGCTGAAGAATTGGTGCGTATTTGGCGGACCCGTAGCCACGAAGGAATACATGGTTGAAGAGTTGGGACTGATGCCTCCTCCCGTCGAGTCTCCCCCTGATTCCCCCAAGTCCTCTGTTTCTTCAGAGTCGTCTGTTTTGTTTGAGTCTGATGTGTTTTCTTTTGAGTTTGAGTCGTCTTCCAAGTCTGATGACCTCACGTCAGAAGACTATGAGTTAGTTGCAAATGTTGTTTTCCCTTTCGCTATGAATGAAAAACTAGATCTTTCTGAGTATCCCCTCATAGCCAATCTTCTTAATGATAAATTAACTAAAAATAATGCTCAACTTAATCAAATTAACCTGGTTAATAATGACTCATTAGAAGAAGCGGACACACTAAACAATGAATTCATTAAAGAAATTTCTAAGCAAGTTATCAATCAAAAGGAAGGTCGGGCCCAAGCTGCCGATGAGGTGTTATCACGTATTAATTTGGGAACTGAAGAAGAGCCGAGAGAGACACAGATTGGAAGCTTCTTCGAAGGGACTGAAAGGGAAGCGTTGATTGAGCTGCTTAAAGAATATTCGGATGTGTTCGCATGGTCATACAAGGATATGCCGGGCCGGATAACTCGATAGTGGAGCACGTAATACCACTCACACCCGTACGCCAAGCCTCGCTGCGTAAATTGCGCCGCATTGCCGAATGGTCTCTGCAAGTTAAAGAACAGATAGAGAAGCTCCTCCGAGTGGGTTTTATCAGAGTTATTGAGTATCCGACGTGGTTATCTAATATTGTGACGGTCAGTAAATCGAATGGCAAGGTTAGAGTTTGTGTTGACTTCCGAGATCTCAACAAGGCTAGCCCAAAGGACGACTTCCCGTTGCCCAATATCGACATGCTAGTAGATGCCACCGCTAACTACGAGGTCAAGTCTTTTGTAGATGGTTTCGCAGGATATAATCAGATCAAGATGGCAGAGGCGGACCAAGAGAAGACGGCTTTCACTACACCATGGGAACATACCGTTACACTTTGTAATGCCATTCGGATTGAAAAATGCAGGGGCTACATACTGCAGAGCGGTCACGCGTTATTCCATGACATGATCCATAAGGAGATTGAGGTGTATGTCGACGATATGATCATTCATTCCAAGGGGTCGACGGTACGCATTTCATTGATTTGAGGAAGTTCTTCGACAGCATCGCGTGAGCACGCAATGCGTCCGAATCCCGCCAAGTGTACATTTGGGGTTATTCGAGGAAAGGTCCTGGGCTATATGGTCACCGAACGAGGAATAGAGGCGTACTCCAAGGAAAATTCAAGCCATCATGGAGATGAAGCCACCACGCACGTAAAAAAGAAGTTAAGGGATTCATGGGACGGTTACATAAGACATCGCCCGCTTCATTAATCAATTAACTACCATGTGTGAACCGATTTTCAGACTGATGAAGAAGACCGCAAGTATAGATTGGGACTGGAAGTGTCAAGAAGCCTTTGAAGAAATCAAGAGATACTTGGTCAATCCCCCTATCCTTCGCCCCCCGCATTCGGAGAAACCGTTGCTATTGTACCTAACAAGAATCGATACAAACTGTTGGGGCTATGCCGGCACAAGAAGCCAAGGACTCTCGGGTGGAGAACGCCGTTTATTTTGTTAGTCGAAAGTTGCAAGGGAGTGAGCTAAACTACTCAAGATTGGAAAAGACTGCTTGTAGGGCTAGTTTGGGTGGTTAATAAGCTTTCAAGCATTACTTGGCAGCGCATCCGATTCTGCTAGTGTCGAAGATGGATCCAATTAAGTATTTGTTTGACAAGCCTTCTTTGTCCATGAGATTAGCCAAATGGTCGGTATTTCTGGGGGAATTCGATATCACCTATGTGCCGAGAAAAGCAGTTAAAGGGAGAGCCATGGCGGATCATTTAGCAGAATTTCCAAGTACAGAACGTGTGGGCTTGAACCGGAATTTCCAGACGAGGGGATTTTTAACATTGATACGGAAGAGAGATGGCAACTATTCTTTGATGGAGCCGCGAACAAGAGAGGCAACGGAGTGGGAATCCTCTTGGTTGATCCTAAAGATGAGCACACCCCTATCGCCATCAAGCTGAATTTTACAACCACCAATAACGCGGCTGAATACGAAGCTTGCATAGCTGGGTTAGAAGCAGCCTTGGAGCGTAATGTGAAAGAATTGGAAGTATATGGAGATTCAGCTTTAATTATCAATCAGACGTCTAAGAAGTGGAAGACTGTTGACCCCTACCTGCAACAGTATCAGACTCATATGGAAGAGCTTGTTAAGCAATTCAAGGAGGTGACATTCCATTATCTACCCAGAGACAGAAATAGATTTGCCGACGCTTTAGCTACACTGGCTTCTTTGGTCGAGATCCCTCACGGAATGTCTGTAAAACCATTCAGAGTTGGCCGAAGAGAGAACCCCGCTTACTGCTACGAAGCCTACTGCTGCGAGATTCAAGCTGACATCGAGGAAAATAAGGATCCGTGGTACGCACAGATTTATGAGTATCTCAAGAAGGGTAATGTGTCTTTTCTAGGTGACGTGAAAGCTAAAAGTTTGCAGGCATTGAAGCGATTGGCCGGACAGTTTGTTCTACTGGATGATATGTTGTACAAAAGACACTACGATGGTCTCCTGTTACTCTGTGTAGACGCGAAACGAGCAGAAGTGATCATGGAAGAAGTACACGACGGTTTGTGCGGTCCACACATGAATGCCAGAATGTTGAGACAGAAAATCACACGGTTGGGTTATTATTGGGTCACTATAGAAGCCGACTGCATCCAGTTTGTGCGGAAATGCCCCAAATGCCAAATGTGTTCCAATTTGAACCACGTACCCCCTCACGAGTTGTATAGCATGGTAACCCCTTGGCCATTTGCGACATGGGGGATTGATGTGATTGGCAAGATTACACCGCCGGGAAGCAATGGGCATTGTTTTGTATTAGTAGCAGTGGATTACTTCACCAAGTGGATCGAGGCAAAATCTTACAAGGTGTTGACTTCCAAAAAGGTGGCACAGTTCATTAAGGAAGACATCATGTGCAGATATGGAGTACCAAATGAGATTATCTCGGACAACGGGTCCCACTTCGGCGGAGATTGTGACAGTCTTGCGGCGAGTTCAAGATCACCCGGCACAAGTCTTCCCCTTATAGGCCTCGAGACCAACGGAGCGGCCGAGGCGGCTAATAAAACGATTGAGCAGATAATCGAAAGACAAAGAATTCGAGGTAGGGACTGGCCCGAGAAACTACCATTGGCACTTTGGGGATATAGAACTTCCGTTCGTACAGCTACAGGCGAAACTCCTTTTGCTCTGACATATGGGATGGAGGCAGTACTCCCGGTTGAGTTGGAAGTCCCGTCTTTGAGGATCTTATTAGAAAATCAAGTAGCAGAAGTTGAATGGCTCCGCAGCCGATATGATCAGTTGGCCACACTTGATGAGCGTAGGCTCAAAGCCATGGAACACATCCGAGCCTATCAGAGACGGACAGCAAGGGCTTTCAACAAAAAGGTGCAGCCCTTAGACATTAAGGAAGGAGATTTGGTTTTGAAGCAGCAACTTCCCAACAAGTTCAATCCTCTTGGGAAGTGGGCCCCTACATGGACCGGCCCGTATGTGATTAAGAAGATATTTTCGGGTGGAGCAGTTAAAATGGCAGATCTGGATGGCAACGAATTCAAGGAGCCCACCAACCTCAGCAAGCTCAGACGCTACTATGATTGAGCTCTTCCCCCCCTCTAAATATATAAAAAAAAAAAAAAATAAATAAAAAAAAAAAAACGCAAAAAGAAGCCCGCTAGATTGAAAACCCGCAAAGGGCGGTCTAGCAATAAAAGAAAGGGTGCGTTCAAAAGCTCGCTAGATTGAAAACCCGTAAAGGGCGGTCTAGGCAAAAGTTAGAGCAAATAAAATAAAAATTGTCCCGCTTCTATCTTCCCTTTCTAAAAAATAGTAGCTTGATGAAAATGAACTACGACGACCTGAGCCCCTTGGTTCTCATTGTAAAAGGGGAACGTAGGCAGCCTTAATCGGCGCGGTCCAAAAAATAAATAAAAATCCAATCTGTTTTTTTTTCTAAAGAAATAAACTTTTTTTCATTCCCACAATCAATGCTTGATTACACTTATTTGATGAGTCTAAGCTCGACTATACTAATGACTAAATAACTTGCAAAGAAACTAAAAAATTAAAAGACAAAATAAATAACTAATGTGTCTGCATATGACTGTGGGTGGATACTCGGACATATAAGGTCTATTCCTTGGCACTAGGCCCCTCATCTCCGTCCTTCTTCTTCTTGACAGCTCGTCGAGTCGGTTTCTTCTTACTCTCTCTCTTAAAATAAGGCGGATACTTCTTCTTCAATGGGGGAACATCCTCGATCGCCTTACCCTTCAACTTCCGCTCCATCCTCTTGGGAGGATTCTCCTCCACGGTGTCTAGAGAAATCCCCAAAGCCTCCTTGTCTCTGAGAAAACGGCTCGAAGATATGTTAGGAACCAATCTCCGTCTCAAGTCATACAAAGTCTCCCTCATCGGTCCCAAGCTTTCTTCATACCATGTCAAATAAGCATGCGACAAATGAGTGCTAAGGGTCCGCTGCGCAAGATAGGCTCGTGGCATCCCATGAGAACTCCATAAGCTTACCATCAAAACTGAAACACCAACGTCCATTGGAAGGACTTTGGCAGAATCATCAAACTCAGAAGTGCCCCAAGTTGGAGGACGGACCTGCTCCATGCCATATTGCCGAAGTACCCGCTCTGCATAGTAAAAGGTGGTGGTCTCAAAAGCTGGTACACGAATCAGGCATTGCCCAAGCTGAAGGCTCCGAATGAAGGAAAGGCCCCAATGCTGTACTCGCCAATGAATCCTATCAGTATCCACCTCCGCCAAATACATCTTCCACTCCCGTTCTGACAAGTTGGAAAGCGGATCAATCTTCCTCCTACAACCATGAAACCAAGGCCTAACACTCGAAGGGGGAATCTCTAGAACAAAAAGTCGATCCTCGAGCCACGTGGTCAGTATTTTGGCACTGCCCCTAGTCATAAGCGGAGCACCCCTAGCTATCTGAGATATACCATGAAGCGTCTCGCCCAAGAGAACCGGAATGATGCTCCTCCCCGAACGAGCCTGATCAACCATATCCAAGCATCCACTGGTAGCTACACCCACATAAGGAGAAAACAAAACCTTGGAAAATAAGCAGAGGGCCAGGCAATCCAAGGCAAAATCTGAGTCGAAGTCATCACCATGGGCAAATCTCCCCGGCAAATCACAGATATCTATGTCTACACCTTCAACCAAACCTCTAGCCACAGCTGTAGGGAGATGCAGAAATTTGGCCACCCTTGTCACCAATGGAACTCTATCCTGTGGAACCGCTATCAAACTGACATCATCCCCTCCACACAGAGCAAGAAAATCCTCGTAGGTGGGTGTAATCTCGTTGTAAGAGAAGTTGAAAACATGATTGGATTCATCCCAAAAAGCAGCGGCAGCATGTAAAAGATTCCAATTGGGATGCATGGGCAAAAGGGACCAAACACACTTCACCCCAAAACGTTTATCAAAAGCATGACGGACGGAACGAGGTACCTTGGATACCCAAACGGCCAAATCACTCTCAAAATTGTTTTGCTTCTCCATCAAGACGGAGGGATGAGAATTCATCGTGCTTGTCTACGGCAGGAAAAAGAGAACAGTACGAAGAAGAACAACAGCAGAAGAGAGAAAAGAAATTGTGCGTGGTACCCGACGGCTGACAAAGGGTTTATATAGGTTTTGGTGTCAAAATCCGTACAGGAAAAGGACAGTAAAGAAATCCGTGCAGGAAAAGGAGGGCCGATCGGCCCATCATTCAGAATTACAACCGCCGCCTTTTCAGCATAGGGCCGATCGGACCTTCAATATTAGGCCGATCGGACCTTTAATATTGGGCCGATCGACCCTTTGGTCTCTCCAGAAGACGGCTCAACTTCAGCAGCTTTTACAGATCCCAAGGCCCCTCCTTTTGTTCTTTTATTTTATTTTTTTATCTTTATTCTTTATTCTTTATTATTATTATTTTCTATTTTTCAATTTCTACTTTATTTTATTTTATTTTGATTTGTCCTCATTTTGTCCAATGCAGTGTACAAAAATAGATAACATCCAAAAATAGAAATGTACATAAACAGAAAGACTAACTTTTATATATTAAATCCATAAACTAGTACATAAATCAGTCGCATACATCAGTGAGTCAGCATAAAATCTAGAGTCTGCATGCTCCTACTTTTTCCCTACAGGTACTACATAAAAACAAAAAATCCTAATGACCCCTACGGGAAGTCGAGGCACGGCCGCGAGAAAATCCGGATGTCGAGCTACCCTCACCCTGGGAGCGCTGTCTCCACTGTGCCGGATCCACATCTACCGATCTCCGGGATTGGCAAGAAAGCGCCGCCACAAAGACTCCTAAGACGGTCGCACATTACTGTGCCTCACCGACCGCACATAAGACTCCCGAGTGACCTGAAAAATCAAAGGGCGAGAGTTACATCACAGCTAAAGTATAAGTACCAGAAATGAAGAGGAAAGGTAAAAGGCATACCCCGCCAGCACCACCGGGAGGAAGATGAGCACCCTCGACCTCGTCAGCCTCTGTGGGTGTCAAGTCTACCCTCACCTCCCCATCGGCCATATGTACAAAGAAGTGGTCGGGAAATAGAGGCATATCTACTATCTCGGGAGGTGGAGCACCCATCTGCTCAGGAATAACCGGATCCTGCTCCCCCATACCAGCAGCCTGGGCCTCCGCAGCAGCCCGCCGCACCACCTGTGGTGACCTCAGATAAAGAGCTACAAAATCTACGTAAGGCATGTCAAGGCGAAAGTGATGAGCGGGGACCCCATATAGATACTCCATCCTCCTCGGCAGTCGGTCTGGGTACCACATATTCTTGGGAGGGTGCTGTGGCGCATAAAGAGGAGCCCACGCATGGTGCTGTCTCGACACCCGCTCGCCCAGATACATCTCGTCGGCAAGCAATCCAACCAGCAGTCTGCGGGACGCAGTAACATCCCGAACGGCACCAACAGCCTCAGAAGCCTCGGGAGTCCAAGGGAAGAGTAAAAACTCAGGTCTACTGGGACCATCAAACACAGCCCTCAAATCAGATTCGCGAACTGTCTTCGGATATCCCTCAACCCGGTTTTCCTTCCTCCAGTACCGTAAGACGGGCACATCCCGAGTCTGGTCCCGTAAGGAGAACGGCGCAACGCCAAAGATCTCATAAACCCAAGCCTGCAAAGGACAGAAAAGCAGATAGTTACAAAAAAACGGAAAGACAAGTAAACCAGTAAGGGGTGATGAAAATGACAAGAGTTAGCGTACCTCCAGTACAAAGTGGAAAGCATCGAAAGAAGAGGTGTTGGACCTCGAGACAGTGTCAAGGGCCCGGTACAGCTCAGCCAAGCCGGCCCCTCCCCAGGAAATGTATCGCACTAAGTCCAAATCAGACAAGGCGCCCAATAAAGAGAATCGGCACACCGGGCCCGAGTTGGGAAAGAGGGCCACTGATAAGCCGTACCAGAGGAATCCCCGGACAAGTGCGTCCATCCCATACTGACCGACTCTGTATCGATCGATAGCAGTCTCCACAAGCTTGTACAGCTTCCCTGCGTCAACACCGAAATTCCTGCTCGGGCCAACGCTAGCGCCGAACAGCTGGATCTGACGAGCCTTATCAGAGTGTAGGGTCTCATCAAAAGGCAACACTACATCTGTAAACCTCAACCCGGTGAGGACGGCAAAGTCAGTAGGAGTGATCGTAGTCTCACCCCAACTCAGATGGAAAGTATGTGTCGTGTCCCACCAGAACTCACGACACACCTTCACCACCGCATTACACTTCCGGGTCTGACCCATCAGTGCAACCATATCAAAGAAGGGGCCCAACCCCAAGTTCCACACCATCTCGCGAGGACCACCCTCACCGGCTGGCAAAAGTGCCCACAGCTCACCAACCGCCTTAAGGGAACTACGTCCCTTCATCTTCTTCATCTGCAGGTAAACACAGCACAGGTATGTGTCATTACTCGCATTTTAAATAAAAAAAATACTTTGCACATGTATCAATTATTATGTTGTTAAATAAAAATTGTACCTTCATCCCGACGCGGGATCGGAGACCAGTGGATCCATGAAAATTCAGGCCCGCATAAAAGTCCGCCTGGTTGTGCAATAGAACGAACAGTCTCGAAGGCCGATAATTACGCGAAGCTCGCCGCCTCCTAGCCTCGGCATTCCCGCCGGCATCACTCCGGTCACTCTCCCCGGCATCAACATCAACCTCCAATCATCATCATCACCACCATCATTTCCACCATTCCCGCCATGGCCACCACCGTTGCCGCCATACCCACCGCCATCACCACCATGGCTGCCGCCGCCAGTACCGCCATACCCACCACCGTTGCCGCCATACCCCCGGCGCCATAACCACTAGCTCCAACTTCTCCCCCATAACCATGAAAACCGCCTATACCTCCGGTGTATGAGCCCAGCGGTGAATAATCCGGTTGATTGAGCAATCGTTCCAAAGCTGCGACGTCGGGATCCATGGCAAAAGCAAAAAATCTCGGCACAAAATCAAGTGAACTCCGGCGAAAATCTTCAAGAAACTCGGCAGAAAGGAAGAAGTTTCAGAGAAAGAAGAAGAAAGTGAGTTGGAGAAGAAGACGGCACGTTCTTAAGGCCGATCGGCCGCTTTTTCAGCCAATGGGAGTCAAGGGCCGATCGGCCCTCCCATTTTTGTGCTTCTTCCGCCTGATCGAACGGCCAGGATTCCTCCTGGTGACCCCGATCCTCGTCAAAAGGCCCCAGCCAATCAGAGCATAGGGCCGATCGGCCCTTCAGTCTCTAGGCCTGACGCGTGTCCTCCTCGGGCAGAGTAATTTGACCGGTTGATTTAATTTCTCCTCCTTCCCGAGGAACTCTCCCCTTTTTCAAAAAACTTTTCCCCTTCCCCAAAACAAATCCCCCATTTTCAAAAATTCCCCCATTTTCCAAAATACAACCGTTTTTAAAACCCCTTTTTAAAATAAAACCTCTTTTTTTAATTCATTTCATAATTCCAAACTTTTTTAGATTAATATTTTTTCGGGGTAACTCCCGCAGAAGTCAAAATTATCAAATCTTTGGGTGACTCCCCGTACAGTCAAATCTTTGGGTGACTCCCCGTACAGTCAAATCTTTGGGTGACTCCCGTCTGATCAAATCTTTGGGTGACTCCTAGGACAGTCAAATCTTTGGGTGACTCCGTACTGATCAAATCTTTGGGTGACTCCCCGTACAGTCAAATCTTTGGGTGACTCCCCGTACAGTCAAATCTTTGGGTGACTCCCCGGACAGTCAAATCTTTGGGTGACTCCCGTCTGATCAAATCTTTGGGTGACTCCCACGATCAAATCTTTGGGTGACTCCCCGTACGATCAAATCTTTGGGTGACTCCCTGATCAAATCTTTGGGTGACTCCCGTACTGATCAAATCTTTGGGTGACTGAGTCAAATCTTTGGTGACTCTGACAAATCTTTGGGTGACTCCCACGAGTCAAATCTTTGGGTGACTCCCGGACGATCAAATCTTTGGGTGACTCCTGACGATCAAATCTTTGGGTGACTCCCCGTACAGTCAAATCTTTGGGTGACTCCCCGGACAGTCAAATCTTTGGGTGACTCCCCGGACAGTCAAATCTTTTGGTGACTCCCGTGCAGTCACGTATCCTTGACGCCACACATCCGCCATTCTCGGGTATTAAAAACGCCCACTCTTTTGAACTACGACTTGGCTTGATTCCTTTTTAGGGATACGTAGGTAGCCCGACGTGGGTCCAGCCACTTGACCTATCTGGTCATCCTTTTGCGACTCAGCTCGAGTCCAATCCCTTGCATCCGCAAGATCACTTTCCTTACCTCCTGAAATCCCTTTTTTCAGGACGGATCCTATTCTTTTATCGTCGACCCCACTTGTCTTACAAGAAGCGTCGCCGAGGGGCTACTGTTAGTACCCGGTCCGAAAAAAGGGTATTCCAAATACCTGGCCCGGTTAATTAATAAAAACCCTAGGGAAACCCTAACCCTAAAAGATTCATTAATTCTTCCGTACTGCGCCGTCGCTGTCAGCTTGGAAAGGACGCCAGTTGGAAGAGCCGATCGGCCCTTTGCCCGTGCATTGGCCGATCGACCCTTTTATTTAGAGCCGATCGACCCTTCAATCCTAGAGCCGATCGACCCTTTAGAGGCCCAGCCCAGGTACCGAGGTATTATAAATAGGGGTGCCCGGCTCCCCATATTCACACACAATTTTCTCCGGGAGAAGCGAGACCATACTTGCTTTAACCCTCAGTTCTTCTTTTTCCTCTCGAATCGCCAAGATTCGACCCCCAAGTCTTGCTACAATTGGTAAGACTCTCTTTTTAATATTCTTGTTCTTTATTATTGTCTTTATTATTATTGTTTGCATGCTTAGTATATTTTAATTGCTTTATCTCTTGCTTATGCCATATATGCTAGATTTAGGGTTGTTTTAATATATTTAATTGTTCATAGCCGAGGATGATCTAAGGTTTCGCCCTAAGAAACCCAATGGATCTAGGAACTATTTCTTTCCTTCCACCTTAGTTATAATTATCCCATGATCAACAATTCCCCAAGGATGAACGTTGATTAGTGCACCTTCCGAGGGCCTAACTCAAAGGTTCTAGGGTGTGATCATCAATTAATTCTTTCTCTCCCCTCCTCCTTATGCATGATCCCGCTTCTTCTATCTATTCCCGTAAACACCGCACACAACCAACACCCCACATGTTAGAAAGACCGATTCGTCGGGCAATAGGAGTGATAACGTTTCTTCTTCTGTTGTAACTTGACCCCCGAACCCAATTAACTGTTTAGCCTTTTTTCAAAGCTTTGGGCTATATCAAAGTGGCGTGGCGACTCTCAAAATTTAAACTAATATTTTAATATGGTTTAAAGCGAGTGTCACTAGATGAATATCCCATTTCGGTCCAACATTTTCATGATTAATTATTTGAAACGTCCGAATGCGCGTTGCATCGGGACGGGGTATTCACAATAACACATTATGAAAACGGTAAACACCTTTCGTTACCTCATTTTACCTTTCCCGTCTGAACAATAAGTCGTACAACGTGGGAGTAAAACTCCACTCTTTGGTGAATTGCCTCCAGCACATTCACCTCTTATAGGACTCATACCCCAGAGATCCATATAAGAAAGGATACCTATATTAGAGTATCCAACAATAATATCGTCCCTCCTTACAACAATCGCAACAGGTCTGTAAAGCCTTTTGGGTCAATACAGTCGTTAGCACAGCCCCCCTCCGTGGCCACAGAGTGGGGAAGGGTCACCGGTATGACGAACCTTCAATCACTTATTGAACAAATCAATAATTGATTGAAATCCATCATACCCACCCGAACATAAACACGCTCAAGCACATAATAGATACTTGAGATAATCCACAAAACGGGATAACAATATAACAACATGGTAATGTATACTCATGCTAAACAGAACCATAGTACAACAATTCATGAAATACACAATGCATAACCCATCAATGCATATGAACTCAATTTAAGGTAACAATATAACCACATAATCCACATCGGAACACAATAAAATCACGAGCCAGATAGTCCTCAACCGGGATACAATACTAGCAACAAACCAGAAAATCCACAACGGGAAAACGACACAACCATATACCAAATAATCCACAATTGGGATAATCATGCTACAGTGATACATATACATTAACACAATAGTGTGGCCTATGGTTTTAAACATGATTCAAGCTAACTACCCAGAGTATGGGCAAGTAAGGTCACCGAGTATCATAAACCAATCCTACGAAGTCATTACTCAACCTTGAATAAATCTTATTAAAAGTGCAAGACCTACTTCCCAAGTTTGGACCACTTTCCGAACAATATTTGACTACTCCTACAATTCCATTTTGACCAATTAAAAGGTCATGGTCAAGCCAAGGTATCCTACCCTAACCTAGGTTAAAGAGGATCAATTCGTATCCGGGTTGATTAGGTTCTACTACTTTATATTGGGTGGGAGTCACCATTTCTAAGAGGTCAAACAACTTGCTAAACAATTCTTGTTTAAATTGAAAAAGGTTGGTTCAGGGGCTTGGGCGACCGCCCTAACCACTTGGGCGACCGCCCAAGTGGACTTCCTAGGAATTTGAGGTTTCTGCCATCTTGGGCGACCGCCCTAACTTACTTGGGCGACCGCCCAAGTGTACTTCAAGGGAATTTGAACCTCCTGCCATGATGGGCGGCCGCCCAAGCCCCCATGGGCGACCGCCCAAGTCTCCTCCAGCCCATTTTTTCAGATTTTAACCCCTTTTAACCCTAGTTCTCCTTTCCTCTACCATGGCTTACTACAAGAACACCCAAGAGCACCTTCATCTTACCAAGTCCCATTCAAACTTGTAAACTCAAAACCAAGTAATCCTAGATTATTTATCTCTACTCATTTCACCCATTTCCAACCCTCTAAATCATCTTTCATGAACATAATTCTCAACCCACTTCCTTTACCAATTTCGAGCTTAACCCTTTTTAATCCCGAATCAACCTATGTTCTTACACTCTTGATCAACAATAACATCCTTCCATAAGATAAATCAATTTCTCAACTTCCAAGAAGATTTCTAAGGCATTAAACAATCATTTAAATAACAATAACAACATCAAATCATTGATGAGCATACAAAGAAAGGAAGTCATAATAACTCACCTTAGGTTTTTAGAATAGAATGTAGATCTTCTTAGCTTGGTTTGATCCCCTAGATGATCCCAACTCAAAAATGCCCTTAGACTTGAATTTGGTGGAGGAAATGGTTTGGCTTCAAAGCTTGGATGAAGTAGCTTCCATGGAGTTTTCAAATGTTTCTCTAGGAAATATGGGATGAATGAATGAAGGAGGAAGAAGGGGAGTGAGGAGGATGAAGAAGGGGGGGGGGGGGCGGATGGAGGGAGTATGGGGGAGAGGAGAGGGGAACACTTGGGGGAAAGTTAGGAGGAAGTAGAAATGGCCCCCCTCTACAAAGGCTTTCCACAATTTTAAATTAAACCCCTTTTTATTTTCATTATTTATTCTACACAATTTAACCTTTTCTTATCATTTGTCCAATTTTCATTTTTATTATTTCCCCAAGGTTCTTATTTAATGTCTAATAAATTCATAAAAGATTCTAAATTTACTTCCCACCCAAATTATCTTAAATTACGAATTTTAAAGACATAATTGAACACATAAAGATAACATGAATATTAAAAGCATATAATATACTATTTAAAATTAGTGCCTAGGGTTGGGGTCGTTACACTCACTTCCCCTTAAAGAAAATTCGTCCCGAATTTGACTGTCACTTACCCTAAGGTTCAAATAGCAAAGGTTACCTTTCACACATTCTAACTTAACATTTTCAATTAGACTTCTCAAAGGCATGATTCTACTATACATTCTCACAACCCGAGTACTCTAGAACTTCACTTCCCAATTAGTCTCTTCACTTCTATGATTCTTCTCAAGATTTCTAATTTCATTAATAATACGATTTTACGACGCAACACCCCAAGAATACCATACAACTATTACTACCCGAATTTCCACGACCTCAAGAAGGTACAATTAAATAAAAGTATTACAACTTAAGTTACCAAATATATCACGATATTATATTTAAAACTTCAAATATTCTATAAGTTGATCCAAGTCGGTCTATAAGTCAAATCGTGAATCTTTTCTAGAACTTCAATTGGATTAACAAACTTTGGCGCTAAATTACCTTAGGCCTAACTTTACTAATTCCATCCCAATAAATTGGAGATCGATAATATCTCCCTGAACTACGCCTCATACGATTTTATCTCAAAGCTAGAATGATACCTGCTATTTACGCAAACTCGCTAAGGTTAATTAAACTTCTCAAGTTGAAGGGAAATCTGTCACACAAACATAACCTATTCTTCCAGAATTTGGGTAGTCTTCAAATCTCTTCCTTTCGACTAACTAAATCTTTCAACTCTTAGGATCGGTAACTAACCCCGGAAGGGAGCTTCAAAAGATAAGATTCCACTTAAACCACACAAACAATTGTAACCATTCTTCGATAAATGATAAGAAAATTCCGCTTTACCTAAGTTAGCTTCCCCGGAACATACGCTATCACCTTCCCATTTTGTATAACACAACACCCTGATCTTCCGGTAATACATACTTAAAACTTCACAAGATCCTCACATCCACTAGGTAAGGTAAGGATCGGGTTCAAAGCTAACCTATTCTCCATTACTAACCACATGATTCATCCTTATTACATCCTACACCATTTATACGTCCTTTAGAGTCAACTAAAGCAACGACTCTACAATTCTTAAGAATTCCTTAAATTTCTTAGGTAACACTTGCCAACTTAAAGATCACTGACTTAATCCTCACAAGATCCATGGTAACATCCACGTTTAAGACTATAGAACCCAAAATTTTGAAAACTTCTCAAGCCAACTCACACTAGCTAAACTTTGCATACAAGTACTTCTCACCAAGGATTATTAACCCTATCCTCCAATGATTTTCATGATCCTCCCAGAACTTTAATTAACAAGAGACCCTCAATTCTAATTACCATAAAGCCATCAAAATAAGGCTTTAAAAAAAAAATTTGCTTATCATACTTAGAATAAACACATACGATACCTTGATGAAAATACAATTACCATCTACTCACAACTAGCACGAAAATTTTCCGAAAAGACTTCTTATGCAAGTCTAACACCAACCAAATACCTTTTACACTTTTTAACCAACATTTTTCTGGCTTACGCGCATATATAACAAGAATACCATATAAAGGTTTATCTATATCAAATACCAATATAATCAAATTGGGTATAGAAAAGAAGACTCATTTCTTATGATAGTCTACCAATGCATAACAACTACTTTACCCTCCAGGTCAAGTATATCTCCTTTTTACAAATTGGTAATCATACCAAATCAACTGGCAATACATACTCAGTCATGACCACATCACTATCGTGGTAAATCAAGGGAGGTTCGAGGTATCCTCTCATAAGAGCAGAATCCTCTAACAATAAAACAACATCTCAAACAATATATGTCACATATAAGCAAAATGTGATGCCAAGCATAAATGATATGCAACAGGATCCATAAAATATGACCCCTAATTCTGAGACAGGGAATATACCTTTAGTAACCTCTGAGGAAACTATCTCTCCTAGGTTCGAAACATGTACTCGACCATAGACCTTCTCTTTCGGTTCTCCTTCGCTATCCCTTTTGGTACCACCTCTTTGACGTCCACCCGGCTGACCGCTGCTTGAAACTCGACCCTGAAGAAACTTTGGACAATTCCTCCTAAAGTGTCCCAATTCCCCACACTTAATACACTTACCTTGTTTACTCCAACAATGATCTTCGGTATGCCCAATCTTCTTGCAAAATTTACAATTCATCCCATACTGTTTGGATTTTGGCCTAGATGAAGAAGCTACAACAAACTCTCCTCTCACACTTCCTGAAGTTAAGGTCCTTGGCTGTCCTCTAATGATTTTGGATCCTTGTCCTATACACTTTGGCTTGTTTCCAATCTTACTTCCGGATCTTCCACTATTTTTCTCAATGTCCTTCTCGACCTTATATGCCCTATCTATGACTGTCTGATAATCAATGAAACTATCAATCCATAATTTCTTCCTAAACTTACTCCTCAAACCTGTTACAAACTTCTGAACCTTTTTCACTTCATGCGATACCAAATGAGGGCAACACTTAGCTAATTCCTCAAACCGGACCGAATACTGATTCACCGTCATGTTCCCTTGTTTTAGTCTTAAGAATTCAATCTCCTTCTTATCCCTTGTAACCATGGAAATGAAATAGTCCTCGAACTGTTGAGTGAAATTATCCCAAGTCTGGGGCGTATGATCCCGCTCCCAACTTCCCTTCACAATCTGCCACCACTGATCAGCTGGACCTTCAAGTTTGAAAACGGCATACCTAACTCTCTCTTTGTTGGGACTTTCTATAACCTCGAAAATCCTATTCATTCCTGCTAACCAATTTTCTGCCTTTAACGGATTCGGATATCCATTAAAACTCGGCGGGTTCATCTTCACAAACCTTTCCCATCCATCACTTCGACATCCCTCAGGTTGATTCGGAACCAATCCTCTAGTCTCCATATTATGTACAAACATCCTGAACAATTTCATCATCTCTTCATTCTGAATTCCACCTATACCCATATCTCCTTCATTTTCTAGAACCTTCCGCTGATCATCCTTGCTTCCGGCCATTAGAACGAACTCCTGCATTAAACACTCGGCGTCAATTTCCACACATTCCCCCTTAGTTTAGACATCTACCCTTGACCTCTAAACTAAGCTCTGATACCAACTGTGAGCACCCCAACCCGGGACCTAACACGTGTCCCGAGCTAAGGGAACTCAAACTAAGAAAATCCATTTAAATTTTTAAACATTTGTTTGCCTTTAAAAGAAAACCACTTTTCAAACTTCCAAATAAAATCAATTGATAATATCCCTACTTAAAGGAAATCCAACTACAACTTTAATAAACCGAAATCTAACCAATTACATTGGAAACCTTAATTAACCTTGTTTAGCAAAAGAGTTTTCCATACAAATTACAAAAGAAGAATACTTAATAAATACTCCTAACAACCGACTCCTATACTTAACTTGTCAAGCCCCAAAAGCAAAAGTCCACAATGAAATCCCCGGCCTCACGGGTTCGGGTCACCTGTCTCGGAATCTAAAACAGTAAAGGGAGAGGGGTGAGAATAAATCTCAATGAGCTATTATGATATGCAAGAAGATGCCAAACAAAGTGCAACACATAGCATGGTAGCACATAACACATTATGAAAACGGTAAACACCTTTCGTTACCTCATTTTACCTTTCCCGTCTGAACAATAAGTCGTACAACGTGGGAGTAAAACTCCACTCTTTGGTGAATTGCCTCCAGCACATTCACCTCTTATAGGACTCATACCCCAGAGATCCATATAAGAAAGGATACCTATATTAGAGTATCCAACAATAATATCGTCCCTCCTTACAACAATCGCAACAGTGCAGTAAAGCCTTTTGGGTCAATACGATCGTTACGCCCCCCTCCGTGGCCACAGAGTGGGAAGGGTCAACGGTATGACGAACCTTCAATCACTTATTGAACAAATCAATAATTGATTGAAATCCATCATACCCACCCGAACATAAACACGCTCAAGCACATAATAGATACTTGAGATAATCCACAAAACGGGATAACAATATAATAACATGGTAATGTATACTCATGCTAAAATGTAACCATAGTACAACAATTCATGAAATACACAATGCATAACCCATCAATGCATATGAACTCAATTTAAGGTAACAATATAACCACATAATCCACATCGGAATACAATAAAATCACGAGCCAGATAGTCCTCAACCGGGATACAATACTAGCAACAAACCAGAAAATCCACAACGGGAAAACGACACAACCATATACCAAATAATCCACAATTGGGATAATCATGCTACAGTGATACATATACATTAACACAATAGTGTGGCCTATGGTTTTAAACATGATTCAAGCTAACTACCCAGAGTATGGGCAAGTAAGGTCACCGAGTATCATAAACCAATCCTACGAAGTCATTACTCAACCTTGAATAAATCTTATTAAAAGTGCAAGACCTACTTCCCAAGTTTGGACCACTTTCCGAACAATATTTGACTACTCCTACAATTCCATTTTGACCAATTAAAAGGTCATGGTCAAGCCAAGGTATCCTACCCTAACCTAGGTTAAAGAGGATCAATTCGTATCCTGTTGATTAGGTTCTACTACTTTATATCAGCGGGAGTCACCATTTCTAAGAGGTCAAACAACTTGCTAAACAATTCTTGTTTAAATTGAAAAAGGTTGGTTCAGGGGCTTGGGCGACCGCCTAACCACTTGGGCGATCGCCCAAGTGGACTTCCTAGGAATTTGAGGTTTACGCCATCTTGGGCGACCGCCTAACTTACTTGGGCGACCGCCCAAGTGTACTTCAAGGGAATTTGAACCTCTCGCCATGATGGGCGGCCGCCCAAGCCCTACGGGCGACCGCCCAAGTCTCCTCCCGGCCCATTTTTTGATTTTAACCCCTTTTAACCCTAGTTCTCCTTTCCTCTACCATGGCTTACTACAAGAACACCCAAGAGCACCTTCATCTTACCAAGTCCCATTCAAACTTGTAAACTCAAAACCAAGTAATCCTAGATTATTTATCTCTACTCATTTCACCCATTTCCAACCCTCTAAATCATCTTTCATGAACATAATTCTCAACCCACTTCCTTTACCAATTTCGAGCTTAACCCTTTTTAATCCCGAATCAACCTATGTTCTTACACTCTTGATCAACAATAACATCCTTCCATAAGATAAATCAATTTCTCAACTTCCAAGAAGATTTCTAAGGCATTAAACAATCATTTAAATAACAATAACAACATCAAATCATTGATGAGCATACAAAGAAAGGAAGTCATAATAACTCACCTTAGGTTTTTAGAATAGAATGTAGATCTTCTTAGCTTGGTTTGATCCCCTAGATGATCCCAACTCAAAAATGCCCTTAGACTTGAATTTGGTGGAGGAAATGGTTTGGCTTCAAAGCTTGGATGAAGTAGCTTCCATGGAGTTTTCAAATGTTTCTCTAGGAAATATGGGATGAATGAATGAAGGAGGAAGAAGGGGAGTGAGGAGGATGAAGAAGGGGGGGGGGCGGATGGAGGGAGTATGGGGGAGAGGAGAGGGGAACACTTGGGGGAAAGTTAGGAGGAAGTAGAAATGGCCCCCCTCTACAAAGGCTTTCCACAATTTTAAATTAAACCCCTTTTTATTTTCATTATTTATTCTACACAATTTAACCTTTTCTTACCATTTGTCCAATTTCCATTTTTATTATTTCCCCAAGGTTCTTATTTAATGTCTAATAAATTCATAAAAGATTCTAAATTTACTTCCCACCCAAATTATCTTAAATTACGAATTTTAAAGACATAATTGAACACATAAAGATAACATGAATATTAAAAGCATATAATATACTATTTAAAATTAGTGCCTAGGGTTGGGGTCGTTACAAAAAATCTCAAGCAATTTCGCACAAATATTTTTCGCGGAATGCGGTGGCTCAAAATCTTTGTAAGCAATTAATCTTTTTTGGATATTCCATGAATTATCTATCCAATGGCAAGTAACGCCCAAATAAGTATTTCTTTGCCAATGATCACTCCAACCATCGGCACAAATTGAAACTTTATTTTCTAATTTTGATAAAACACCAATTAAATCTTTTTCAGCCATTTATGTAAGATAAAATGAAGTTTGAAAACGAAACGGAGCTTAAAAATGGATGAAAATGGAGAAAAGCACTAATTTCGTTAGAAAATTAACTGAAAATGGGACAATATTTAACTGAAAATTGGATGAGGGTGAGAGTATATGTGAATATTTGAGAGTAGAAGAGAAAGAGTAGAGAGAAATAATGTGGAAATAAAATGGGAGGAGGGATGTGATATTTATAGTTAGTAAATTAGGCAAAAAAAAACATTTTTTTTTTAATTTTTGACTGCCCAAGTTAAAGTTTTGACGAGCATAGCGGCTAGTTTTTGAAAAAGTAGCCGTTCGAACATGTTCTGGCATTCTGCTCGGCCGAGCAACTCATATGACTCGGCCGAGCATGAGCGTTATTGGAAATTAACACACTGGAATGTTCTGCTCGATCGAGCAACTCATATGACTCGGTCGAGCAACTCAAAAACCGGCGGTTAACCGGCGGTTGACCGGTTTTTCAAAATTCCTAACCTTAACCCAACCGGTCATTTACCGGTTTCGGTTAGCCGGTTCCGGTTAACCGGCGTTGACCGGTTTTGACCCGTTGAAAATCGCCCGGTTGATCGGTTCGGTTTATAAAATGGACACGTCTACTTCAGATAATGCGGTTGCCGTAGTTTTGGTGAGAGAGGATGGGGGTATTCAAAGGCCGATTTACTATGTTTCGAAGGCGTTGAGCGAGATTGAATCGAGATATTTTAATGCCGAGAAGTTGGCTTATGTTCTGGTGGTCGCGGCGAGAAAGTTGAGGGCTTACTTTGTCGCCCATACTGAAATTACCCGGGGTCGCGCGCGGGTCTGCGCGGCGAGCGGTTGTCTTTCGCAGTTGTTTGGGACCTCGCTTTCGGGAAGGAGAGGAGTCGCCACACGGTTTTGTATTTTGAGCCCAAACGTTGAAAATGGCTTGGAAAAAGTGTCGTTTTGTATTTTGAGCCCAAACTTTGGAAATGGCTTGAAAAGGTGTCGTTTTTATTGATAGCAAAAACTTGGAAAAGGCTTTGAAAAGGGGACGTTTTGATTGGTAGCCAAAACATGACAAAAGGCTTTTTAGTACCAGAGATTGTTAGGTTCGGAGGTCACGTTACGTTTCGAGAAGAGTATTTTGAGATCACCCGAAACGCCTCGTATGACGAGTCTTTCTACCTTTCTCGAAATTGTGTGTGTGTGTGTGTTTGCATTTTGAAAATGAGGGCTTGAATGACAAGCTTAATCTTGGTTTGAATGTCAAACGTTGATTTTATGATTCTTGGAAAACAGCGAGCCTTTGAATGACAAACGTCGGTTTTGGAGTTTTTTAGGAAAAGAGGTGCGAGTGACGAGTTTTGAATCTTTAACTTAAGTGTCAAATGTTGACTTTTAATAAAGGAGCGTTTGAATGTCAAACATTGGGTTTTGAGTTTAAAGATGATCGTTTGGATGCCAAACGTCACTTTGCGTGTTTTGAAAGAGAGTTCGAATGACGAACTCGGTTTTGAACCGGGCATTACATTGTTAGCGATTTTACGGAAAAAAAAACATTAAATGAGATGCGATCAACGAATCATTTTGCGACTCGGACTTTGATAAGTAAATACTATCACGAGCCAAACGGCTCGAACTTGTAAATGACAGTATTTAAAGTGCGGTATCAACGGAATCAAACGATTTGGATTTTAAAGGTGCGATCAACGAGCCAAACGGCTCGGACTTGTAAAGTTGCATTTATTTAAATGACAATCAACGGATCAAATGATCCGGACTTGTAAATGACTATCACGAACCAAACGGTTCGGACTATGAAATTGCGAATCAACGGATCAAACGATCCGGACCGTAAATGACATAAAAAGTAAAGAACGGGGCCGGAACGCCGTTTTAACCCGAGATTACTTCTCTTACGGGAGAGAAAAGGATCTTGGACTAAAACGTATCGAACCCCGTAGATGGTGACGTCTACATTTCAATGACTTTCGACCGAAACGGTTGTAGCGACTGACGCGTAAACCGAGATGGAATGAGTGTTTAGGGAGAGAGAGTGTTACCTATGGCTAGGGGTTGACTCTTTTGGCTCGGTTGACGTATACGGGATATGATTTAATGTTTGGAAGGGTGTTTCGAGGTTGTTTAGTTCGTGTTTGGTTGAAAAACGAGGTTTTCAAGCAAATCGAGACAAAACGGGGCTCGGGAGGGGTTGAAATTGTTCATGCCGTGGGCTTTGGTGAAAATGGATAATATTTTTCCTCTTTTTGAAATGTTTTGACAGCCCTTGTATTTATAGGGTGATTTTGTAAAAGAGTCTGAACGGACTTTACCTCAATTTGGGGGGGGGGGATTTGTGGTATTTTGGAAAATGGGAGGACCTGTTGGCAATTTTGTTTTGCCTGTAAAACAGTCCGGACGGACTGTGACTCAATCTCAAGGGCATTTTAGTCTTTTCACTCTGAAATCTGATTGATGTTGACTAGAGGGCTGTGGCATGTGTGCCACGTGCCCCTGTGACTCACCTAGGCTAGGGTTTTCGTCCCGTTATTTTTGGTTTTGTCCGTTTTTTAAATAACTGTTCGGAAAATGTCCGAAACGCCCCCGGAAAGTGCCGGAAAGTGCATTTTTCAGGAAAATCTGTACTTTTACGTGTGAGAACGTGTGTTGAGTACGCTTTGACGTTGGGATACATGGGGCAGTCCCGGGACGTCTTTTTGGCTTGAGAACGGGGAGTTTAACGAGTTCCGATTAATCTGGAGCGGGCCAGTTAACGGATTCCGGTTAACTTTTAACGGATTTTGATGATCCGGATTTGGGTACTTACACATACTGTTGTTGTTTTATTTGATGCCCCACTGAGAAAATTTTTGCAGCAGCCTGACTCGGCGGGACGATTGTTGAAATGGTCGATTGAATTGACAGAGTTTGATATAAGGTATGAATCCCGCCGAGCGATAAAGGTGCAGGCGTTGGCAGATTTTATTGTTGAAACTTCATTCACCAAATCTCAGGCGGAGCTGACAGAAGAGACCGGGAAGAGAAGGGCGGCAAAGAGAGCGGTGCCTAGTTTAATTGAGGAGAAGGAGAGGTCGGCAGATTGTTGGGTTTTGCATGTAGATGGCTTATCATCAAAGGATAGAGGAGGCGCGGGAATAATTCTGGTGTCGCCGAAAGAGGAATGTAAATATGAGAAAGCATTCAGATTCAAGTTTTCAGTGTCAAACAACCAGGCGGAATATGAAGCTTTGATTGCAGGAATTGAATTGGCGAGAGATATTGGGGTGAAAATGATTATTGTTCATTCAGATTCTCAGTTGATTGTGAATCAAGTTCGAGGCGAGTATGGGGTGTTGAACTCAGTTTTGATAAAGTATTGTAATTTGGCGAGAAGTATTCTGAGCGGGTTTGAATTTTGGGAGTTGGTGCAAATTGATAGGACTGAGAATTCTCAGGCGGATGCTTTGAGCAGGGCGGCCGGAGGCAAGATGAATGAGGCGGCTAGTGAGCCAATGGTTGAATATGTTGATAAGCCGACAATAAACAGGCCTGCAATTTTGGAGGTTGAGGAGGCGGAAAGAAATTGGGTAACCGAAATGAAAGATTTTTTAGACAAGGGAGAGTTGCCGCCAGATGAAGAAAAGGCCAAGTTGATAAAGGTGACCTCACCGCGGTTTAAAGTTCAGGTTGGTGTGTTGTATAGAAAATCTTTTTCTAAGCCACTGATGAGATATATAGAACCAAGCCTGGTGCCAAAAGTTTTGTTCGAAATTCATGAAGGTGTGTGTGGAGGCCATCCTGGGGCGAGATCTTTGGCTGAGAAAGTTTTGTTTCATGGATATTGCTGGCCTAGTTTGAGGAAGGATGCTGAAGATTATGTGAAGAAGTGCGAGAACTGCCAAAGGCACGGGAATATTCCAAGGCAGCCAACGACTGAGCAGACCCCGATTGTGGCGACATGGCCTTTTGACATTGGGTATAGACTTGATTGGGCCATTCCCGAAGGCCAAGGGAGTATGTCAGCATGTGGTTGTCGCAGTCGATTATTTTACAAAATGGACCGAAAGTCAAGGCACCTGACAATCGACCGCCGAGGATAATGTCATAAAGTTTATTCAAGAAAATATTTGGTGTAGATATGGGCTGCCAGAGCTATTATTTCTGATCATGGGACATAGTTTGGGAAGAAGTTTTCCGCAGAATGTGTGAGAATGAATGTGAAGCACTGGATGTCGGCGGTATATAGGCCACAATGCAATGGGCAGGCTGAGGCGGCAAATAAGCAAATTATTGCCGCCCTTTGCAAGAATTTAGAAGGAAGAGGTGGTGCCTGGTTGGAGGAATTGCCGACGGCGTTGTGGTATGTCAGAACCACCATAAAGGGCTCAACTAGAGAGACAGCGTTCGCGTTGACGTATGGATCTGAAGCCATAGCACCAGCTGAGATGGCGCTGCCGACATACAGGGTAACTTACTATGATGAGGCGAGAAATGGGATGAGGTGTTGCAATGACTTGGACTTAAGTGACGAGAAAAGGTTGCAGGCGAGAATGAGAATGATAAATTATAAACAGAAGATGAAGGCCCCGCACGACAAGAGAGTGAACAAGAGATCCTTCAATGTCGGAGATTGGGTTCTTAGGAGTGTTGAGGCCACTGGGCCTAAGGCTGGGTTCACTAAGCTGAATGAAAAGTGGGAGGGCCCATTTCAAGTAGCCAAGGTTATCTGCGAAGGAACTTACAAGTTAAGGAAGCAAGATGGCGAAAAGTTGAAGAATGTATGGAATATGTTGATCATCTCAAGCGATTCTACCAGTGAAGTTGTCGCGTCTTCAGCCATTTTTTGATTGTCGCACTAGATAGCAAAAGTTATATAACTTTTCTTGTAATTTATGCATTTTGATTGTCGCTTTTGGAGGAAAAGTTATGTAAAATTCGGTAGTCTGGTTGGTTGTAACTCGTACATATTATTGAAGAGATGATGGGAATTTTCCAGTGACATGTTTGTATAATTTTCATCCATACTTGTGAAGTTCTAACAAAGCTTAACTTATTGTTTCATGGATCAATGGATGGAGGGGCGAGCGCTTAAGGGTCGAGAATCAGGCGCAAAATGATAAAGATGGAGGCAATGAAGATTGCCGCCAAAGCTTGATGATGGAGGCGATAAAAATTGCCGCCGAGAAAAGTCCTGGCTTGTAGGGCCAGGCACCTGGAACAATGTGTCCTGGCAGGTAGGGCCAGGCACCTGGAACAATGTGTCCCGGCTTGTAGGGCCAGGCACCTGGAACAATGTGTCTTGGCTTGTGGGGTCAGGCTTCTGGAATAATGTGTCCTGGCTTGTAGGGCCAGGCATCTGGAAGCAAAAGTCCTGGCTTGTACGGCCAGGCACAAAAAAGTCCTGACATTTTAACAGGCACAGAAAAGACCTGGCTTAAAGGTGCCGGGCAAGAGGGAACAATGTTGGAACAAGAAAGGTCGGCTAAGGAATATTGTCGCATGACCTTGGCGCGAGATTGTCGCGGGAATTTAATTAGTGATGTGATTTGTAATATGTTTCGTGATGCGTTTTGTTTAAAGTCGCAACAAAATTAATTCAAACGAAATGGCGAGTGTAGACACCCCATTCTGAACACATCGGATCATACTTATACCACTCTAAGTCTCGCTTTGAGTCAAGAAGTAGAAATCCACCATTTCGTCATGTTTCGTTAAGTTTTGACTAACCACCGTTAGTTTGGGACTAAACTGCATACGAGATAACGAGGAGAGGACAAAACTGTCCACAGGAACAATATCTCGCCGCGAGATGGCGTGTCTCGCGCGAGATATCCCCCCTCTGCAGATTGCAGACGACAGTTTCCTCGTCGATTTCAACCTCTTTCCGGGATAAAACTTTATCCCTCCAGCCAACCAATAGGATTTGGAGTCTAGAACCATCTGATAAGGTTTTACCTCTCCACTTCTTCCTATCCATCACCTATAAATACTTGGTGACTTCCAAGGTTCAAGACCGATCCCCGAGATCGACCCCGAAATTTTCACAACACACACACATTTTGTTGGCTTCTTTCCCTGAAAGAATCTTACAAAATCACTCTAAAAACTCACCTCATAGTTTGTTTGTCAACCTTGTTGATAAACAAACATCAAGCTCCAAGTCAAGGATTGAGGCGAAGCCCTGTCCGTATCGAGACTCGATTCTAAACTTGAGTCGAAACTCTGCCCAAATCACCTCACGCAAGGTAACCCTTAAATCCCTTTCTAATTGATTGTTAGAGTGGTATAAGTCCATAGAATCTAGGATCGGCCTAGAGCCTCTCCAAATCATGGAGACGGTCTCGAAGCAATCGATCCTACATTCCGTTTAACCCCGTTAAATGGATCTTTATTTGTAATATTTAAAATCGTCTTTTCTCTTCTTTTGAAAACCTCTCTTTTCTTTAGCAAGACCGATCTCCGGATTGGGTGAAATGGATGCTCCTTGACCTACCCATTTCATAACCTAAGCCCCGAACCCAAATCTCTTTCAAAATGGTTTTCCTATTTTCTCCAATCGAATAATATAGGTGGCGACTCAACAAAAAGATAAAATTCTTTCTCACGACGCTACAGTGGCGACTCTGCTGGGGATTTAAAATTAAGAGGCTTAAACTTGCGTCAAAATTAAAAGAGAGGTTTTCAAAAATTTTGTAAATTCGAATTTTCTGCTCTCAGATGAGGCATATCTCGCACGAGATATCATATCTCGCGCGAGATATTGCCTCAGCAATCTGGTTGTTTTCTGGTTTCTCCCGTTTATCTCGTAGTCCAAGACGAGAGCCGAACACGCAAGGGGGATCCCAGAATTCATTATCTGAAGAGTTTCCGCATCTTAAGGCCTCCCTTAAGGTGTAGAACTCGAACCTTTATTTCTTCTAAATAATTGATTATTATTATTAAACTGTGTGCGATTGGGTTTTATTTAATTAAAGTCCGGTCCATTGGGGATTCGGGAGTTGTAAATTGAATTATTTATCTCTCTTTCTCTCTCTTTATGTGGAACTACGACGACCTGAGTCTTTCTAATTTGGGAGAAACGTAGGCAACCACTTGGTGCGGCCACTATTTGTTTTCCTTTTGATTTTCAAAAAAAAAATCTCTATTTTATCTATCACCTAGATTGACTATCACACACGCGCACTCATATTATAACTGTCATTACACTGCATACCCTCTATAAACCCGGGACCCACACTAAGGACGGATGACGGTAACCACCTAGTCGCCGGTCTCTCCGAAGTTGGACAATCCCACTCCGCGTATTCAATCCACTTAGATTGTCATATCGCGGGTAGCCTAGCCTTCCAGCCCTGCATCGCCACATTCTCATGTAGATTAACTTTTTAGGATCACTCTGTGACCGGTCGGTTTTTGACTTGGTGATCTTTTCTTGTTTTTGATTAAAACAAAGCCATATAAAATTGACAATAAAAGAAGGATTCAGAAAAGTCCCTTCGGAAAAAGTCCCTTCGGAAAAAGGTCCCTTCGGAAAAAAAAAAAAGTCCCTTCGGAATGACCCTTTCGGATGTCCCTTCAAAAAAAATATATGCATATGATCCTTCAAAAAAAAAAAAACAATCTTACATGGCTTTGTTTTACAAAAATCGGATTGATTGCTTAGTCGTTAGGTTCGGATAAAGGCCTTAGAAACCCCTCAAAACGGACTTTCCGTTTCGACCAAAATTTAGGTCTAAATAAAAATCGACTTTCCGTGTGATTATCTCGCGCGGGACTACATATCTCGCGCGGGATAATGCTTCTGTTTGCTGAATTTGAGCCTGAGCCGTTTGAGCCTGCTTCCGACTCGTTGGGGCTAGATCCTGATATCTGCATCTCTTCTGTCAGTTTTCCGAAGCTACTCAACTTCAAGACTCCCAACACAATGTCCGACGTCGACAACATTCCGGGTAACGAGACTCTGTCCGAAAACAACCACAAACTTCTGGAAGAAGCCAATGATCGCCTAGAAGTGCAAGCCTCCCAAATCCACACTCTTGTAGAAGAAATTCAAGAACTTAGGGCTGCACTAGCCAACAAAGAAAAGAAGAAGAAAAATGATTCTTCCTCCGGAGAAGAGGAGTCATACATCAAAAGGGCCAAGGGTCGCCGCAAAAGCAAAGGCAAGAAAAAGAAGTACGAGTCTAGCCTGTCATCTTCCTCATCCGACAATGAAAGCTACACATCCAATAAGGAAAGCAAAGGGGAGAGCAAGAATGAACCCCTTACCATGGCCATGCTAGAAAAGAAACTTGCATCCCTCGATGTGAGTAAGGGAGCCTCGCTCTCTATTGATTATGATACCCTTCGTCAGTCCATGTCAAAGCTTCCTAGAAAGTACAAGACACCCGACATTGCAAAATTCAATGGCACCACCTGTCCCAAATCACATTTGGAGACCTATTGGGCCATGCTACCTATGGGTGTTGATGACAACCTGTTAGCCCAATGCTTTCCCCAAACTCTCGATGGTGCAGCTAGAGATTGGTATATGACCCTTCCACTCTCTACAAGACTCGACTGGCCACTCGCTAGTTGTACTTTCCAAAAGCAATATGAGGACAACTCCACTTATTGCACCACTAGAAGGGATCTTGAGCAAACCAAGCAGCTTCCGAATGAATCCTTCACAGATTTTGTCAAGAGGTGGAGAACCAAATTAATTGAAATCATTGATAGGCCCAGCCTAGACGAGCAAATTCACATCCTCATACAATGCCTTAGGGAGGAGTATCAAGATAAGCTAGCTGGCAACTATTTTCCTAGCTTCGCCGAACTTCACAAGTCAGGCATACGGTTGGACGACCTCATCAAACAGAAAAGGGAAGCCAAGAAAGAAAGTGGATTCCGTTACAACAAGAGCTCTTCTTCCTCTCCCAAAGATACATCTGTCAATGCCATTGTCTTCAATCATCCCGAAAATGGTAAGTACTCTGCGGTACCTCCACCACAAAAGAAGAAGAAAGATAGACATTATGACAAGCTTGAAGGAATCACCCAAGAAGAACTCTTCGAAGTGCTTGTCAAGAACGGAAAAATCAAACCAAGAGAAGGTGGACCTCCAAAGAAAGATCTTCCTGCCAACCATGCTCATCATCTCTTCTGCAAGTACCACAACTTCACCGGTCACGACACCAACTCCTGTTTCCACTTGAAAGACGTCATCCAAGATTTGTTTGACGATAAAGAGATAGGATTACCTAATGTTGTTACTAATCCTTTGCCAAACAATGAGGTCAATCTGATAGAGATAGAAAGTTGCTTCGAGGACCCTACTCGTCTAGCCACAATTGTGGACGAGAGCCCTCTTGAATTTAATAAATCTTCTTTCTGTTATATGATGTCTTGGGAGGAAATCTTAGAACAAAAGGGAAAAGGATCTAAAACAGTCAACCTACTCACACGATCCGGTCGTGTGATCACCAATAAAGATCCAAGGGATGAAAACCCTCCAAAACAAGCCAAAGCATCATCGCCAAGCGAACCAGAGGATCCTCTGTTAACTCAGTTAAAGAAGACACAAGCAAACATCTCAGTTTGGGATCTCATAGGAGCATCTCACAAGCACCGTGAGATGTTGAAAAAGGCATTGGCTCAAATGACCATTTCCTCGGAAGCAACACCCGAAGAGCTCACTCAAATGATTGGCCAAGTACAATTTGGCAATGTCATCACTTTCACTGACTTGGACCTGCCGTTCTATGGGAACAAGCATCATGAGGCCCTCTACATAACTGCCAAGGTGAATGGATACCGAATGCCACGCATTTTTGGTCGACAATGGTTCTGCAATCAATGTCCTCCCAAAGAAAGCCTTATCATCATTAGGCCTCACTCACAAAGACCTCAAGCCATCCGGGCATACTGTAAGAGGGTACGATTGTACTGCTAGAACCGCTCTGGGATCAGTTGTGATACCTGTAGAAATGGGGCAAGTCACTATGAGCATCGAATTTCAAGTCATCGACATCCTGGCATCCTTCAACTTGCTGCTTGGTCGCCCTTGGCTACACGACATAGGAGGTGTGCCCTCCTCCCTGCACCAATGCATCAAGTTCAGACATAACAATACGATAGTCACTATACACGGAGAGATGGTTACTGCTAGTCCTATCCTCGAAGTACAACATAGCGCTTTTGATTTCTTGTTCAGTGGCTTTGAGATCGAGAAAGAAAGCACTGGGAATATCATAGAAAATTGCAACGAGAATGACTACTCCAAGGCACTTTGGTTTTCCGGAAGCCTTCCTGTCTGGAGAATGATGCTAGCAAAAGGGTACTTTCCTGGATTGGGGCTCGGAAAGCACTTACAAGGGATAACGGAACCACCACCGGTCCCCCCACTCCACACAAAGCATGGTCTAGGATACATCATCTCCATCCACGATGAGGATGACGAAGAAGAGTGGGGCTTCACTCAAATCAAGTGGGAAGGAACCATATACAAAGGCTGCGATGACCCAAAGGCCAAGAATTCCAACCTCGAGCCATATCGAAAGACACTCAATGGCTACTTCGTTCGAGAAGGGGAAAATATTCCCTACTTTATATTTTCAGAACCATGGACTGATGATAAAGGAAAGCGCCAACCGGGCTTTGAAATCTTCAGCGACTGCGATGCTTCTCCAGATGAAACAGAATCCGTCCCACTAATCCCTAATGATTTGTGGGGCACGAAGGCAGAAATGACAAGTGAATGGGACTTTGTGTTGGGAGAAGACATGCTGCGACAGTTCCAAGACCTGTGCCGGTTAGAAGACAGCCAGATCCATGCAATCTCCAAGGGGGACACTCCAACTACCGATTACACAAGACTGATACAGAAATGTGATGAGCCAATTCTAAACTGGCACGTCACCGGAGGACCAGTTGTTGATGAAGACTTCATGATCAAGGAGCTTGGTTGCACTCCCCATCCCCGCAGGAAGATAGGCCCTGTAACTTTTTCATTAGAAGCAGGCTCCACCTCCGATGAACTCACTCAAGAGGAAATCGAGGCGGTGGCTGAACATGTATTCCCTTACTTCCTTAATGAAAACTTTGATCTTTCCGAGTACCCTGAGATTGCTAACATCGTGAATGATGAATTAACTAATAATAATCAATATAACGAACACGTTAATAATGAATCATACGATGAGATAGATCAAGAAAATGAACAAATCTTAAAAGAATTAGCTAAGCAAGTGGTCGTTGTGGAAAGAATGGCCCTGTTGACGACGAGGAAATGCAAACGGTTAATCTTGGGACAACAGAAGACCCCAGAGAAACAAAGATCGACAGCTTATTCAAGGGGGAAGACATAGAAACCTTGACGCAGCTCCTCAGAGAATATGTCGACGTCTTTGCTTGGTCCTACAAAGATATGCCTGGGTTGAATCAGTCAGTTGTAGAACACAAGATACCGCTGCTACCCAATGCCAAGCCAGTCAAACAGAAACTACGCAGAATCAAGCCGGAATGGTCAATGCAAGTGAAAGAGGAAATCATGAAGCTCTTGAATGTAGGGTTCATCAAAGTGATTGAATATCCAGAATGGTTAGCAAACACGATGCTAGTAGCCAAGTCGAACGGGAAAATACGAGTCTGTGTTGATTTCAGAGACTTGAACAAGGCATCCCCTAAAGATGACTTCCCACTACTAAACATAGACATGTTGGTCGATGTCACAGCTGCATACGAAGTCCGCTCATTCGTCGACGGTTTCGCAGGGTATAACCAAATCCTCATGGCAGAGGAGGATCAACACAAAACAGAATTCACTACACATTGGGGAACGTTCTGCTACACGGTCATGCCGTTTGGTCTCAAGAACGCAGGGGCTACTTACCAAAGAGCAGTCACGACACTATTCCACGACATGATACACAAAGAAATAGAGGTATATGTGGACGACATGATTATTCACTCAAAAGGGACAGATGGTCAGCACTTCAGAGATCTCAGAAAATTCTTCAATCGGCGAGACAAAGACAAGATGAGGCTCAACCCCACCAAATGCTCATTCGGAGTGGTCAAAGGGAAAGTCTTAGGGTACATGGTCACGGGCGTGGCATAGAAGCGAGATCCCGCCAAGATAAAAGCCATTACGAGACATGCCTCCACCTGGAACACGAGAAAGAAGTAAAGGGATTCATGGGCGAGGCTTCAATATATCAGTCGATTCATCAATCAACTGACTACGATGTGCGATCCCATCTTCAAGCTGCTTAAGAAAAATGCACCTCAAGAGTGGACCGAAGAATGTCAAGAAGCATTCGAGGAAGTTAAGCACTACTTGACTTCCCCACCTATCCTGGTTCCACCGCACAAGGAGAAGCCCTTGAAGTTGTACCTCACGGTCACAGACAACGCATTAGGGGCTATGCTCGCTCAAGAACAGCCAGCCTCCCACACAGAGAATGCCATTTATTTCGTTAGCCGCAGATTTCAAGGCAGCGAAATCAACTACTCTCCACTCGACAAATCCTGCGCTGCTCTTGTTTGGGTATCACAAAGGCTAAAGCACTATATGGAAGCCTTCCCGGTCCGTCTCATTGCAAAAATGGATCCACTGAAATATATCCTAGACAAATCAAATTTGTCTTCGAGATTGGCCAAATGGTACTTCATGCTCGTGGGGTATGATATCACTTACGTCACTCAGAAATCCATCAGGGGGAGTGTATTCGCAGATCAGTTGGCCGAATTTCCTTGCGACGAAGTGAAGGGGGAAGGCCCGCGATTCCCTGATGAGGACATCATGAGTATAGAAGAAGAAAATAAGTGGCAATTATTTTTCGATGGCGCAGCCAACAAGAGAGGGTTCGGCATTGGAATGTTATTGGTAGACCCTAACGACATCTATACTCCACTGGCAATACGTCTTGACTTTGACGCCACCAACAACACCACGAAATACGAGGCTTGCATAGCGGGGCTTGAGGCATCCCTAGAACGCAACGTGACTGAACTCGAGGTATTTGGGGATTCCCAATTGATCATCAATCAGACAATGAAGAAGTGGAGGGTCCAAGATCCAACCCTTCAAAGATACAGTGCCCATCTCCAAGAATTGGCGCAGCAATTTCAAGATGTCTCATTCCACTACCTCCCCAGAGACAAAAATCGGTTTGCGGACGCATTAGCCACACTTGCTTCTTTGGTCGAAATCCCTAAAGGAAAAGCAGTCAAACCTTTCAAAATAACACGGCGTGCAACCCCTGCATACTGCGCCGTTATAGAGCTCCATGACTGCAAAGACAAATGGTTATCCGAATGTGCCACTGTTGGGAACTCCGAAGAGAAACCATGGTACCATGACATTTGGCATTTCATCCAAGATGGAACCATCCCGCCTAAGACAGACCCAAAGACTCAGATCGCCCTTAAGAGGTTGGCGGCTAATTACGTCATCACTGCTGGCCGCCTATTCAAGAAACATTCCCAAGGAAACCTCCTTTGTGCCACCGAGGAAGAAGCCCAAGAAATAATGGACCATGTTCATCAAGGCATATGTGGAACCCACATGAGTGGAAACATGCTCGCCAAAAAGATCATCAGACAAGGGTACTTTTGGCTAACCATGGAAGCCGACTGTACCAAAATGGTCAAGAAGTGCCACAAGTGTCAGATACACACCAATCTTCAGCATGCACCGCCTTCCTTGCTGTACCCTATGACTTCTCCTTGGCCGTTCTCTACATGGGGGATAGACGTGATTGGAAAGGTCACACCCATAGGAGCCAACGGACACTGCTTCGTCCTAGTAGCCATCGACTACTTCACTAAGTGGGTTGAGGCCGCCTCCTACAAAGTTCTGAATGCCAGAAAGGTTGTAGAATTCATCAAGCACAACATCATCTGCCGGTATGGGGTTCCGCAAGAGATGATATCCGATAATGGGTCCCACTTCGAGAAGGAAACTGATCGCCTACTAACCGAGTACAAAATCACAAGGCACAAGTCGTCTCCTTACAGGCCTCAAACGAACGGAGCAGTTGAAGCCGCGAACAAAACAATCGAGACTATTATCAGAAAAATGGCAGTCACTGGAAAAGACTGGCCCGACAAGTTACCATTCGCACTATGGGGATACCGCACTTCAGTCCGAACAGCTACAGGAGAGACTCCCTACGCCCTCACATTCGGAATGGAGGCCGTCTTACCAATAGAATTGGAAATACCATCACTACGGGTTCTCCTAGAAAACCAAGTGAACGAGGTCGACTGGCTAGGAAGAAGATACGAAGAGTTGGCCCTGTTGGACGAAAGAAGGTTGAAAGCAGCCGAACATACTCAAGCTTACCAAAGAAGAATGGCAAGAGCTTTCAACAAAAAGGTCAAGACAAGGAACATCAGAGTAGGTGACTTGGTTCTCCGTGAGCACCGTCCCGGACCTTTCAACCCGCTAGGCAAGTGGGGACCAAGATGGATAGGACCCTACATTGTGAAGAAGATATTCTGCGGGGAGCCCTTGGTGGTGGACTTAGACGGAGATCAACTACCGAAGCCGGTCAACATGGACAAGCTCAAGAAGTACTTCGCGTGACTTGGCCTCCTAAAAAGAAATCGCTCGCTAGGTTGAAAATCCCGGAAAGGACGGCCTAGGCAAAAATTAGAGTTAGCACAAGAAAAGAAGCCCGCTAGATTGAAAACTCGAAGGGGCGGTCTAGGCAAAAGAAAGGGTGTACATAAAAAAAAAAACAAAAAAGAGGCTTATCTCGCGCGAGATTACCCCTCGGCACGGAGCCGTATTTTGTCCTTTTCTCTCAAAAATGAACTACGTTAGACCTGAGCCTCTTATTTAATTGTTGTAAAAGAGGAACGTAGGCAGCCTTCGGGTTCGGTCTAATCAAATAAATAAATCTACTTTTGTCCTTTTATTAATCGAACGCATTTTATTAATGACAAAAGGGAAATCCTAACCACAACGACTAATTTGCTAAGCTAACAACCTTGAAAAAAAAATACTAATAAAGCAAAACAATTGATCTATCAAAGCAATCTCCGGGTACTCCTTAAGATCTAGCCTTTCATTGACTTGGTAGGCCGGCGGACATGATCTCCACCGTCTTCGCTATCCTCCTTGCGCTTTGAGCCCCTCAAAGCAGAGCGTCCCTCGAGGCGATCAAAAACAGAGTCGAGGCAATCAAAAACAGATCCCGCAAGCCTCTTGAAGACATGGGGCCTATCTAAAGCTTGCGTCTTTCCAGGCATCCCTTTGCCTCGCCTCTCGTACCAATCCCCATCGAGAAAATCCTGAGTTGGATCAGTTCGCACATTAGCAGGATCAGACTGAGCCTCACTCCTTCGCAAAATACTGCTAGCTACAAAAGAATCTCCTAGCAGTGAAAGCCGCAGATCATCAATCTTCTCTGCACTCGGGTGACCGGTATGAAGGAACCAATCCAAATACTTATCAGACAAGAAGATGCTTGCATTAAAAGTCTGAAGGTTCGACCAGCGGTCCCGACTAGTTCCTTCACCCCATCCTTGAGCTAGCGCCTGCGCAAACTCTACACCAATATAAGACACTTCACGAGGAGCTCCTTCGAAAAGATAAGTGTACTGTTGCTGACCAATTTGATGGAGCACCCGCTTGGGGAAATAAAAGGAGGAATCTCGCAAACCCGAAAGAACAACCCTGTCAAAACCCTTGGTATTGGCAACATATTTGTTCAACCTCCAATAAGGTGGACACCAAAGAATGTCAGCAGTTTCGGTCTTCGCAATCAGCTCAGCCCATTCATCCGCTGAAAGATCTTTGATCAATAACTTTCGCGTATGATATGTGAAAGGGGAATATTCCAACGGAGGACCTACCAACTTAAGATGCTCCCTAAGACAAATGGTCAACAGAAGAGGACTCCCTTGAGTCATGACACCGGTCCTATGCAGCTCATCAAGACCGTGCAGGGTCTCACCCAAGATTAGCGGAATAATGTTCCTAGAACGTTTTCTAGCCTGCAGAACAATTTCCACCAGTTGGGAGTCAACCAAGCCGTCCCTGCATGTAAACAGGACATCTCCGAAAAGAGAAAGGGCCAGAAAGTTCCGCTTATAGACATGAAAAGCGTCATCATCTGAATCACCGCTGAAGCGTCCCGGAAAAGAAGAACAATCAACCCACTTGCGGTGAACTAACTCATAGCAAGTATCAAGGGGGATCCCTAACAATTCATTCAAAGCCTCCGAATGATTCCTATGGTACTTAGGAACAGCAATCTCACCGGTCAAAGGCATATCCAAGATAATGGCAAATTCCTCCACGGTAGGCACCATCTCATTCAAAGAAAAATTGAAAAGATGAATAGAGGGATCCCAAAATCGAGTAGCACCCTGCAAGAGATTCCAATCCGGTTGGAGGTTCTTCAAGGTAAAAAGGATTCTGAATCCGAATTCTGCAATAAACTTATTGCGAGATCGGTTGCGAAACGACCTCACAAAATCCCTTGATGCTTGCTTGAAAGATTCAATCGCTTCAGGCGGCAGAGAAAAGTCATCGACAATCATGGACGTTGGGGCAATCTCCTTGGAAGCCATGGATCGTAGGGTTGAAGAAAAAGACAAGAGTTTCGCCCTAACAGAATATCTCTAGGGTTTGAAAGGCTAGAATGAGTTATCTGGCCGGACTACAGGGTGATTTTATAGGGAAAACTGACAAAATCCTGTTCGAAAAGGGAAGAGATTTCTGCCTGGGTAGCGTGTCTCGTGCGAGACACCTTATCTCGCGCGAGATATCCCTACGGCAAAACAGCAACAGTTCTACTCAAACAACAATCTAGCCCCGACTTGACGAAGCAAGTCTCGAAAAACCTGCGTGTGCAGTTCATAACATGCAGTAAAACACCAAGATGAGGGCTCAAAATTGTGGCCTAGCGGCCATTCCATTTCATTTCCAAAAACATGGAAAGTCGAGAAAGTTAATTAACTAATTAGACCTAGGATTAGGGGTTAAGAAAAACCATTGTTTTGTGCTACCTACTTGTTCCTAACAGGTACCGAAGAAAAAAATTATCTGGGCCCACACGGCCAATATATACAAATCATCAGAAATCAGATAAAGGGAAAAGGAGGGGATCACGCCATCAAATCGCCCGAGCCGTCGGCACCTCCGCCATCACCACCATGGGGGCTACCATCCCTCCTCGACCTCTTATCTCCGCAAGTAGGGGTCACCGCCGAGGCCACTTTCGAGGCCGCCAAAGAAGCCTTGTGGAACAGCCTCTCGGACAGATCCGACACCAAGGCCATCAGTCCAGCCATCTTGGTCGCTCCACGATTGTAGTCGGCCGCGGACAGAGTGACCTAACAACAAAAGAAAAGAAATGCTCAGATGAAGTCGGACATATACACTTATATGGACGAATACGAGAGATAATACAAACAGGAACATACCAAGGAGACATCCGGCGGAAGGCGGTAACACTCAGGAATATGATCCAGAGTCGGGATGTGCCCCATCATCGGCATGCTCCCCATCATATACGTGTAGCTCAGAGGACCGAAGTCTGGGGCGAAGGGCAGAGAACCAGCAGACTGAGAAGAAGTGCTAGGGGCTGACGAACCTGAGGCAGAAGCAGAGGCGGAGCCACGAGCATGTGATCGCCTATCCCCCACCAGGAGGGGACCCATCAGCCGAAGCAGAAACTCCGCATAAGAGGCCCCGGGGATGACACAAGCCGTCGCCACATCCCCTATCAGAAGACTAGCATAATCATCCTCCGGGATAGAATGGGTGGGATACATCGCCCTCGACGGATCCGCCGGCACCATATATGGTAGTCTACCTCGGTCATACTGTGGGAAGACCCGCTCACCAAGGTACATCGTATCTCCCTCCAAAGATGCCAGCATTCTCTGCATCCCGGTAGCATCCCAAGCATGATGCACCTCCGGCTCCAACAGGGTCCATGGATAAAGACCCAGCCTCTCATACTCAAAAGCGTCCAGCATGGCCCGTGCCTCCGCGACCGTCAGGGTCCACTCCTGGTCCTCCTCCTCATCAACGCTCCGGTTAGGGTGGCTCCACCTCCTGATATCCGGGAACAAAGGAGTCCGGCTCTCCAACTCAAACCTGTACAGCCCAAGGACAGTGTAGCCCCATATCTGCACAAACAAAACAGAGCGGATTCAATAGGGAACACAGACAGAGCACACAGATAGAGCATACAAATAGAATACAGAAACAGAATCAAAGGGCATACCTCCCAGGCATAAGAATACCCTGACAGGGAATCCTTGGTGTTCCTACACGCCTCATCCATGGCGTGGTAGCAGAAGGCCAGCCCCGCTGAGCCCCAGTCGTATCCACTCACCTCATCCAGGTTCACCAACAAACATAACAGAGAAAGACGGGTCGTAGAATAATGGTTCGCGAAGATGGTCTCAGAAAGGATGTACCAGAGGGCACCCCTCACCAATCGATCCGTGACTGCATTCGACTTCTCAGCATAATCATCAATCTGACGCTGGAGGGGTGTCAGCTCAGCAGCGAATCCCTTAACCTTGTTAGGGACGAAACCGATCAACTGCCTCCACGCAGCTGGACTCGCAGGCTTATAACCTGAAAACTTCGGCAGGGGATCGCCAATGAACTCTAACCCCGTAATGGCAAGAAAATCAGTCGGAGTCATCGTTGCTTCCCCGAAGCGCAAATGAACGGTGTGAGTAGTGTCCCACCACCTCTCTCGGATAGCCTGAAGAACTTGGGGAGTCCTCCTTATCCCCCGAAGGTTGTCAATGAAAGTCAGAAGACCCGTTTGGGCCACCCTATCCCAAACGCCATCAAGATCCTTGATCTTGTCCCACACCGCTTTAGCCATCTTTGGGCTCCCTCGGCAATTCTTCGTCGGCCTATACGACTGCAAAACAGAGAAAAAACAAAAAGGGCAACATTAGAAATCATTCCATGTCAAAAAATCAATGAAATAGAAGAAATTTTTCATTGGGACATTTCATCGAACACGTGGCATGCGTACAAGAAAAGCTTGCCCAAGAATGTCATTCGTGATCCGAATCAACCTCTCCTACAATCCATGATGTGTAGGAGGCTCATACGCACACAATGCAACGACAATCACCCAAAGAAATGCACAAAATCAACGCATGCAAGAGGAACCTAGTTCTAGGCATGAACAAGAACAAAAGTCATTGATGAAATTTTGAATTCAAGGGAAAGGGAATTCATGATCAATGCAATACAAGAATCAAGAGGTGAGGAAGAAGTTCTTACCAAGCCTTCCCGAATGACGGTAGAGATGTGCGCGTGCCTATCGAAGGTGAGATCATCGCAAGGATAATCCTTCCCTAGCAAATAGCTCCCCAAAATCGAATTCCTTTGTTCTTGAGCCATTGATTATGGAGGGAGGAGGGATTGAGAATGGATTGGAAGGAAGAATCACCAAGCAAATCCACAAAAAAATCACAGAGAAAGCGACCTTGGCTCGAGCTAGGGAGGGAAATTTTGAAAAGGATGTTTTCAAATTCAAGCAAGAGCTGCTGTTTATATGCCCCGACAGAACAAGTCTCGCGCGGTATATCTTATCTCGCCGCGAGATATACCTTCTGGAAAGTGACCAAATTGTCCTCGACAATAAGCGTCTAAGCAACGTCAAAGTTCAAAATTTTGACACATTTACCCTTGGAAATGATAAACTAGCAAGGAAACGTGGAAAAATCGGCACCGCAAGTCACGGAACGAGCCAAACGTGACATGCGCACGATCGCCCGGTACGGCACCAGTCGCCCGAGAACCGAGTGGTCCAAAGATCAACTCAATTCACATGATTCAGAGCCCAGAAAGGTGAATCGTCAAACCAAAAGCTCGGTCCAACGCTGTGATGATGTGTGATGTATCGAAAATTTTCCCATTTTTGTTTGAAAAAATCAACGAAACGGAGTCGCCACGCCATTTTAATTTTGAGGGCCAAAACTTTGAAAAAAGCCCGAGATCAGAGATTTAGGTTCGGAGGTCATGTTACACGCCGGGAAGGACGTTAGTGTGCACCCGGAATGCCTCGTAAAACGAGTCTTCCAAGCTGAAAATCATTTGTGTGTGTGTGTGTGTGTTTTGGCCAAAATACTTTGAAACTCAGAAAAGTAAAAATAGGGATATCTTTTCAAGACTTTAAACTGATTCCATGATTTTTTGGAAGATTTTTGGATTGAGATTTGGTACTCAAAAGACCTTTTGAAGTTGAGAGCCATTTCTGCCAGAATGAAAAAGGCAGTGGACCTTTGATTTTGAAAGGGATTCAAGGGTCTTAAAACTTCATAATCTGGATAAACTCAGAGAATGAAAGTTGTTCTAGACGCCTTAAATAAGATTTGTACGAAGGAATTTTCCATTTTGGATAAGATTTGAGGGGTCAAAACCTTCTGGAAACCTCAGATATGAGATCTGGATTCCCAGAAGCTGATGAACTAGCCTCTGAAAGAAAATTTGAAAAGAGTAGTTTTACTCACCCAAAAAATAAAGTAAAAATATGTATGGAAATATCTGGATGTTGGCTACAAAAAGTGTTTTGTAGTCAACACCAAATTCCACATTTATCTGTGTCCAAAAATTAAGATAATGGACTGAAGTCTGGGAAAATTGCTACTGGACAGCAACTTCCCAAGAGAGAAAATATGATTTTAAGGAGGGTTTTGCATCCATGCTTGTCCCCATTTCCCTAGGTTTTGGTTAGTGATCACTAGACATTTTAGTGGTGAATCAACTATACCAAACCATCCTTGGGGTACATTAGGACTAAGCATTTCATTTGCTTGGGGAGGGGGATTTTACCCTTTGAAAATGAGATTTGATGTATGAAAATGTTTTTTAGGGTTTTGAAAATGAGTTTTCTTTGCAAGAAAATAAGAGAACTTGAAAAAGATGTTGATCTTTGTAGAAGATCATCCATGGAGATGGTCTTCCATGGTGATCTTCTTAGATCTAGAGCAAGAAGATGAAGGAACTACATTTTGTAGTTTGCAAATGCATGCATGGTTGGAGTTTAGGGTAAGGAGAAGGAGGGTTTACCAATCTTCCTTGTGTTCTTGAGTTTTTGGCTTGAGTGTATGAGTGTTTAAGGCTTGAATATGAGAGTGAGTGGATGAGTGTGAGTTGGGAAAGATTGGAGAGAAAAAGGTGACAATTCTTGAAGAATTCTCACTGTTTTCTCTCTATATTTTGCCAGAGGTTCGGTGCAATTGGTGTTTTTTTTTTTTCTTATTTTTGTGACTGGAGGGCTCAATTTATAGCCCTCCTGAAATGACAAACTCATCCGCGCGGATGGATCCAGTCGCGTGCACTGTTCATTAAATGCAGCCTCAGGCTTTGGACAAGAGGAATAATCTTTTTGAAATTTCAAATTAACAGCCAGCTCATTGTTTCCAGCCATTTCTATTTATGGTTTTCTTCTTTTGTTTTACTTTTTGAGATTCTTTTTGAGGTTTAACCTTAAATAACAATGCCCATTTTACCCTCACTTTGTTAAAAATGTTAGGATTGTTAGGACTTGTTAGAAATGTTATAACTTTCGTTAATTTTCTAACGAAAATTCTAACAAGCTCAAATTGGAGCACTTACAGTAGCCCCTCGGCGACGGCGCTTTCGAAGGAAGCGGGGTCTTCGATAAGAGTAAGGCTCCATATTTGGCAGGATGATCAAGTGATCGGGTGGCTGAACCTAGCGATAGGCTACCTACGTATCCCGAATGGGAATCAAGCCAGTCGTAGTTCGGGTCTTTGACCCTGGAGATGATGGCGTTTTAGGTGCCTCGAACCTGATGAGCGAGTTCTGCGTCGGTTCTTTGAGAGAAACTTCGCTTGGGGATAAGAGATGACCATTTTCGGTCGATGGTTATCCGCTCGGTGGGGATAGGAATGACCATTTTCGGTCTCTGCTGGGGATGATTGCGATTTATCGCTTTCCTAGTGATAGCGTCTTAGGTGCCTCAAACCTTGGAGATGGCGTTTTAGGTGCCTCGAACCTTTAAGATGGCGTTTTAGGTGCCTCGAACCTTGAAGATGGCGTTATAGGTGCCTCGAACCTTGATTTGAAATGGCCTTTCGGTGGACTTCGTCTGCTGCCGAAGGAGAGGGTGACCGTTTTGGTCGGGGGGCTGGACCTAATGATAGGCTACCTACGTATCCCTAGTGGGAATCAAGCTCTTTCGTAGTTCGAGTCTTACTCGAGATTTCGTTGGCTTTTGGGATTCCGTTAACTTTGTTGGGGATTTTGTTAGCCTTTCTTTGAGGAAAATCGAGACGTATTCGTGCAGGAAATTGGTCTTACGTTTTACTGCCGGGAAGATTTTGATGAAAGATACGGGATCCGTTATCTTTCTCGGGGCACTCGGTCTTACGTTTTACTGCCGGGAAGTCTTTGATGAAAGATACGGGATCCGTTATCTTTCTCGGGGAAATCGGTCTTACGTTTGACTGCCGTTGGATGATTTTGATGAAAGATACGGGATCTCGTTATCTTTCTCGGGGAAATCGGTCTTACGCTTGACTGCCGTTGGATGATTTTGATGAAAGATACGGGATCTCGTTATCTTTCTCGGGGAAATCGGTCTTACGTTTGACTGCCGGGGAAGATTTTGATGAAAGATATGGGATCCGTTATCTTTCTCGGGGTACTCGGTCTTACGTTTTACTGCCGGGAAAGATTTTGATGAAAGATACGGGATCTCGTTATCTTTCTCGATGAAATTGGTCTTACGTTTGACTGCCGGGAAAGATTTTGATGAAAGATACGGGATCTCGTTATCTTTCTCGAGGAAATCGGTCTTACGTTTGACTGCAGTTGGATGATTTTGATGAAAGATACGGGATCTCGTTATCTTTCTCGGGGAAATCGGTCTTATGTTTGACTGCCGTTGGATGATTTTGATGAAAGATACGGGATCTCGTTATCTTTCTCGGGGAAATCGGTCTTACGTTTGACTGCCGTTGGATGATTTTGATGAAAGATACGGGATCTCGTTATCTTTCTCGGGGAAATCGGTCTTACGTTTGACTGCCGGGAAGGATTTTGAGGAAAGATACGGGATCCGTTATCTTTCTCGGGGAGATCGGTCTTACGTTTGACTGCCGGGGAATGATTTTGATGAAAGATACGGGATCCGTTATCTTTCTCGGGGAGATCGGTCTTACGTTTGGCTTAGGGATGATTTTGATGAAAGATACGGGATCTCGTTATCTTTCTCGGGAAATCGGTCTTACGTTTGACTGCTAGGAGGATTTTGATGAAAGATACGGGATCTCGTTATCTTTCTCGGGAGATCGGTCTTACGTTTGGCTACTGGGAGGATTTTGATGAAAGATACGGGATCCGTTATCTTTCTCGGGGCACTCGGTCTTACGTTTTACTGCCGGGAAGGATTTTGATGAAAGATACGGGATCCGTTATCTTTCTCGGGGCAATCGGTCTTACGTTTTACTGTCGGGGAATGATTTTGATGAAAGATACGGGATCCGTTATCCTTCTCGGGGAGATCGGTCTTACGTTTGACTCACGGGAAGGATTTTGATGAAAGATACGGGATCCGTTATCTTTCTCGGGAAATCGGTCTTACGTTTGGCCGCAGGGAAGATTTTGATGAAAGATACGGGATCTCGTTATCTTTCTCGAGGAAATCGGTCTTACGTTTTACTGCCGGAGGATTTTGATGAAAGATACGGGATTTCGTTATCTTTCTCGGGGAGATCGGTCTTACGTTTGACTGCCGGAGGATTTTGATGAAAGATACGGGATCTCGTTATCTTTCTCGGGGAGTTCGGTCTTACGTTTGACTGCCGGAGGATTTTGATGAAAGATACGGGATCCGTTATCTTTCTCGGGGCACTCGGTCTTACGTTTCGCTAGGGAAGATTTTGATGAAAGATACGGGATCTCGTTATCTTTCTCGAGGAAATCGGTCTTACGTTTTTACCGCCGGGAAGATTTTGATGAAAGATACGGGATCTCGTTATCTTTCTCGAGGAAATCGGTCTTACGTTTGACTGCCGGGGAAGATTTTGATGAAAGATACGGGATCTCGTTATCTTTCTCGAGGAAATCGGTCTTACGTTTGACTGCCGGGAAAATTTTGATGAAAGATACGGGATCCGTTATCTTTCTCGGGGCACTCGGTCTTACGTTTGACTGCCGGGGAATGATTTTGATGAAAGATACGGGATCTCGTTATCTTTCTCGATGCACTCGGTCTTACGTTTGACTGCCGGGAAGGATTTTGATGAAAGATACGGGATCCATTATCTTTCTCGGAAATCGATCTTACGTTTGGCGCGGGGAAGATTTTGATGAAAGATACGGGATCTCGTTATCTTTCTCGAGGAAATCGGTCTTACGTTTGGATCAGGGAGGATTTTGATGAAAGATACGGGATCTCGTTATCTTTCTCGGGGAGATCGGTCTTACGTTTGACTGCCGGAGGATTTTGATGAAAGATACGGGATCTCGTTATCTTTCTCGGGGAGATCGGTCTTACGTTTGAGGCTATAGGGAAAGATTTTGATGAAAGATACGGGATCTAGTTATCTTTCTAGAGGAAATCGGTCTTACGTGTGACTGCCGTTGGATGATTTTGATGAAAGATACGGGATCTCGTTATCTTTCTCGGGAAATCGGTCTTACGTTTGAGTGCCAGTTGGATGATTTTGATGAAAGATACGGGATCTCGTTATCTTTCTCGGGAAATCGGTCTTACGTTTGGCTATGGATTGGATGATTTTGATGAAAGATACGGGATCTCGTTATCTTTCTCGGGGAAATCGGTCTTACGTTTGGCTCAGGAAGGATTTTGAGGAAAGATACGGGATCCGTTATCTTTCTCGGGAGATCGGTCTTACGTTTGACTGCTTAGGGAATGATTTTGATGAAAGATACGGGATCCGTTATCTTTCTCGGGAGATCGGTCTTACGTTTGGCTCAGGGGGATGATTTTGATGAAAGATACGGGATCTCGTTATCTTTCTCGGGAAATCGGTCTTACGTTTGACTGCTTAGGAGGATTTTGATGAAAGATACGGGATCCGTTATCTTTCTCGGGGCACTCGGTCTTACGTTTCTTGCCAGGGGAAGATTTTGATGAAAGATACGGGATCTCGTTATCTTTCTCGAGGAAATCGGTCTTACGTTTCTTTGCTAGGGAAGATTTTGATGAAAGATACGGGATCTCGTTATCTTTCTCGAGGAAATCGGTCTTACGTTTGGCTTGCCGGGAAGATTTTGATGAAAGATACGGGATCTCGTTATCTTTCTCGAGGAAATCGGTCTTACGTTTGGCTATAGGAAAATTTTGATGAAAGATACGGGATCCGTTATCTTTCTCGGGCACTCGGTCTTACGTTTGGCTATAGGGGAATGATTTTGATGAAAGATACGGGATCTCGTTATCTTTCTCGATGCACTCGGTCTTACGTTTGGCAGGGAAGGATTTTGATGAAAGATACGGGATCCGTTATCTTTCTCGGGAAATCGGTCTTACGTTTGGCTAGGGAAGATTTTGATGAAAGATACGGGATCTCGTTATCTTTCTCGAGGAAATCGGTCTTACGTTTGGACTTAGGAGGATTTTGATGAAAGATACGGGATCTCGTTATCTTTCTCGGGAGAATCGGTCTTACGTTTGGCGTCGGAGGATTTTGATGAAAGATACGGGATCTCGTTATCTTTCTCGGGAGAGATCGGTCTTACGTTTGACTGCAGGAGGATTTTGATGAAAGATACGGGATTCCGTTATCTTTCTCGGGAGCACTCGGTCTTACGTTTCTTTGCGGGGGAAGATTTTGATGAAAGATACGGGATCTCGTTATCTTTCTCGAGGAAATCGGTCTTACGTTTCTTGCGGGGAAGATTTTGATGAAAGATACGGGATCTCGTTATCTTTCTCGAGGAAATCGGTCTTACGTTTGAGTAGCAGGGAAGATTTTGATGAAAGATACGGGATCTCGTTATCTTTCTCGAGAGAAATCGGTCTTACGTTTGATCAGCTGAAAATTTTGATGAAAGATACGGGATCCGTTATCTTTCTCGGGGCACTCGGTCTTACGTTTGACTGCTTAGGGGAATGATTTTGATGAAAGATACGGGATCTCGTTATCTTTCTCGAGGCACTCGGTCTTACGTTTTTGCTTAGGGGAAGATTTTGATGAAAGATACGGGATCTCGTTATCTTTCTCGAGGAAATCGGTCTTACGTTTTACTGCCGGGGAATGATTTTGATGAAAAGGGGCTGACTTTGGTTAACTTTGTTAACTCTGTCAAGTTGGGGACTGAATTGCAGAGTCCTGGAATTTTAAGGGGCAAAAGGGTCATTTTGACCCTTGCAATCTGTCTCAGCGCGGATAGGGTTTGAAAACCAGGGGTATTAATGAGGGGCCGCCCCCTTTTCTTCTTCCCCATTCAGTTTTTGAAACAGACGAGAGCAGAGAGAGAGAGACCGAGAGAAGGAAGCCATTGTTGCTCAAAAAGCTTGAAAATTCCTCCGATTTCTTCGATTTTTTGAGCAATGGAACACGGGGAAGGCGCTTTTCAAGGCCAAGGACGTGGCCCGGTGGTGGAGAGACGATTGGAGCTCGTTCGGATGAGGAGGCATTACAATCTTTCGCAATCGATTGCGGAGGAGCCCTACCCCGATGCTTGGCAACATTGGGCTTCTGATCCGAGTCTCCGAACGGTATACTTCGAATCTTTTCATTCCCTTTGTTGATTTCTTGTTTGAAATTGAATTTTGAATTTTTTTTTTTTTTTGAAAAATTTCGAAAATGACCATGTTCTTGGCCTTGGATTTTGGTTTCGATGCTTTACATGAGTATATGGGTAACTCAAAATGTGCATTTTGCTTGAGAAAAGAATTGGCATTTTTGCCCATTTTTTTTTTTTTTTATCCGAAAATTGTGAATGATGATGATTTTTTTTTTTTGAAAATTGAATATTGATCTTGATGAATTTGTGGGTATCCCAAAATGTGCATTTTGCTTGGAAAAAGAATTGGCATTTTTGCCACATTTTTTTTTTGAAATATTGTGAATTGTGATGATGTAATGCATGCATTTTGTTTTTGAAAGAATGGGCTTTTTGCCAACATGAGACGCATGTATGTTTAGGATTTTTTTTTTTTTTTTGAAAAGTGGGACGGATTTTTCCTCCCGTTGCATGTAAGATGGATGATATGCATGTGTGCATTTTTTTTTTCTTTGAGATGATGGATGGAGTATGCCGTGGTCTATGGTAAGATTGTGGAGACCATAGCGAGTTACGAGGCTGGGGAGGAGAGGATAGGCGCCGATCAGATTGCCAGGGCCTTCTTGTGGTTTGCCTTTTCGAGCACGCTCTTTGGACATGCTGAGGGGACGGCAGTCTTTGCCTTCCTGAGATCCTTGGAGGACATGGAGACGGTCGGAGATGTCTCGTGGGGAGAGGCCGGGCTGGCAGAGCTTTACTTTGCTCGATAGGTACAAGGCTGTGAGCTCCTTGTACTGCTTTGAGTTTGCCCTGGAGGTATAAGCTCTCTTTTTGCTTTCCCCTCCTTCTCTTTTTTTTTTGAGCACACACTTTTCTTTTGCACTGGATTGATTTGATTTTTTCTTTACCTTTCGCAGGTATGGGCGTTGGAATTTTTCCACGTCACGATGTGGCGGCAGCCGGCGGAGTACGTCGGGGCGTATCCGGCCATGCAGTCTTGGTCCAAGCATGCCCGGGAGAAGATAAGCTCCGGGGGCGTACGACTCTCAGTACGCGGATTGCCTTCCTTTGACGGAGGCCGAGACAGATGAGGGGATGATATTTTTCCCACGGGATCGCTTCGAGGTGGCGCAGTGAAGGGCGGCTGAGATTTGGGTGTGCGGCGGAGGATTACGAGAGGTCGACTTGCGACGCATATTATCCGGGAGAGAGAGGGTGACGCGCCGGCATGGCGTGAATTCGCCTTTGAGGACACCGTGGAGCCTCCCGCCGATATGATGCACTCCGAGCGATCGGTCCGTGACACAGGATGATTCTGGCCGAGCACTTCTCGGATTTCGTGGCGATTGAGCCATATGCGACATTCGTCTTGAGGAGGCCGAGGATGCCTCAGTCCTGGATAGAGAGGGCTTGGGATCCCGCGGTACCCTCGAACGGATTTTTCCTATATCCGAGGATGGGGTCCGATTGAGGGTGCGGATCCTCGGCCCGAGCGGCTTCCACGAGCTTTAGGCCTCGTCGGGTATGAAGGTATGGCCTTTTACGCCTGCCTCTTCCCTCTCTTTTTTTTTTTGTTTCATCATCTTTAGCATCACTTCCTTTTGACGCTTTTGCTTTTGTGCGGTTTTCGGAAGTGGTCGTCGAGAAGGCGACGAAGCAAGTGATCGGAGCCAAGAGATTCATCGGGAGGATGGTCGCTTGCGGGGCTCCTCAGCTAGAGCGAGAGGCGACCACGGCCGCGCGCCTGTCGACGGGGAGGCTTCCCCTATTCGCTCGGAGACTTCTTCAGAGACTCCTCTGTCTCCTCTCCTTGATCCGCGGTGCAGTGCGCTTCGGATCACGTCATTCTCGGGGATCCACACGGGCAGGGACACGTATGGCGGCATGGCGGGTCGTCTTCGTACGTCCAGAGTCCGACGCCTTCACCTTCGGATACGATTTTCGCAGATCTCGGCTTGCCCTATCGGAGCGTGCACGGTTGGTCCCGACGAGCCTCTTTGCAGAGACGAGGACGATTACGAGCCAAAGATTTTCGGGGCTCTGAGGAGGCGGGCCAGTCGCAAGAGGCGGGAGCGGCATCGGGCGCTAGAGACTCTGATTGATTTTTTGAGATTGAGATTGAGATTGGGATTGAGATTTGTACAGCTTATGCACATTTTTTTTTTTTTTTTAAATGTAATAATTTAGGATTTTATTGATGTTTGTTTGTTTTTTTTTTTGCACACTCTTTTTTTTAGAATGTAATAATTTAGGATTTTATTGATGTTTGTTTGTTTTTTTTTTTTTTGCACACTCTTTTTTTTTTGGAATGTAATAATTTAGGATTTTATTGATGTTTGTTTGTTTTTTTTTTATGCACACTTTTTTTGGAATGTAATAATTTAGGATTTTATTGATGTTTGTTTGTTGTTTTTTTTTTGCACACTCTCTTTTTTTTTGGAATGTAATAATTTAGGATTTTATTTTATGAATGCAATGCGGTATGAATGCGGTGTTGCATGAGCCTTGGTTTTTTTTTGCAAGGGTGCTTGGTATATGGACTTGGTTTGGGGAGATTTTTTTGCACAGGTTTCGAGCAACCGGGACGGAATATTTCTCTTTTGATGTAGCGGCCTTGGACATTGAGACTTTTTTAAACGTGACAATCATGTCCGCGCGGATAGGGGCGACTTCCGACATTGTCCTTTAATTTTGGTTCAGACTGGTCTTGCTTTATTTCAAATTCAAATATCCTCTTCAACCTCCAGTCCAAACAGCCATTTTCGGGGAGAAAGAGAGAGAAAACCATGGAAAACCTTAGAAAAGCTCCATCAAAATTGCCCCAAGAATCCCAAATGTCATTCTTCAACAAGTTCAAGGATTGGTCCCGGGAGATTATGCATGAGAGGAGGTCCTTCTTTGAAGAAAGGTACAAGGTGAGGTGCTTATGGTCTCTCAAGGAATTGGTTCGGACTACGACCTCTTGAGAGCTTCTTCATCATTTTGGGACACTAGAAGGCATGTCTTTTGCCTTTCTTTCAACGAGATTGTTCCGACCGTCGAAGAATTTTGGGCCTTGCTTGGAGGTGGAGGTGGAAGAGATAGCGGTTCCTTTGCCCGGAGGGGCTTCTTTTGGTTACAGATTGTGCGTCCTCCTTCATCTTTCCCCGGAGAAAGCGCAAGGTATGATCCGCGGTCCCGATCATTTCGATATTTCCGGTCTTCCCAGATTTAGGGGCCTAGGCTTGGATGATGCCTATTGGGATGCCTTTGCACTTTGTGTGTTTGGCACCCTGTTCATGGTCTATTCCTTTGGGATTTGCCATCGGTCTCTCGCTAGATGTTGTCGTTCACTGTCGCACAGGCGAGAGATGTCGTTCCTTTGATTACAGGGGAGACTTTTCATGCTCTCGATAGCCAAGCTACGGAAGACGGTATATGCGCGGGCGGCCCGTTTCTCTTGACCCCGTGGGCGATGGAGCGTTTGGGGGTTCTTCGGGAAACCTACGATATGATCAAGCCTTGGACATTTGCCGGGAGGGGGTTGTAGTGGATTTTGATGATCAGGGCTCATGGGAGCGTTGGATGGCTGGTCTCCAGACAGAAGACATTAGATGGTCAGTGCCTTGTTGGCGGGTGGAGACTCGCATAGTGCTTCAGGACGGGTCCCATGTGGTCATGCTTCCAGGGGCTTTCTCGGTCCGGCTTCTATATTCCGTCCTTGGTTCTGAGACAGTTTGGCCTGGAGCAGGTTCCTTTGGGGGATTTTGATGATATAGCCACCAGGGTGGTGGCTCCTGTTTCCATGGATGATCCCTCAGTGTTTCCATTTCTTTCCCGAGCGTGGAGGTATGATGCCTTTCCTCCTCGGGTTATCCTCGGCGTCCGAGACGGGTGTTCTGACCACTTGGTACTGGATTGGTACGAGAGGCATGCAGGAGAGACTCGAGGTGGCTATTTTGAGACGGCGTGAGGCCATTGTGGGTGCGGAGGACCGAGGCTTTTCGAGAGGAGGAGGGCCGAGGCGAGGGCCAACCCTCATGACAGGAGTGGAGACGGCGCGGCCGATTATGAGGCTTACGTTAAGAGACGGAGAGGAGGGCTCCTATGCTACCGGCTAGGTTACGGGAGATGAGGGATGACGCTAGGGCTACTAAGGCCACGACGGAGGCTGGTTTGATAGACCACTGTCCCTATGCCGAGCTTGGTAGGAGGAACACCTGACATTTTCTGTTCGAGAAAAAGAAGACTCGAAGGGGGAAGAAGAGGGGAGAGGCCGATGCGAGTGGCTTGGAGTGACTACGAGGTTTAGAGTATCCCTTTCTTGTCATGCGGACACATTAATTTGATTATGTATCTTAGTTTTCTTTTAGCGAGGTTGCCGGTTGTAGGAATGCATCGGGCTTAGACTCATCAAAGAGCTTTTAACTTGTAATGAATATTTGAATTGCTTTAGAGTTTTTCGAGACGCTTTCATGGTCCGATCAATTGTATTGATGTCAAAGTATGGCTTTTATTTTTGCTTTAGACCGAACCGTTTTGCTGCCTACGTTCCCCTCATTTGAGGAGCTCGGGTCTTCGTAGTTCAACTGATTTTTTTGTTGTTTTTTTTTTTTTGTTTTTTTCCTTTTTTTTTTGTTGTTTTTGTTTTGTTTTGTTTTGTTTTTTTTTTTTTTTTTTTTTTTTTTTTTTTTTGTTTTTTTTTTTTTGTTGTTTTTTTTTTTTTGTTTGTTTTTTTTTTTTTTTGGTGCAACCACGATTTTTATCTAGGCCGCCCTTCTCGGGTTTTTCAACCTAGTTGGGTATTACTCTTCTAGCACTCTTTTTTTGTTTTTTTTTTTTTTTTTTACGCGTAGTATCTGCGCGGCTTGTCACCATTCATTTGGGTGTACAAAGGGATTCCCGTCGAGGTCTGCAAGTTGCATGGCTCCTAGGAGAAGATCTTACGGACGACATATGGCCCGACCCATACAGGCTCCCATTTGCCGAGGGGGTTGATACGGGCCGGGGGCTTTTCTTTCAAAACGAGATCACCTTGTCGGATCTCCCGATGCTTTACTTTCTTGTCGAAGGCTCTAGCCATTCTTCCTTGGTAGGCCGGATGTGTTCCATGGCCTTCGATCGGCGTTCATCTAGTAGGGCCAATTCATCATGGCGACTCTGGAGCCATTCGACCTCGTTGATCCGGCTTTCCAGCGGTATACGGAGCGAGGATCTCTAGCTCGATTGGGAGTACGGCTTCCATTCCGTATGTGAGGGCAAACGGTGTTTCCCGATTGCCGTTTTGGTGATGTTACGTAGCTCCAGAGTGCCAGTGTAACTTCTCGGGCCAATCTACGCCTTGGACGGCCATTTTCGGATGATATTTTCCAGAGTCTTGTTTCTTTGCCTCAACGGCTCCGTTGGTTTGGGGCATGTAAGGAGATGACTTGTGACGGGGTATTCGGAATTCTGCCAGCAGCCTGTCGCATTCCCCTCGAAGTGGGATCCATTATCTGAAATGATTTCGGCTGGCAACCCGTATCCGCATATGATGTTCTCTTTGATGAAGAGGGCTACTTTCCTTGAGTTGAGGATTTTGTAGGACTTTGCAGAGCATCCTTTCCGATTCCTTCGAAGAAATCACCAATCTGCGTCTCTTTAGGCTCTTCCGCAGTTCCCAAATTCACACTCGTCAAAATCTCTTCGGCAGCTTGGGCTCGATTTTCCTCTTTACGGACAACACGCTTAAAGATTTTTTTTTGTTGTTTGATTTTTTTTCGTTTAATGTGTCTGCTTCTTTATCTAATGAATTATCATTAAAAATTTTTTTTTTAATTAATTCATCATTAGTTAAAGTGGCAATCAAGGGATACTCAGAAAGGTTCGTCATTTCATTGAAAACGAAAAGGAATACAGCGCTTGCTACAGACTCGTAGTCTTTAGGCGTAAGGCCATCGGACGACCCTAGAGACTCGATCTTAACAAGGAGAGACTGGGAGGACTTGTCCTAGATCGACACAAAAGGACGGGGGACCAATCCAAGCTTGGTGATCATTTCCTCCTTGGTCGCGGACGGGCCTGAGAGGTTTTCCCAATTCTTTAGCGGCTCTGCTTTGTTGGTGGCCTCATGACTCGGGAAGCTGTGTTGTTTTGTTTTCCTTTCTCAATTCTTGCTATCATCTCTTTGTACGAACCGAGAATCAATTGTGTTTGGCGTCGAAAGGCCGAGCATGTGGATGTAGTGGATCTTCCTCGATCACAGGGATTTCCGTTTCGTCACAATCGGCCGCTCAATCCTGATGTAAGTACGTATTGCGTCTCGGTGTCTTTGCTAGAAAAATCTCATGTCCCATACTCGAGCGGAAAGGCTTGGCGGGTAGTTCGGCAAGGAGGACGTCCCACACGACGTTCATAGATTCGAGCCGAGTACGTCGGTGTTTGTCGACTTTTATCATGAAAATCTCCTCGCTGGCGAGGCCAAAGAATGGGTTTGCGAGAATGCCGACAAATGTGTGATTGAGGACCGGAGACTTGTGTGCTGTATCATGGCGGTGTTCGGCGTTTCCTTCGATGCGCCTCGAGTGTTGGAAATAGCAATTAAATTTGATGAATCAAACTTCTTCGGAGTCTGCTCGTTTGAGTGTGTTGGCGTAGTTGGCATCGTTGGATTCCAAAGGATGCTTTGGCGAGACTTGCCTCTTGAAGGATGTAGCCCGGTGTTTGGCTGTGGGCATTCTTGGCTATTGTTTCGGCTTCGTTCCCTATGAGGAAGCTGTCACCCCTTATGACTTCAAGGTCTCCCGCCGGTTGATGAATTTGACGCATTGGTGGAGAGTGGAGGCTATGGCTTTCATGTGATGCAACCAAGGACGCCCTAGTAGAGTTTGTGAACTCGGAGGGATATCCATTACATGGAACTTTGCGGGCACCATTTGGGTTTCGTACCGAGTTCAGTGCTGTCCCCGAGAATGGGGACGAGACGAACCGTCGTAGGCCTTGACGGTCGGGTAGATGGGATCACGAGCCTTTCATTTATGCGGAGGGCCCTCGTCATCTTTGAGGAAGGACGTTTACCGATGATCCATTGTCCACTAATACCCCAGGGAGTGACATGGTGTTGAGCCGAATAGTGATGTACAAAGCTTCATTGTGTTGGGAGACATCTCTTGGCAAATCTTCATCGCGAAGGTGATCATACTCCCATATAGGTGAGGATCATAGATTTGGTCCTTGTCTCGGGATAGAGAGTCATTAAACACGTCGCCGTGCCTTTTTCTTGCGAGGTAGAGTCTTTGCGAAGCCCACAGGTTATGCGATGCCTTTTGTGGCGGTTGCCATCTCCGGTCAACATGTTGATTGAGTGGGGCGCCAGGCGCGTCGGTTTTCTTCATCGGTGTATACTCGGAACTGGACAAAGCCGAACCTTGGGCGACCGAGGGGTTGGACTTACGTCTGCACGGTACTGCGGTATCCGAAAGTCTCAACTCTGTCGTTGGCAAGGCTTTTCTGCTCTTTTACCCCTTTTTGCTTTGGGGAAAGGCGGGTGGAGTAGAGTACATAATAATCAAATCCCCCAGATGGCTCCCAAGCGTTCCCATTTGTTATCACCGGCCTCGAATCTCTCCTTCAATTTTTCTTTGGGAGGAAATTTTCTTTTTCTTAGGAGGACGGTCCTCGTGTATCCGATCTGATAGTCCCTTTCAAGGCAATCGGGACGATCACAAATATCCCACCAAATGTGTTCTACGGTGGTGGCGGATTTGGGACCTCGGGTTGACGGTCTTTGGAATGACTTTGAGTGGGCTGAGTCAGGGGATCTGGCTGGGGCTCGTGCAGAAGCGAGTGATTGGACTCCACGGATAATGAGAGATATTGAGGTCCCAGGGAACGGGCACATGTTTGTCCTTGAGGTAGCTGATCGGTTGGGATATTGTTAAGGTCCCGAAGTGGCGTGTGGCCTCTTGAATCCAGGCTGTTGTATGCATTACGGCGTTCTTCCAGGGGCTTTGATGGCTGACCATATTTCTTCAAGCTGTTCCACGATTTTCATCACTCGGCCGATACTTGTGGGATCATCACTTTGAGAGGGGACAGCGACGGTATACCGAACTCTTTCGTCCCCGGCTGCTGTTTGGGGGCCGGTTGCCTGTAAGTCGACGGGCGGGAGTCCCGGCGGTGGAAACATAGGAATCTTGGGGTAGCATCTTGATGTATCAGGGACTATTAAGAAGAGGAGGAGAACCCTCTTCCTTCTTTGCGATAAAAGTGCCATCGGAATTGAGGCCGATAGTCAAACCATGACTTGCGACAACCCCCGGTAGGTCGTCAATTTGAGCCTCATGTCGAAGTCTCATCTGTTCTACCAACTGGATCCAATCTGGTCTGTGCATCGAGGGATTTTGGAGGACGGAGCAACGTTATCCTCATCATTACCGGGCCGATGCAGACATTACGAAACCCGGAGTCGGAACAAACGGCGAAGGCGATGACGCGCTTGACTCTTCCTAGCTGATCAAACGGTGACCGGTGCCCGAAACCAAGCTTTGTGCGGAGGCTGCGGGGAAAGGACATGAAGGTTCGAGATGTGCAGGAATGGAAGGAGGGTAGGTGTTTGGGCATTGGGCTCATGCAACATGCGATTATTTGTTCACGTTTACTTAAAACATGTTTTATTAACCTAATCGGTTGGAAAAGATTGCTCTTCTTTTCGCAAACTACTCGATACTGGATCGGTGGGCCCCGTCACTACGTCTATAAGCCCCTCGTATTCCACCTGTATTTCGACCTCCCGGGGTGGACGGCCCGGGCGAGGGTCTATAGTGGCAAGCGGGTCACACCGATCGAAAGAAAACGATCCTAAAAGTCGGCGGGTAATCGAGTCTTAACGAGCATTCGATGTAAATTACGGACAAAGGCGACGTCGAAAGTCAAGATCATGTCCGAGGGCTCGACGAAAAGTCGGCATGATTTGGACGATAAGCGTCCACAATTGATCTTGACTTGTCGTCGGTTAAGCCGTAATTAGGCATGGAACATTCATTAATCCTTGATGACTCGGTGTCAATCTTTGGGAGTCGGTGTATAATTTGTGCCGATCGGGCCGAAGTCAAGGCGCCGGTCAATATCTTGGTCAAAGTCTGCGGCGGAAAACCGGCGGAACTTCGGCCGATTAGGGTCCCGAAAGATATTGAGTCGGTATGCCGACAAAGGCTTGAAAGGAAAGGTCTATACACGGACGGGGCATGACACGACGGACTAAAAACCAGCGGGTCTCGGACAAAGTGTGTCACGGACAAGTGCATAGTCGACACGAGGCTCCATGGGATGTTTGGGTAGTCTGTGCTCATCCGAGAGGCGTAATAAGACCAAACGGACCGCGACAAGGATTTCCCGGGTTAGGGACGTAGTGTGCGGTGTACGGTCACGTGCGCGTAGTGTGCAAGCAGTCTATATTCTTTTTCGAGTAAAATAGAATTTTTTTATGTGTCTTAAAAATATGATGCATGATTTTTTTTATTTATTTATTTTATTTTTTTTTGAAAATTTTCTTCTTCTTTTTTTTTTTTTGAAAATCCCTTTCTTTTTTTTTTTGAAATTTTTAATGAGCACATAAGCACGTAAGCACGAAAATTCCGACAGTTAGGGACATTATTCCGACAGTCAAAATTTTGACTTTCTCCGAGGCGGCCAAAACAACACGAAAACTGTGCAAAAATCAACACACACACAAAAATGATTTTCAAAGCCGGGACGGAAGCTTGACCCTCAAAAGCTTTTTTTTTTTGAAAACGGTGATACCGGTACGTGGGATTGTTAAACCACAATTTATCCCCGACTCGTGTTAGGAGGCGATAACGGAAAGTTTAGTGATTTCCACCAATATACCAAATACCATTTTTTTTTAAAAAAAGTTCGGTCCCCAGCGGAGTCGCCACTGTGATGATGTGTGATGTATCGAAAATTTTCCCATTTTTGTTTGAAAAAATCAACGAAACGGAGTCGCCACGCCATTTTAATTTTGAGGGCCAAAACTTTGAAAAAAGCCCGAGATCAGAGATTTAGGTTCGGAGGTCATGTTACACGCCGGGAAGGACGTTAGTGTGCACCCGGAATGCCTCGTAAAACGAGTCTTCCAAGCTGAAAATCATTTGTGTGTGTGTGTGTGTGTGTGTGTTTTGGCCAAAATACTTTGAAACTCAGAAAAGTAAAAATAGGGATATCTTTTCAAGACTTTAAACTGATTCCATGATTTTTTGGAAGATTTTTGGATTGAGATTTGGTACTCAAAAGACCTTTTGAAGTTGAGAGCCATTTCTGCCAGAATGAAAAAGGCAGTGGACCTTTGATTTTGAAAGGGATTCAAGGGTCTTAAAACTTAATAATCTGGATAAACTCAGAGAATGAAAGTTGTTCTAGACGCCTTAAATAAGATTTGTGCGAAGGAATTTTCCATTTTGGAGAAGATTTGAGGGGTCAAAACCTTCTGGAAACCTCAGATATGAGATCTGGATTCCCAGAAGCTGATGAACTAGCCTCTGAAAGAAAATTTGAAAAGAGGAGTTTTACTCACCCAAAAAATAAAGTAAAAATATGTATGGAAATATCTAGATGTTGGCTACAAAAAGTGTTTTGTAGTCAACACCAAATTCCACATTTATCTGTGTCCAAAAATTAAGATAATGGACTGAGGTCTGGGAAAATTGCTACTGGACAGCAACTTCCCAAGAGAGAAAATATGATTTTAAGGGGGGTTTTGCATCCATGCTTGTCCCCATTTCCCTAGGTTTTGGTTAGTGATCACTAGACATTTTAGTGGTGAATCAACTATACCAAACCATCCTTGGGGTACATTAGGACTAAGCATTTCATTTGCTTGGGGAGGGGGATTTTACCCTTTGAAAATGAGATTTGATGTATGAAAATGTTTTTTAGGGTTTTGAAAATGAGTTTTCTTTGCAAGAAAATAAGAGAACTTGAAAAAGATGTTGATCTTTGTAGAAGATCATCCATGGAGATGGTCTTCCATGGTGATCTTCTTAGATCTAGAGCAAGAAGATGAAGGAACTACATTTTGTAGTTTGCAAATGTATGCATGGTTGGAGTTTAGGGTAAGGAGAAGGAGGGTTTACCAATCTTCCTTGTGTTCTTGAGTTTTTGGCTTGAGTGTATGAGTGTTTAAGGCTTGAATATGAGAGTGAGTGGATGAGTGTGAGTTGGGAAAGATTGGAGAGAAAAAGGTGACAATTCTTGAAGAATTCTCACTGTTTTCTCTCTATATTTCGCCAGAGGTTCGGTGCAATTGGTGTTTTTTTTTTCTTATTTTTGTATTTGGAGGGCTCAATTTATAGCCCTCCTGAAATGACAAACTCATCCGCGCGGATGGATCCAGTCGCGTGCACTGTTCATTAAATGCAACCTCAGGCTTTGGACAAGAGGAATAATCTTTTTGAAATTTCAAATTAACAGCCAGTTCATTGTTTCCAGCCATTTCTATTTATGGTTTTCTTCTTTTGTTTTACTTTTTGAGATTCTTTTTGAGGTTTAACCTTAAATAACAATGCCCATTTTACCCTCACTTTGTTAAAAATGTTAGGATTGTTAGGACTTGTTAGAAATGTTATAACTTTCGTTAATTTTCTAACGAAAATTCTAACAAGCTCAAATTGGAGCACTTACAAACGCCCAAACAGGTGGATCATCAAACCAAAAGCCCGGTCCAACGCCCAAACAGGTGGATCGTCATCAGAAAAGCCCGGTCCAACGCCCAAACAGGTGGATCGTCAAACCAAAAGCCCGGTCCAACGCTCAGACAGGTGGATCGTCATCACAAAAGCCCGGTCCAACGCCCAGACAGGTGGATCGTCGAACCAAAAAGCCCGATTCAATGCCCAAACAGGTGAATCGTCATCCCCAACAACAAAAAGCCCGATTCGGAGCCCAGAAAGGCGAATCGTCACAAAACCGACAGGACTCAGAGGACCGGACAGGTAAGCCTTTGTTTTCTAACATATTTCCCGCAGGTTCGGAGCCCAGATAGGTGAATCTACAAACAGACAGGTATATTCAGAATTGGGTCTTGATTTGATTCCTCAGTATGAATTTATCTTTCAAAAAACAAAATCTCCGCAATTTTCAAATGATTTTCAAAATACCTAAAGCAGCCTTTTCGTGTTTTGGAGTTGAACTACGTCATGGTCTGATTCTCCGATAGAGATACGTAGGAAGTCGTGCGCACTCGAGCCATCCCGATGTTCCGAATGATGTCTTTTCTATCGTCGACATGACTTCTTTCATAAGACTTGTCACCGAGGGGCTCTGTAGACACCCCATTCTGAACACATCGGATCATACTTATACCACTCTAAGTCTCGCTTTAAGTCAAGAAGTAGAAATCCACCATTTCGTCATGTTTCGTTAAGTTTTGACTAACCACCGTTAGTTTGGGACTAAACTGCATACGAGATAACGAGAAGAGGACAAAACTGTCCACATGAACAATATCTCGCCGCGAGATGGCGTGTCTCGCGCAAGATATCCCCCCTTTGCAGATTGCAGACGACAGTTTCCTCATCGATTTCAACCTCTTTCTGGGATAAAACTTTATCCCTCCGGCCAACCAATAGAATTTGGAGTCTAAAACCATCTGATAGGGTTTTACCTCACCACTTCTTTCTATCCATCACCTATAAATACTTGGTGACTTCCAAGGTTCAAGACCAATCCCCGGGATCGACCGCGAATTTTCACAACACACACACACATTTTGTTGGCTTCTTTCCCTGAAAGAATCTTACAAAATCACTCTAAAAACTCACATCATAGTTTGTTTGTCAACCTTGTTGATAAAAAAAACATCAAGCTCCAAGTCAAGGATTGAGGCGAAGCCCTGTCCGTATCGAGACTCGATTCTAAACTTGAGTTGAAACTCTGCCCAAATCACCTCACGCAAGGTAACCCTTAAATCACTTTCTAATTGATTGTTAGAGTGGTATAAGTCCATAGAATCTAGGATCGGCCTAGAGCCTCTCCAAATCATGGAGACGGTCTCGAAGCAATCGATCCTACATTCCGTTTAACCCCGTTAAATGGATCTTTATTTGTAATATTTAAAATCGTATTTTCTCTTCTTTTGAAAACCTCTCTTTTCTTTAGCAAGACCGATCTCCGGATTGGGTGAAATGGATGCTCCTTGACCTACCCATTTCATAACCTAAGCCCCGAACCCAAATCTCTTTCAAAATGATTTTCCTATTTTCTCCAATCGAATAATATAGGTGGCGACTCAACAAAAAGATAAAATTATTTCTCACGACGCTACAGCGAGAATCATGACTAAGGAGTAAGGCTGCCTAAAGACAAGCCTCACTCTTTTGAAGGGAGTAGTATGTATATAGAGATAAGGTAGTTATATTGAATCTTTGATAAACTATCAAAGCAAAATTTAAAATTGTCTATCAAAGCAAAAGTTAAAATTGTTTATCAAAGCAAAAGTTAAAATTGTCGAAAGGCAAAATAGGCGACATGAAAAAGATAGTCACAGAAGCAAAGTAATACCACATAAAGCAGAGTAGTAAAGCAAAACAAAGAAAAAAGCATTCTTAAAGGCGAGAATCAGATGATAAATATGAAAACTTAAAAGTATCAAATGAAATGTAGCGACAAAGTGATAAATACGATTACAAATTGTTTCGGGCACGAAGGCCCACCAAAGAGATTAAAAGTAAATTGTTTGCGACAAATTACGATGACAAAATAAGAAAGGCTAATTGCCGTCATAGGCAGCTTTGAGAGCGTCTTTGTTTTTCTGAGAAAGGTCGAACCAAGCGGGAATTATGTTGTCAGCACGGATGGCGGGAACAGGCCAGGGAGCCTTGCCGAGAACTGCATCTTCCTCCGCTAGTTGGGTCAGTTCATCTTCGCTATAAAGGACAAGGTTATGTCCCTTACGGCTATGTTCGCTGAAAATTGTTTCTGAACCCCATTTGGCAAGCCTGGCGGGGGTAATGGCGGGAAGTTGATCTGCATCTGCAGCAACATATCTCAATGTGTGTAGGATCGCATTGTCGTATGCATCCATGGTTTCAGTTTCAGCTTTTGCCTTCACCTCGGCGAGATCATTCTTCAGTTTGGTTACTTGATTAGCCTTGACAAAATTATCATTCCTGAGCCGTTCATTTTCCGCAGCAAGACTCGCCAACTTGTCTTCCGCATCCTTTTGATTTTTATCTATCTCTTCTCGATATGCGTTCCTCGCATTGATCTCCATTTCCAGAGCAGCATCTGCCTTTGTTTTCTGATTTTTCAAATCTTTGATGTGCTATCCTGCCTGGATATCCGCTTCTTAAAGGTGTCCCTATCATTCTCGGCCCGGATAAGGTTTTCCTCCAAAGTCACACATTTCTTGCTCAGGCCCAAAAGGGTACTGCTGACCTGCGTGATAAAAGTGATAATAAAGTGTTAAGTAAAAAGCTAAGGAATGAAATGAAAGCGAAAAGAAATAAAGGTTTCTTACCAATGAGAGCTGGATTCCCGCATGAAAAGCATAATGAGTGGCATCTTCTTCTTGAACCATAGCTACTTGTGCGGCATCACTGGATCGTTTGAGTGCTTTGGAACCCAGCAAGCACGCCACAGGTTCCATCTTTTCAACAATAAGTCCCCTAAGAACGGGAACGTTATTGGCCTCCTGGCAAAGCAACTTCATGCCTTCCTCATCAGCCGGAATCTGAAAACCTTCCTCTAGTCAGCTGGCTCTGTGGAGGGGAGTGGTGCGAGAAGTGTGTTGGTGAGTTGGAGAAGCAGTAGGAACTGGTTCATATATTTGTGGAGGAGGGGGCGGGATGTCAGTTTCCGCAGGATCCTCTGTTTGAACCCCCTCGGTTTCCACCTCTTCATCATCAAGATGATCATCAGCGTCAACATCGTCATTTTGATTCCCCTCGTTTTCTTCTTCATCTACCAAGTTAAAGGCCTCAGACTGACTCCCTTGGGATTGGGCAGAAGCCGCTGGGCGTTGTCGCTTGGTTGGGCGGGAAGTGGTTGAGGAAGTTCTCTTGCGAGAACTGTCACTCACGATTTTGTCATCAACGCTAGTTGGCGAGATGGGAATAGAGAGATCTTCTGGTTGAGCCATCAGGCTGGCTTTCCTAGCCATGGCCAATCTTTTTGCCTGCATCTCAGAGTTGCCTTGGGCCAGCCTTTTCTGGTTCATGTTCATTGTTCTGTGTACTGCGAGAAAAAAGAGTGAGTGTTAGCGACAATTAAAAGTTAACTAAGTAATCAAGAGAGAGAAAGAAATTGCGGGAACCGTACATTGTACTCTCCTCATAGCGGGACACATGTTCTGGCCATTTTCGCAGACTGTGCATTCAGAACTGAACTTGTCGCCCATATGAATCTCCCATCCAGGCCAAGATACGGTGTGTACAACGGCAACGCGCGGAGGAGCAGGAGGGAATGTATAGGAAAGCCCTAGTTGGCTTAAGAGGGAGTGGTCCATAACAATCTTTTGGCATGAAAACAAGGCGGAAGGAGGATCAATAGTACCAGAGGCATCCGCGAGAATTTGGAGGATTTTCTTTTTTAGACGTTTTTCGTCTTCATCAAGGGCTCATTTCTTATTAATTTTTGGGTGAATTCCCATCAAGTCCGAGGGGTGAGCCCAACCTATGCGGGAAATGATGAAAAGAGGATCGTTCTGCCAGTTGTAAATTTTTGAGGGAAGTAGAGTTAGGATTTTTGGCTTTTTGTACTGAAGCGACATCCTGAGTTCGTTATTTTTCTTGTCTTGTTGTTGGTAGCCAGTAAACATGTCGAGAAGAAGGTGAGTGGTTGGTTCTCGCCTAAGGGCGCGGCAAATCACTATAAAGCAAGTTAAAATCCTAATGGCGTTAGGGTGAAGCTCAGCTATGGATGCTTGGGCCTTATAGAGAACAATGGAGATGAAGAATCTACGAGAATCCTAAGTCCTGCTTCTAGTTGGGACGGGAATACGACAATACCGTCCTGTCTATATCTGATGGCGGAAAGAGACATCTCGCCATCATAATCAGCTATGTGATAGTTTAAGTGATCTATATTATATTTAGTGTAGTAAGGGGTGATGTGAGAATTTTGGGAAGAACTGGTTCCCGCTGCATCAAGATTGGGATTATTGTTCAAAGTTGTGTTCCCTCCAATTTGAGTTGAAGTGTTGGGGGCTCCAGAATTTGACATCTCGCCTGAATCAGAAGAAGAAAGAATTTATTTATAATGAGTCCTACTAGCTAAAGATCTCGCCGCGGGAAAGTCAGTGTTAGAGCTGTCAGAATCTATGGGAGAGCCATAGAAGCGACAAAGATGGTCACAAAGTTCGCGAGAAGTAAATTTTTTTTAGACATGGGGGCTGATGCATGAAGAAAGCATTTGCCCCTAACCTCAACAGCGGCAATAATGGCGGGATCTACTCTATTGACAGTTAAGCAACGTACCAAGTCAGTTAATGGGATTCTCGCCCAAATGCCCCTAGTCAAATAATAGATACCCCCAGATCTCTTACACTGACCATACCTAACTTGTCTAACACAAGACTTAGATCTAGCCATGGCGACAAACAAGAATTTGAAGAAAGTAAAGAAAATCAAAGATCAAACTGATTACCTGGGAAATACAAAGGATCGCTGAGAAAGTTGAGTAGAGGTCGAAGGCTCGCCGAAATATTCAACGAGCTAGATAGCAGATGGGGTTCCAGGTTGAAGGAACCGTTGGAAATGGAGGGGTTGAAATCGGAATTTGATGGAGAATAAGAATTGGGAAAGAGATTCAGGTAAAAGCTAACTGGAAAGGCCGGATTTAGGTTCGCCGAAAAGTCACTAAGCTCGCCAGAAAATTGTAAAGGGTTTGGATTAGGCAAACAGACGAAAACGTGTGAATGAGGGGGGGGGAAGAGTATTTATACCAAAGGAATTTTAAGAGGCATTTGGGCAGTGCAAATTAATTAGCCCCAAAAAATTTTAATTCTCCCCCATTTAATGATTTCAAATTTCAAGACGTCCCTTCAAATATCCCATCACAACCGTCAAAATCGTTAAAGGAACCTTTCTGGGTGTGACACGTGTCCACTAGGTGGCAGATGTAGCATGCATCTCGCCGGATTGATGTAAGAAGGCGGGAATCTAATGCCGTAACTAGAATTTCTCGCCTGAACCATGAATGATCCAGGTCTCGAAATTGGGGGCTATTGATGTGATTGTGAAATATGAATTTGAGCCTGAATAGTAAGTTAGGCCCAACGTGGCGAAATGGGCCGAAGGGGCCAAAATACGTATGAAATGAATATTACATGTAAGCCCATGATATGATGGTGAGGCGACATTCAGAGTGAGGCGACAAGAATGGTGGCGACATGAGTATGTCGAAGCATGAGAATAAGCAGTAAGCGAGAAGTACCCGTTGGCAGTTAGCAGCATGTTTTGACAGGATTAATAGATAACAAGTATAGTGAGAGTAGAAGATGGGATTGGCGACAATATGAGTTTTGTCCTCATTCTTGGGATTGTCGCTGGGCGACAAGTATGACTAGTAAGTTTAAATGACTGATGGGCTGCCACGTGTGTACCCCACTACAATCGTCAAAATAGTATGATGTGACAAGGTGAACAATGGTTTCCCACTAACTTTGGGGTGGTTGGCACTTGACTTGAATGATTGACATGTGTCTGTCATGTGCAAGGCACATGCTGCATGGGAGTATATAAGCTTTGGAGAAACCATTTTTGGTAAGTCTCTCACACTCTCTCTAAGAGCTCTCTCTCTCTCTCTCTCTCAAAGTTATCATTGTTACCCACCTTGTTACCGGTCACTTATTCTCACGCCGGAGGGGTTTTGCCGGAGACACCCCCGGCTTAGTTCACGTTCTTGCTTGTGTGTAGGTGACAATTCGACCATTCAGAGGAGATTAGCCGGAGTATCTTTGTTCTCGGTTCATAGCTCAGATCCTGTGCAACCCGTTTAGCCGGTGTAGCATCAGAATATTAATAAATCTTTTCTATTTTAGGATAGATGAAGTTTGTAACGGGACACCTTTTTGAATAATTGGTGAAGCTTAAATTAAACTGGGTTGGAGGGAGTATATATTTGGCATGGATAATAAACCCCTCCTAAATTATTTGGGCTTTATTACCCCTGCCAAACTGACCCATTAGGGTTTTTTAATCCGACCAAGTGAATAGCAACAGTCGTCACCATATCTTTCTCCTCTTTGTCGTTCTTCACAATATCTCTCTCCGATGCCGACGGCCGTGTGGTGGGACCTTGAGAGCTGCAATGTTGAATCGGACCGTTACGGCTCCATTCTGATCCGAGTCAAAGAAGCTCTTGGTAGTGTAGGCGAGCATGAAGAGATTGTGTTTCATGCGTATAGTGAAGAGGCTACTCTAACACGTTTTGAGATTGACAGCCTGAAACAGATCGACAACGTCATGCTCACCCTAGTGCCAGGTATTCCCCAATTTTATCAAATTTATAATTTCCAACCCAATTTATGTTGAGTTCTGTTATGAATTACTTCTAATTTCATCAAGTTCAATTAACGAATTCAAAGGATTGATTTCAAATTTGTTACGCTAATTAGAATTGTCGATTTGGAAGAACGTTTGAGTAAGAGAGAGAGGTCGAGAGAGAGAAAGGGTTGGGGGCGGGCTGGAAAAGGGTTGGGGAGAGGTTTTCGGACTGTGAAATAGGGAGAGGAGTAGGGCGGTTACAATGGAAGTAGTGGCGAGGTGGCATTGGAAGGAAGAGGAGAGGGTGATGACGGGATGGGGACGTGTGTTACTGAGAGGGATGGAGGAGGAAGGAGTGGAATTGAGGAAAATGAAGGGCGTGGTTGGAGGTGGGGGTGTTACATGGAGAGGAGGAAGGGGTGATCATGTCAGTGGAGGGGGCGGAGGAAGCTGCGATGGAGGAGTGGGAGATTTTATACAGAGAGAGAGGGAGGGAGGGAGGGAGGGAGGAAAGTGATGGAATCACTGTAGGGGTTTGTGTAGTTAATTTAGTTAACAGAATGCAAATTAGTTAAATAACTGGGTTGAAAGTATCAATTTAGAAGATGTTTTTTACACTTTTCGTCTAATTTATCAACTATCTCTTTTTGCCTTGAATTGCAACTCATTGCAAACATACTTGCCTGCCTTGCTTTTTCCGTCGCCTTTCGAGTTCTTCGATTCTTTCCAATTAGGCAGGCAGCCGATAGTTTTTTTTCTTCAAAAAAGTGAGAAGCAAAAACGAGTCTCTTTTAAGGAAAAGCGTGATGATGGAAAACTTCTTGTTGCTCCGTCGTTTTGACGTCAAATCCTCGTTTTTCTAATAGCAATCGGCTTATTGTTTGTACCCCAGCCCTAATTTGAGAAATCGAGAAGAGAAGAGAAGCGAGAAAGTCGAAGTGTTGTCATACCAGGCGACACGATTATTCCGACGAACGATGGCCATAGTTGAGAAAGGCGCTCGCCTCTCTCGCCCGCCTCGCCATATTGGCGCCTTGGAGGGTACGCCGCCTTTGCGGGATGAGGCGGTCGATTAGGAAAAGCATAACTTTTTCGGATTCAAAGCGAGAAGCCAGAACGTGTCAAAATAGGTTTCTGGAGTTCTCGTTTTTATGGAAACTTCTTCTAATTTGTAAATTCGATTCTATAAAATCGATTGGCCCAATTTCAGATTCGATAAATACCGACTATTACAGAATTCTTACCGCAACAAGAGACGTAGATAAATTTCTTCAGTGCTCGTCCCTTCGACGACGACCTTGGCCCTGAACGACTGCGACTCTCAACGTACTGAACTCGCGTCGTGTTGGTACTTCTGTTCAACGTTTAGTTTTTGATTTTTTTGATTTTATTTATTCCTCTTCCTTTGTTAAAAATATTATTGTTTTTCCTCTTCTTTCTAGTTTTCGTCAGTGTCTTTTTTGTAAAATTATTTTGTTATTTTTTTCTTTAATCTATATTCTTTTGTTTAATTATTAATTATTGTTTTCTACTTTTTTTCTAGTTTCCTATCATATATACTATCTTAAACTAGTATTTGTTTGGTTAATTTGAACTATGTGGTTTAAATTTTGTCTTAGAATTCTCTTTTTTGGGGTATAAATTATGTTTAGGATACTATTTATAAGTGGAACTTATATGTTTTATTTTTGTTTATAACATGTTTGAACTTTTGTTTATATGTTACATGTATATTTATATATTTTTCTAATATTTACTAATTTTTTATTCTATTTTTTCGCCTTGCTCGCCTTTTTGCCGCTTTTCTACCGCCTCGCTTTTCGCCTTTTTCATGTATGTATCGCCCGCATCTCGCCGTTCGCCTTTAACAACTATGACGACGGCAACGACGATCGGTCGCCGGTGTACCAGACTTACGTCGAGGAAGATGATGATAGTGCTTGATTTTCTTTATGTCTGATTATGTTAAAGACTTCATGTTTATTCAGTTTTTCTAAATAGCAGTCTAGTACTTGTTTTGTTAATTTGGACATCGTACTACTAGCATGGGCGGATTTCATATAGGAGGTGAGGGTGCACGTGAACCCGACTAAATTCTATTTCTAGTTAAAAATATAAAAATTACACTATTTACTAAGTGCACAAACGAATAAGATTAGTTAGTTTTCACCCTCACATGACTAATTTTATGACCAGTTTAGTTGGTAAACTGCTATAGTTTATCACTAAGAATCAGGTTTCAAATCCTAGTAGTTACAAAAAATTTCAAATTATTTTTAGCCTCTAATATGAGAAATGAATTCTTTTTCAAAACTTAAATTCTTTTATCTTCATATCATAAATAGTTTTTATTTATTATTCAAGTTAAATTTTTTGGCTCTATTATGATAAATGATTTTTTTATTCTTGATGCTGCAGGAAATGTGCTTATCAATCTTCCTCCACGTGGCAGGACTGATCACTTGGCTTCTTGACCTGAAAACAGAACCCACGACTAGCCGGATGTGTCTCCGGCGAAGACGCTCGGGCGTGAGAGTAAGGTTACTGTTGTTTATAGCTCAAAATGTATAGAACAATGAATTCTGATAACAAAATGGCAGTTACCTTTTACCGTTGGGTAGTGATGAAGTATTTATATGTGATAGCCGTTGTATTTTTGGTGGTGCTACATGAGCTCCGAAATTATAGCTGCAGTTATGTTCGTGGGAACATGCTTGTAACCGTCCCTGCTTTGTAGGGATGCTTTGTTATGGAAAGATTGACCCACGTGCGCCTTTATATGTCGGGTCGACGCTTGGGGTTAGGTCGAGGTCGCCACTTATAGATGGGTCGACAGGCGGCGGGTAGAGCATGGTTCGTACCCGAATTATTATATGGATCATGAGGTCGGACTAATTCAGGTCGGGACTTATAGGTCGGACCATGGGTTTAGTCGACTGATACAAGAGATGGGCTTTGGGCCTTGTTCTGATTGGGCCAGCCTCATTGAGAATACGGTGGCTAAGGGTGTCTGTGACTGGGCTTTGCTCGTCCGGCCCAACTCGATACTTTTGGTATGTTCAGTGGCCCCCAACTTTCGAGTTGACTTCGTCGACTAGGAAGTTAATGAAATCTTGTTGAAAATTTGTTGTTACTCGCAGGTCGTTACTCGTTCAGAGGTTTAGTCGACCAAGATGACGTGGCACAATCCAGGACGTTGATGATGAACGGTCATAGATGAAGGAGCGCCGTTTTTGCCATAATGATTACAATTTTGACGTTTGAGAGTCCGCCTAGGAAACAGTTTCCGTAATTAATTAGGAAAATTAATTTTGAATTTCTCTTTGCCCTTTCCAATTCAAGGAACTATAAAATCAAGAATCCTTCCCCATTTACAACTTTCGCCATCTTTGATTCCTTGAAGTCCGGCGAAGATATCGACGAAGGCAATTGGATAAATCAAATCTCCCATCTTCATCTGTAGACCCCCCTCGTTCGAACTAACTTAAGGTATTTCTCTTCGTCTTTCAGAATTAGGGCTTTATTTCCGTAATTTCTTCAATTCTGCCATGGCTAAGACCTTTAGTACAGAACCCGGAGCTTGGTATGGGTATTGTAAAATCAATCGTAGGGTGTATAAGCATTTGAACGGTGAGTGGAGGGAGATGACCATGGGGGAGTGTACTTCAATTTTAACCCAATGGGGTTTGCGCTTCACTTAGAATTGGTCTTGCACGTAGGGGATAGCTTAGGTACCCTTGGAACAAATGACCTAAGAGTCGAGTCGTTTCACCTCTTTCATGAACTTCTTGATCATATTACCACGTTTTACATTCAAGGTCCCAATAAACCCTCCTTCATTAGGAATAGGATAGGGTTTCCGGGGGAATCTAGGTCGCCCCTTAGTGTATCTGATAGGACTCCCAAGACTTCTTGTAGAGCGATTCCCTGTTTCCTTCTTCTTGTACAGATATGGAGACTCAAGGTGAAGCCCATGCGTCGACCTCATCTAGCCCACGTATCGTTGATGCTTTTGAGGATAATGTGGTACCGGGCAGGAATGAACAGGGTTATGTTCCTCCAAAGGTGCTTAGAGGAAAACAGAATGTTCCATCTCGCTTGAGTATGATACACGAATTTTGCGAGGTTGATAGGAAAGAATTCGATGTCACCTTGTATAGCAGAGATGATTACTTCAATCAGCTTGAGGATACTGACGAGGAGGATCCCACAAGGGTGGCTTTCTACTATGGCCAATTTGAAATTTGGTTTAAGGTTACCCCTAGACCCATTTATAAATGAGTTTTTAGAATGCACAAATGCCTTTCCACTTCAACTAGGAGCCAACACGCTGCGGGGAGTGTACTGGTATGTTTCACCATGGTTTGTAGATTTTTAGGATACGAGCCTTGTATGAAGGTGTTCAAGGAGTTTTTCAATATCAAGTTTGACAGCCATAAGGGGATAAGTACTCCCTCCAAGCCAAAGATTCCCAAGCTATTTGCCAATCTTCCTGGTAAGGCCAGTGGATGGAACTCCTACGTGGTGCTGGTTGAAAGTCGAAGGGGATGTGGAATTTCCCTTGCCCGATCTTGACACGAAAGGTGTGAGGGAAGAGGACTACCGGGCACCATATTGGCACAACGATTTGCGTAAGAAGCCGGTGGAGTTCACCAAAAATGGGGCTATCGGTTGGCATGCCACGGGAACCAATAAGAATAACTTCATCCGTCTTGGATTGATGGTTGGTGGTGGGGACGTGGTACCCGTGGTTCCGATAGTTAGGTGTCGAGAGATATCCAGATTGGGTCACCCATGAGGGAGCTCGATTCAGATTCAGAGAGAGAATGCCATTCTTGTAAGAAGGGAGTCAATCATTGTAAGGAAAAGATAGAACATTTTGGGGGTAAGAACTCCACCATTCACTGTCCCCTGATTCTTCCCGCATTTGTTGATAAGCAGATGCTCTATTTCCTACTTAGAATAACTGCTCGTGTGTTGAACTCGTTAGTTGATATATGTCTTAACTCGCTGTTTGTTTACTCGCAAGTCGGATTTATACATAGAACTTTTTGCTCGTATGTAGAATAACTAGCTCGTGTAGGTTTAATTCGTACATAGAACTATGTGCTCGTATGTAGAGATTACTTGCGTCGATCTGATCTTTTATTGCTTCTTTTTTTTGGTATAGTCATATCTCCGGAGCAAGAAGCAAACATGGGCCGAGCTATCGATATTAGGAAAAGCAAGAGGAGCTGTGGTGCAGCCAATGCCAGGGAACACAGAGAGAGGGAAGGTGTCCAGCGTCACGAGATTCTGCAGACTGTTGATGTGGACCCTGCTAAATCTATTCCTGTGGAGGAGAGCCTTGAAGAGCTGTTTGAAGGCCCAGTAGGAGAGAATGCTGAGGATGTCAATGTCCAAGATCCTGAAGAAGGTCAAGCTGCTGGCGTGGATGAAGCCGAGCTGAATGTGGAGCCTGAGGAGGAGGTCGGACGTGCCAGAACTCGAGCCCAAGCTAAATCCAAAAACAGGGCTAAAACCAAAACCAAGGCTGGTTCCAAGAGGAAGTCCCATGTCATTTCCTTGGATGAAGACGAAGATGAAGATGATGGTGCCCCTATCAGCAAGGTGATTAAGATCGGCCCTTGATAGCGAGCTCGGCCTCCGATCAAGTCAATGCTAGTGAACTGTGGGGGGAGAGTTTGGGCCCCCAACCTTCCCCTGTTAGAGTGTCTTATGCTGAGATGGTCCAGGCTCGAGTTGACGAGCTGAGTGAGGTCGCCCCTCTGACAAAGATCAACTGCTTGGCTAGGGAATATCCTGACTTGGAGTATGGTCAAGTAGTTGTCAGGAGGCGGGCGATCGGGACTTGATCAGAGATTTACCAAGAAACCTCGACTCAGGAAGCTTGCCGAGCTAGGGTCGGGCTAGCTTCTTCTGAGGTAATTCTTTTAACCCTTGGACAGATTGTGCTTATCCCTCATGTCTTTCCTTTACCAGTCTCTTACTTAAGCTTGATTTGACATTTTTTCTTTATCCGTCCTTACAGTCTCTTGCCATGATCGACCTGGCCACCACTTATTGGAAGAGGCCGCCGAGAGCAGGAGAAGCTAGCCAAGCTCATGCTGGCTAAAAAGAATGAGGAGCTATTGAAACTTGAGGAGGAGGCAGCCAAGGTGGAGGAGCTGAAGGAGGATAAAAAGAAACTTCAGGCCGAGCTCGAGAAGACAAAAGAAGAGCACTCTGACTTGGACAGCGCCTATGAAACTCTGAAGCTTGTCAAAGAAAATGAAATCAAGGCCAAAGAGGAGGCCTGGGCTCAGCTGGGAGAAGCTAATAAAGAGCTTGCTGTCCTTAGGGAGGAGAAGAAGAGAATATCTGCTGATCTCGAACTGGCGACTCAACAACTGGAGGAAGTGCCAATTACCTTGGCCAAGAAACAGGAAGAGCTAGAGGCTGCTCGACTCAAGTGGGAAGGTGAGCTTGCTGATGCCATAAGGAAAGCTAAAGAGGAAGCTATCCAGGTTTACAAAGATAGTGATGAGCTCCATGATCATGTCACTAAGGAGGCCCAGGTATTCTTCAAAGTAGGGATGAGCCATATGGCCAGACGTATTGTTGTGGATCCTTCAGTTGACATATCAATCGAGAAGCTAGCTCAATGGGCTTCTGAGGATCCTTACAATACCGCAGCTCGTCAAGGCCACTCCTTGGTGCCTTACACTGATAATGACATGGAGCTTATCACTAAAGATGATGAAGAGGCTGAAGCAGCGCCCTGGAACCCTCCTGAGGTAGCAAAAGTTAATTTTGACACTATCCTGGCTGAACTTGATGATTATGAGGACCCAGCTTTTAATGAAGAGACCCCAAAGTACACATTCAGCGATTCACGGAAGGTGGTTTACCAGACTGAAGATGTTCTTGGTGAGCCATCTACCGTGGGAGGTCGAGCTGAGACTGATCCTGCACTCGTCACTGGCCAGGTGGAAGGCACTCCCCATGAATAGATTTTGGTTTTTGATGGTTATTGTAATGGAACAAGCTTCAAACACTTTTACTTTTTTGTTCTTGATACTTGAATGCCTTGGCCCTATTTCATGGGAGGCATGATACTTTTTGTAATATTTATTTGTCTAAGTCTTGGCCCACTTTGGGAGACTTATTTCTATCTTAGCTGACTTCTTTTATTGCATGTTGTATGCCTTTGATGCGAGTGTCGAGCTAGATGTAGATAGGATAAATGTGTCAACTTCATTGTTTGAACAAGATTGACTATGAGTAAAACCTGCTTACATTGTTGAAGCTGACCTAAGGGTCGAGCTAATTGAAACAGACTGACTAAGAGTCGAGTTGTTAGAACGAAGTCGACCAAGAGTCGGACTTGTTAAATAAACAAAGCTGATTGAGAATCGAGCTTGTTAAAACGAAGCTGAATAAGGGTCGAGCTTGTTAGAACGAAGTCGACTAAGAGTCGGACTTGTTAAATAAGCAAAGCTGATTAAGAATCGAGCTTATTAGATCAAACTGACTAAGAGTCGAGTTTGTTAGAACGAAGTCGACTAAGAGTCGGACTTGTTAAATGAACAAAGCTGATTAAGAATCGAGCTTATTAGGACGAGGCTGACTAAGAGTCGAGCTCGTTGGGATTGGTGTAACACTATGTTTGATCGAATAAACTGCACTTTTTATTGAATTGGGAAACATGCTTACATCATCTTGAAACTGGAACTAACACAAACTTGAACTTGAAAACTGAAAGCTAGAAGTAATATTTGATCAGGTGAGTAGCATGCCAAGGATGTTTCAACTCGTCACCTCCGGGGTGGGCTATCATGTAAGTTCCTTCCTTGACGACTCGAGTGACTACATAGGGACCTTCCCAGTTAGGAGATAGCTTGTTCTGCTGGGTCCTTCTACCCGTTGCTTCAATCTTTCTCAACACGTAATCTCCAACCTGGAACGACCTTGCCTTGACCTTCTTGTCGTGGTAACTCTTAGTTCTCTGTTTGTAGTTGACCATTCGGAGGTAGGCTGTTTCTCGCTTCTCGTCGATTAGATCCAGGTCGATCAATCTGTTGGTATCATTTTGCTCCTGATTGAAGAAAGTCACTCTGGCAGTAGGGAATCTGAGCTCAGCAGGTGCCATGGCCTCTGACCCATATGTGAGAGCGAAAGGGGTTTCCCCCGTAGGCCCCCGAGTGGTTGTACGAACTGCCCAAAGAGCAAGGGGGAGTTCGTCCAACCAATTGTTACGTCGACCTACGAGTCCTGTCTTCACTATGTCATCCTCGTGCATCTTTATCTGGTGGTATCCCGAGTAAGCATCCAGGAAACTGAGAGTGGAATGACCAGCAATGGAATCAACAAGCTTGTCAATTCTAGGAAGAGGATAGCTATCCTTTGGGCAGGCTAGATTGAGAGTAGTGAAGTCGACACACATCCGCCACTTGCCATTTGATTTCTTCACCATGACCACGTTGGCCAACCACGTTGTATGAGTGGCCTCTTTGATTATACCTGCACTCAAAAGTTTTTGTACCTCTGCTTTGATAGCCTCTTCCTTGTCGCGAGCAAAACTTCTCAGCTTTTGGGGTCTCGGCTTTATGGTCGGGTTGACTTCCAGTCTGTGAACAGCGACCTCCTCCTTGACTCCCCTCATGTCTTCTACCTTCCATGCAAAGACATCTGTGCTTTCCTTGAGTAGCTCGATGATTTTTGCTCGCTCCTCAACTGATAGCTGCTTCCCAATCTGAATTTTTTGATCGGGGTAAGAAGGGTTGGTGATTACTGACTCTAGCTCATCCACAGCTTCTAGCTCCGGTCCATCTCCGAATTGTAGAGTCTCAGCTATGATTTCACGACCTTTTGTCTTTCCTCGGCTCCCAAGTGTGGAGCCTCCTCGCCTATCATATCATCAAGCTTGTCGCAACCTTGCTGGTAGGGGCCCCCGAGTTATTGTCTATCCGGAGACATAGGTCGCCTATGACGACTTGATCGACCATAACTACATCCGAATCGACCTCGGTGGTGTTAGAGTGACGTGTCGACTCAAGCATGACCTCGTCATTTGAGCGATAGGTCGACTCTACCACGTCGTGATTGTTGACGATCGGGTAGTTTTGGTGGCCGGCGAGACAGCTTCAAGTAACCATCGGCGGTCTCAATCTCCGGCTCCCTTTTCTTTCTTTCTCTCGAACATGATCCGAGATAAGCACGAGCCGTGCCTTGTACGCAACCCACTCCAGCAGGTGTGGGGAACTTTACTCGCCGTGAGGAATTGATGCTACCATTCCAAGAGCAACTCGTCCGGGAATTCCAAGTATGGGCGGCGATAGTCACTATTTTACATCAATTACGATAAATTGTACTCTCGAGACAATCTGAGGGCGCCGGCCTAGTCGACGTCGAGCACCATCTCGGCCTTTAGCATCAACTCGGTGGTTGGTGAAGCCCTCCAACTGCCATCATATCTCTCACTGTTCATCATTAAGACCCATCTCCTTGAAAGTTTTATAAAACAAAATATCCTTGCAGGCCCCAGTGTCGACTAAGAGTCCGCTCGTCGTACATCCATCAATGAGACACAGGATGACGAGAACTTGTTCCCTACCGCCATATTTGTTGCCGATTCGTGGGGGTAGAAGCTAATCGCCTCGTCTCTTATTTCTCTCCTTGGAGGCACATGTGGGGCCTTATTAAGCTGGAATATCTTGTGCTTGATGGCGGTGTTGCTTGCTTGTTCGATGATGACCCCAGATTCGGTCCCCAGGGCTTTCATGCAGGTCCTTGTTGTCCACTTGGCTGCTCACCTCCCCCGGCTTGAGGTCTCTTCACATAAGCTTGAGTCTCCACAGGTCGACCATTCTCTGGATGATACGCTTTAATCCTAAGCAATCCTCTGTGAGATGACCGGTGTCTTTGTGGTAGTCGCGTGCTACTTCTTTGTTGTCCCGCCTAAACTTGTTGCACTGGATTCATTGGGGCCGGAGGAGCCGGCTCGACGGCATTCGTAATCTCGGTTCGACTCACCAGTGAGGGGAGTGAAAGCTTCGGGCACCTTCTCTGTCGCCCTAGTTACGTTCTTTCCATTTTTATTGTTCCCCCATTTTGTTGGAGTCTTTTTTATCGTCGGCGACTTCAACCTTGGGGCTCTTTACCATTCTTCTTTTCTTTCCTTTCCTCGGCGGAGCGACGTTGTATACCTTCTCAAACAACTCTGTCGAGTTGTGACCGTTCGGGCTTGTGAGCTCGTAGTCCATGTCTTCGAGGAAATACCGCTGGAAGCAATTTATTACCTCTCTGTACGCGAGGTCTTCCTCTATCTTATCAACCATCTCTTTGAACTTGGTGAAATAGCTCATCGAGCTTTCATTCTTACCACTGCACCAAGTTATTCGGATCGATGACGGTTATCTTTCGAGCTCCTGCGGTCGAAGCGATCTAAGAATTTTGTTACGAAGGATGCCCATTGTGGTGATACTACCCGGCGACGAAACCATTGAACCAAGTTAAAATTTGCCCCAGGTAAGTGTGCTTAGGAGAGCTTTGCACATGTTGTCGTCCTCATTGGCGACAAAACACATAGTGGCCTCCGGATGTGATATGTGGCTCTGGCATTTGTCGACCCAGTACTTCTCCGAGAAGAGGCAACCCGAAAGTAGGAGGAGGTCGACTATCTCTAATTTCTTTGGAAAAGGTTCGAAGAGCAAAGTCAATTCGTTCAACCTTTCCTAGTCTCTTTTTCTTCTCCTCCTCCCGTTGCTCAAATTTCCTTTTCATCATCAACCATTCTCTCGGCACGGCCCTCATCTCCTGGAGGGGGAGCAGATTGGACCTCTCGGCCTTCACTTCTCGGGGAGTCCACCTGCCTACTCCTTCGTCCTGTGAGATTGGTCCTTTCGATCTTATTGGAGATCTATGCATTACTTCTTTGAGGCGACTGCGCCTCTCGGCGGAGACGGCGACTGCGCTGTGATCTCCATGTGGCGACTGCGCCTTTCCTCTCACGGGCGACCTATTCCCATTTCTGTCTCTTTGAGACCCCGATCTCTGTGTTCTGGCTGGGGAAATATGTCTGTTTATTAGTACATTAGCGAGTTCTCGGATCAGATTGAGCCTCCTGTTCTCTGTTCTGTTGAGGCTAGCTCTCAGGTCGTTACTCGCGCATACGCACGATGGTAGGAGCTCGCTGAACTATCCTGTTGTCACCATTCTGTCCCACACCTTCATTTGGCCTCATACTCAAACTGTTGTCCATTAGAGATCTGAGTACGATCCACTCTTTCAGAGCGCACGTCGGCTGCTCTTCTGCCTCTTCCATGTAGCTATTAGGTCGGCCAAATGCGGGCCCTCTCTAACATCATCTCTTTCTTGCTCGTAGGGTTGGTGGAGAGGACTGCCTGTATCAGCGTTCGCTTTGGCGAGTTGTATGCGTTTAGGAGGGGGTGGAGCTCCTTTGCCCCTCCATTGTGCCTTTGCCTCTCCTTGTGTCGAGCGAGCCCACCGCATCAACGATGCCGGTAGAGCGTGTGGCTCTACCACGAGGACGATTTGGTGGGGGAGGGAGGCAAATTCAAGTTTTCGGCATTTGCATTTGCATTAGTGTTGTTGTTGTTCACTTCATCGTGCCCAAGTGAAGCCTCGGATACGTGTCCTTCTGAAGTCACCATTGTTGCAGGTTGTTAAAAAATTTCGAGGTCAAGTTGAAGCACAATTCCCGGCAATGGAACCAAACTGATGCTGCAGGAAATGTGCTTATCAATCTTCCTCCACGTGGCAGGACTGATCACTTGGCTTCTTGACCTGAAAACAGAACCCACGACTAGCCGGATGTGTCTCCGGCGAAGACGCTCGGGCGTGAGAGTAAGGTTACTGTTGTTTATAGCTCAAAATGTATAGAACAATGAATTCTGATAACAAAATGGCAGTTACCTTTTACCGTTGGGTAGTGATGAAGTATTTATATGTGATAGCCGTTGTATTTTTGGTGGTGCTACATGAGCTCCGAAATTATAGCTGCAGTTATGTTCGTGGGAACATGCTTGTAACCGTCCCTGCTTTGTAGGGATGCTGTTATGGAAAGATTGACCCACGTGCGCCTTTATATGTCAGGTCGACGCTTGGGGTTAGGTCGAGGTCGCCACTTATAGATGGGTCGACCTGACTGGCGGGTAGAGCATGGTTCGTACCCGAATTATTATATGGATCATGAGGTCGGACTAATTCAGGTCGGGACTTATAGGTCGGACCATGGGTTTAGTCGACTGATACAAGAGATGGGCTTTGGGCCTTGTTCTGATTGGGCCAGCCTCATTGAGAATACGGTGGCTAAGGGTGTCTGTGACTGGGCTTTGCTCGTCCGGCCCAACTCGATACTTTTGGTATGTTCAATTCTAATATTTGGATTCTTTTGCTCATTACTTTAATTAATATAAATGATTTTATTTATTAATTATTAGTTTTTTCATCGTTTATGTTCGTAAAAAAAGTAGGTTCGAAACATATAATAAATAAATTACAAGATTAATTTCAAGAAATGTTCCGTAAAATGATGTCATCATTAAAACAACAATAATGTTAATATTGCACTTTTTTATTTCTTTATGACATAAGCTTACTATTTTCAAGTAAACAATAAAAAGAAAACGGTGGGTTAACAATTAGCAGATGTTTATAATTAACGTATGTTTTAAATTATGTATTATAATCTTGTCGAGTTTGGAAAAAAATTAGTTTGAACTTTTATAGTGTAAATAGTGCACTCGGTCAAAACATCCTAGATCCGCCACTGACTACCAGTACCCATGCGCCTTTTGTCTTGGAGTTCATACTTCGGTGTTTTAATTATGTTAATGATGCTATTAAACGTGGAGTTGTGAAATTTATTTACTGTCTTATTCTTGTTAATAACATGGTTTAAGTTCTTTTTATGTGTTACATGTATGCATATATACATATTCCTGATTTAACTATTTTTTTTTCTATTTCCACTGTTCGCTTTTTTGTCGCCCGCCTCTCGCCTCGCTCAGGTACCTTTCGCCCGCCTCTCGCTTCGTGCCTTTGACAACTATGCTTGTACTAAATTGCAAAAATGGAACTTTAGGTCCTATATTGTACCTTCGTGTGAACTGTACCCTTTCAAAATACACTATTTAGTTTTCCTAAAACTATCACCCCGGTGAATGAGTTCCGAAAAATCAGAAAAAAAAAAGTTGAATTGTAGTTTTTGTGGACATTCATTTTGGGACGGACATATTAATATTTTTTTTGGGGTGACCTCATCTGTTTGGGTTAAAAATATTAGCTCTAATATTTAGTTTCATATTTTTAAATATCTTGGCATTCTTGGAGAAATAATGATCCTCGTATATGTTGAAAATTTACCCGCTCTTTTATGTTTATATGTGCAGGAGACAAGGACGCGTTAGTTAAAAGAATGATATCGGATATGGGGCTTTGGGCGGTGCGAAATCGTAATCATTTGTCGGTACCCTACTTTCTGATATCGGGGAACGGGGAGTTTGGGTATCTTCTTGGATGTCTTGGCAAGTTAAAGAAGCATCGAATTTTTATAGCTCATCCAACTCCTCCGTCCGATAAACTTGTTGAAGTCGCAACCAAAAGATGGAGCTGGCCAGACTTAAAACCCCTATCGAAGAACACCCGTCTGAACCACACCAGAGGTAGTAAGCTACCCCGCGAGGAAAAAGGAAACTACTCCGAGAGGAAAAGGAAAGGACTGAAGACAAGACTGGGATGAACATGCACCAGGAAATGAGGAAATGTTTAGAAAGACAACATATGTACAGGGGCGGATCCAGGGGGGGGGCAGGCGGGGGCACTCGCCCCCCCCCCCAGCGGCGGAAATGCAGTGGAAATTTTTTTTTTCGCCCCCCCATATTTTTGTTATATATGTATATATATAATTAACTTCAAGATTAACACCAGTGAGTGGTGTGGTTCAGCGGTAGAAGGGGTAAAGTTAAAGCCTTTAGTGTTTCCTGTCAAATCTGTCAAATCCATGTTCGAACCCTGCTACCTACATTTTCAATTAATTTTATTTGTCTTCCATCTTTGCTATTCTTTCTCTTAATTTCCTCACATTTTTTCAATCTTAATTAATTCGTTAGGCTTTTCCCATTTTTTTTATTTTTGGTCTTTCTTCCTATTATCCCAAGTTTAATTAGCAAATTTGAATTTTTTTTTTGTACGAGTAATATATTTTAATAAATTGTTTGCGTTAAATACTTCAACATTATTTCAATTGTTCTATGAATTATTTACTTTTATCATTTTTGTTAACTAAAATACATTGTATTTCATGGATCCGACCCATTTTTTACTTGTCCGACCCGAAATTTTTTTTTCGGGGGCGCTGCCCCCGAACTCCCATGTAATCTTGCCCCCCCCCTCGGCCAATTCCTGGCTCCGCCCCTGCATATGTATATGGGTGGTGAGAGTTTTATGGTTATGTGTTTCATCGTGTTCAAGCAATCTGCAGGAATTATGACAACATGATTGAGATTATTTTTTTCACTGCATGATGATGGGAAAGGCACGTGGTGCCTTTTATTTTCGAGAGCATCATTGTGCTCATTCACATACCATAGTAGCGAGTTTGGACTTTTCTCGCTTAAATTCGCTACTATCAGTAGCAAATTTGAATTTGTTCAATTTAATTATGATATTTATGAAAATAATATTGAGTATTTTGAAAAAATATTAATTAAATTTGCTACTTGCGCTTGTAGTAGCGATTTTGTTTTAATTAAATTACTTTGTAATGAAGTATAAATTTTAATAAAGTCTTACTCAAAAAATTAAAAAATAAAAAATAAAATCGCTGCCAGTAGCGATTTCAAAGTTGTTACAATTCAAAGTTGGTAGTACAATTTTAGAATAAAGAGTCTTGATACTAAAACTCAAAGTTGGTAGTACTTCATTCATCTAATAAAAAAAAAAGTATTAAATTGCCTCACCTCAACTCAAATTGCAAAACAATCATTTTAATATTAAAATTATGTATTGATACAAAAATTAAGAGGGAGTACAATTTTTTCTGTATCAAAATAAATATTCTAAAAAAAAAATCTACTTATTAAAAAAAATCTATTTTCTTTAGTTAAAAAATGAATATTACTTGTGCCTGAATAACTAAAAAAAGAATAATATTTATTTTGTCCAAAAATTGAATATTGCTTCATTTGCTCCGATGAATATTTTAAAAAAGAATTATACTTCATTCGTCTAAAAAATGAATATGAATATTTTAGAAAAAATACTATTCCATTCATCTAAAAAATGAATATTAGTGCCTTCATTCCAAAATAAATAATTGTTTTTAAAATATTACTTTTTTTTTTTGCTAAAATGATAAAATAGGTATTTTGTAAAAAGAATACTACTTTCTTCCCCTTGTCCAAAAATAAATATTCTTTTATCCCGAAATGAATATTACTTCGTCCTAAAATAAATATTAAAAAAATAAAAAATACTTTTAATCCAAATAAATTTAATTATTTTTTATATATTCATTTCGATCAGACAGAGGAAGTAATCAAGCTCTTAATTTTTTTATAAAAACAATTTTTAGTTTCAATAAATTATGTCTAATTAACCTATTAAATTAAATTAAATTCTCTGTTACTAGTATCAAATTTAAAATAAATATATATTTTTTAAAATATACTCCCTCCGTCCCACGTGAATGCAAACCATTTTTTCGGGCACAATAATTAAGAAATATTATTAAGGTAATGAAAATGTGTGATAGGAAATGAAGAGAGAGAATGAGTGGAGTTAATTGTAGGTTGGTTGAATAAATTGTATGGTAAAAAATGAAGAGAGAGAATGAGTGGGTGGAGTAGGGTGAATATAAAATACTTCCTCCGTCCCACCTCAATTGGTCCATTGAGGTGAGACACGATTTTTAAGAAAAATTATTAAAGTGGATAGAAATTAGAGGAGAGAGAATGTAAAAGTTAAATGTGTGGTAGGGAATAGGAGAGAGAATGTAAAAGTTAAAAATATTTAATAGGAGAGAGAATGAGTGGGAGGAATAATAAGTTAAAATGAGTATAATGAATGGTTTTTTTGTAAATATATGGAGATGATAAGGGTATAAATATATGGAAAACTTTCCATTTAAGGAATGGATCAATTGAGGTGGGACGTCTCAAAAAGGAAAATAGATCAATTGAGGTGGGACGGATGTAGTAATAAATTTGTTTCCATTTTGGGCAGTTTGCATTCACGTGGGACGGACCAAAATGGAAATAAGTTTGCATTCACGGGGGACGGAGAGAGTAAATAATATTTTCAAAAGGAAAAAATAATCTCGCCACTCCTAGTAGCAAGTTTAAAAAAAATAGTTATTTTAACAAATACTCCGTTTGAAAGAATTTTTATTTTGGAAAATATTATTTTTAAAAGAAATTATTTGAAAAAAAAAATCAAAATAAAATATGGCACAGAAAATAGCAAGGGAATGATGAGAAAATAAATACTCCTACCAAAAAAAGTTCACGGAAATACATGAACCGCCTATGAAAAGAAAATCAAATGCGTTAATCCGAGAGAGAGAGAAAAAGGCCGAGGGGAATCAATAACCAGGACTAGGGTGGCGACTGCCGAGTGACGTTAACCGCTTCCATCCCCCACTCTTCCCTCTCCACTAACTGTGTAAAACCTTGAATTTCAGTTTCTCTGCTTATTTCCCTAGCTAGGGTTCAGGCGCAACATGGCGAAAGTCCCTCCCGTCTCCCCATGGATCCCCGAAGATGACCTCTTGCTCAAAAATTCAGTTGAGGTGAACGCATCTGACCTCTCATCGTATCTAATGCTTTATCGCTATTCAATTGCGTTTATGTTTCGTTATTCGTGTTCAATTTCCTGCAATTCGTTTTTTTTTAGTTCACCGGAATTTTTTAATTGCTACGTTCCAATCGTTTAACTTGGATTGTTTACGCTTGATCAAATCCTGTGTTCAAAATCTATTCTGGGATCAGATACGTTAACCTTACCACTTGTTAAGCCCCTTTGAAATTTCACGTTTTATAAGGAAATCGGAGTACACATGATTTTTGAAGTTGTTTTGGTTAGGTACGGATGTGTATGGACAGTTGAATGCTTAATTCTGAAGTAGATTGAGGCTGGCATTAAAGTAATCAAATTTTATTTTTGTGTCTTTAGTATGAAAGTTCATATTGGTCATATCTCGGGTGTGACGAAGATTAGTTAAATGATTTATGTGGTGATTAATGCTAAGAAGTAAATGCTATTATGCTAACCCTTAAGTAGTTCAAATTTTCTGTTTCAATAGAGGCAGATTGAGAAGGAAGAAATTATATGAGAGTCGTGCGTATATCTAAGAGAGATAGACAACTTGCAATTAACAAATTGGCGAGACCGTTAAAGAGTGCACAAACATGACTCTTAGTTGTTAAAGGCGAAAGGCGAGAGGCGGGCAAGAAGATCCTAGAAAAGGCGAATGGCGAGGCGGTTGAAAGGCGGCCGAAAGGCGAGCAAGGCGGTAAAATAGAATAAAATGAATAGTAAAATAATACTCCCTCCGTCCCATTTAAACCTTCATCATTTTGAAGATGGCACGCAAATTAAGAAAAAAGGTTAGTGGAGAAAGTGTTGTGAGTATAAAAGTAAAATAGGAGAGAGAATGGGTGGAGGGAATAGTAAAGTTGATTGGTGTTGTGAATATAAAAGTAAAATAGGAGAGAGAATTAGTGGGTGGAATAGTAAAGATTCTTTGCCATTTTAGGAAAGGTGAAGCTTTTAACGGGACACCCGTTTTGGCAAAAGGTGAAGCTTCAAATGGGACGGAGGGAGTATATATGTAAAATATACTCCCTCCGTCCCGGTCGAATTGTCCCAAAATCAATCATGCACGGGAATTAAGGAATGAATATATATAATACAAAAAGTGTATAGTGAAATAAATGTTGTGAGTATGAAAAGTGATGTAGGAAAGAGAAAGTGGGGTAGGGAATAGTTAGTGGATATTTATTGTGAGTATGACAAGTGGGTCCCACAAATAAAAAAGTAATAAAAAACTTTCCTTTTTTGGGTTGGGACATTTTAAATGGGACACCCAAAAAGGAAAGTTGGGACACTTCGACCGGGACGGAGGGAGTATTAAACAAAGCTTAAACATGTTAAGAACAAGAATTTTGCATTAAATAAAGGTCACAATTTCACATGTAATAGCAACTTAACACAACTAAAACACCCAAAAGTGAGAATTCTAAGACAAAAAACACATTTTGTGTTCAAATCAGTAAATAAGTAGTCATTTAAAAGCGTGAAATAGGTGAATTCAAATATATAATTTCTAATGTATAATTCATACCTAGTGATGAACATAAGATATAGTTAAAACTTCAAATGACTAAGGAGACCGAAAGTAAAGAGAAAAGACAAATTAAATTAGTAAACATATTAAAATTTGCAAACCTCCCTATAAAAATTTGAATAAAGCAAGATATTTGTAGTGTTTGTCCCACTCCTTTGTCGTCGTTCTAATTTGTTATTTATCACACTTAATTTCTTTTGATCGCTTGAGAGAAATTATGGATATCTTTCTTTCTCATGTACGCTACAAGCTATCTTTACTCCATATTATCCTAAAATAATGCATTGGGTAAGTTAAATTATTAAAACTAAAATTACAAAATGACCTAGCTTAACAATACACATACGCATATTATACCTTTTAACAAAGGCGGACTCCTCACGCCTCTCACCATAACCAAGAAACGCCTCGCCCGGCCTAAAAGGCGCACAACAGCCCTCCATAAAATCAAAAGGCGGTCGACCCCTAAAGGCGCCAAAACGGCGAGGCGGGCGAGAGAGGCGCTAGCCTTTCGCAACTATTTACATGAGAGAGAATTGATTAAGATGGTGGTTTGGACTTATGCAATGTAGACCCCTTAGTGCACCTGTGTAGAAGTGTGATGGTGTCAATATCAACTAGGCTATAAGTAGGGGACGACCAAAACTCACATCAGTAGCTAAACAAGGATTTTGTGGAAAGTTGTAAAGAAATTATATTCGGGTTAAAAGATTAAATATTAAATTTGACTGTAACACAAAAGTAAAAATTGTCACATAGTGCAATTTCTTCCTAAATGTTGTGATAGTGTATTCAGTTTTGGGCCTTCTGGTAGTTTAAGTGACTAAGTGGCCTAATAAACTGCATTAATTTAACGTGGTCTTGTCCAGGAAAGTGGCCCAATTTGTAGTGACTGACTGGCTCTGTATCATGAACTCAGATATGGGCCTTCGCGAATGTTCGGATGTTTTGTAGTATGAGTTAATTTAGGTCCAAAAGATGATAGTTTTAATGAAGATTAACAAATCTCCTAAATTTGTTTTCAAAAAAGAAAAAAAAAACAAATCTCCTAATTTTAGGGGAAGAGTTGATTAATCTTTTATGAAAACTTATCCTTTTTACTTTTGAAAACCAAAAAATCAACCACAATTTTGTGAGATTCCAATTTCATATTTAAAAAAAAAGGAGAGAAAATTTGTACTTTCTTCCTCTTTATACGAAACTACTATCTTCCCCACTCTCAACCTCTCCTTTCATCTCCTTTTTAATCTAATCACCAAAAATGAAAAAGAAAACATAATTTCATTTAATTATATAAAAAATAAACATTTTCAGAAAGTCTGTGAAATAAAATTTGGACATTCATTTATAGACGGAGGGGGTAATTTTTTGTTATAACTTACTTTTTTTGTGATATATGCTGATCTTAATTATTTTATATTTTGAAGTACGATTTTAATGAATTAAAAAAATGTATGATTTTGGTGCATGTATTTGCACAAAATATATACTTCCTCTGTCCCATTACAAACTACACACTTACTATTTGCACGCGAATTAAGGAAAAGTGTTAGTGGAGTAGGTGTTGTGAGTATAAAAAGTGAGGTAGGAGAGAGAAAGTGGGGTAGAGAATAATGATTGAATTGTTGTTGTGAGTATGACATGTGGGTTCCATTAATATTAAATTAATAAAACATTTCCATTTTAGGAAGTGTGTAGTTTGTAGTGGGACGCCCTATGAGGAAAGTGTGTAGTTTGTAGTGGTACGGATGGAGTATTTGATAGTTAAACAATAATATATGAGTATCTCACAAATAAAATGTAAGATTCATTAGGGGCCCTTCGTCTTACTTCGCCCCCCACCAGCCCTGCATTAAATCTTGCATGATGGCCAGCAGAAGAAACAAACTGGAGAGAGGGAAAACTGTGACTCTCTACTATTATGCCATTCAAAGATATTTTCTGTTTTTTATCTGTGACAGAAGGTTGGCGGATGATCTAGACATGACCATAACCCTTTCGCAGTAGATTATGCCATACCAGGCACAAAATAGACAATGGTATAAACTAGTATCGGAATGGCTTCACAAAAATAAAAAACAATTCCAAATATCTTGTTGGGTGCACGCATTCTGATATGAACTCTCTTAATTTCTATTTAGACATTCAAGTGAGATTCATGTTACTTAACTTCTCTTATTAATGCACTCTTTTTTATTTACTCATTTGTTTGTTTTTTCTCCTTATGCAGGCTGGTGCATCTCTTGAAGCACTTGCTAAAGGGGCAGTTAAATTTTCTCGCAGATACACCTTCCGTGAACTGCGAGACCGGTGGCATTCTTTACTTTATAATCCTGATATTTCTGCTCAAGCTTCTTCCCACATAGTTGAGCTTGAACTTTCTGGTTTAACCCCTTCGTCGAGATTCAGTAGATTGTACAATTCCAAGGGAAGTGAAAAGGTCCCTGAGAAGAGGAAAGGTGGAAGTATTCGTGGACAATATTATGCCATGCGAAAGAAGATGAGAAGCGAATATTATGGCTCTCCTGATCTCGGTTTTCTGAAACAACCCAATCGTCCTAATTGCAATGAACATGGACATAATTTTCAGGAGCATACTCCACTTAATAATGAAGATCACTGTGGAGATTCTATGGTTGGTGATTGTTTAGCGAACAATCTTGGACTTCAGGAAACAGACATTGAGATCCTGCGTCAGGCTTTTGGAGAAACAATAGGGGATATTTCTACCACAAGTGGTGTTACTAATGCTGGTAATGGGTTTCGAACTGGATTCCATAGTACAGTTGAAGATAATAATCCAAATAGAATTGTGAGTGGACTCTATGGATTTTCAAAAGATGTCTCCCCCTTGATAGGAAACGCTACTAGGAGTTCTTTGGAGATGAAGATGGAACCAAATGATGGGACTCATACACTTGATGGTGGTTCAAATGACTTTGGAAAGTGCCTTGGTCTTCCAGGAAGAGTTCCAACGCAGACACCTGATTTTATGCTTTTTGAAACTAACGAGTCACCAGCTAAACAAGTGTCAAACTATGATACAGGGAAAGATAACAACCATGTTCTTTGTTCAGTATTTGGAGGAAAGCAGCATTTTAACTCCCCTGGTTCAGATGGCAGTGCTTCATTTCACACAATGGGATTCTCATCTCCGCTTCCTAGACTGCCTCTCTGGAAGACAATGGAAGATGTCTCTGCACCTGATATGCCATTGGTCGAGAACAACAGAGAGCTACCTCAGGGGGCAGTAGAAACTCTACATCTCTCTGATGACAGTGATTGCAGAAGGGAGACAACATCAGGGTATGATGCTATCCGTTCCGCCTCTCTATTGATAGAGCGGCCTGATGCTGCTGATTTTATCGATCCACATGTTGTATCAGAGGGTGAGTTCACAGATCTTCCAGATTCACTATTAAACTTTTCAAATGAGGACGAGCTTTTATTCATGGATGTAGATGGTAAAGACACTATGGATAAGTCTTGTTACGATAATCTTAATTCTCTTCTGTTGGGTTCTCCTAGTGATGTTCTGGATGGTGATTTTTGTAAATTTGAACATAAAACATCTTTAGTTTCAAATTCTTCCCTTGCTGCGGCGGTTGTCCCATGTCCTGCAGAATCAAAAGATATTGCTCCCTCTGTACATGGTGATCTGCAAGGTAAACGTCAAGTAGAGGTTGATGTGCCTTCGACTTCAGTTTTAAATTCTGAACCCCTTAAGCTTAGTGAAGGGAAAATTATCTGCGTTTTGAACACCGAAGACCCTGAAATCCCATGCAATGATGATATTTTCTTGCTTATTCATCCTGGTACGTCCTTTGCTTCTTCTTCAAGAAATCCAATCACAACAGATTCAGTTGACCCTATATCCTCCTCTGCCGATGAGAAGGATGGTGAACAGGGACTAAACTTGCAGAACAAAGGGAAAGATCCTGCATCAAGTTCTACCTGGTCTCATATGGTGCGACCAAAGCGACTGCCCGAATTTGTTTCTGGTCGCCCGCTTGTTGGCTGTGCAGCCAAATCTGAATTGCTTGAAACTAAACCTGTAGTCCTCCGCACTTCACTGCCTAATAAGTCTATTCGAGACCCTTATCAATCTAGACCTGGTCACACTGCTCCAATGACAATTGTGACTGGAGTGTTGGAGAAAGATCTTACTAAAGTTGAACCGAGGGTATTTAATTTGATAGCATATTTCAAAAAAAAAATTAATCTTGTTCAGTTTATTGTTATTGTGGTCGTATAGAAATCTATCTCTAATGATTTCTGTTAATCGAAAATAGGTGGTAGACAGCCCAGCTATATATAGTGAAAGGCCATTACGTGAACCTGGGCCTGTCAAACTGACTACTCCAGAATCGATTGCTAATCCTTCTACATCAGACCACGATGAATGTGAGAGTGATGGAGATGTACCTTATTATTCGGATCTTGAAGCTATGGTAAACTTAGTATAACTTGTTGGTTGGGTCATATTTTCATCTTCATCTCCCGTCTTGTGACTTTTGTTATATTTTGTCAGATACTGGACATGGACCTAGCATATGATCAGGATTCATGTATTAGCAGGCAAGGTAGTTATTTGGCATCACAATTATCTCTTAGATCAGTTTTTCTTCTCTTTGCAATTTGCTACAGCCTATGTGACCAGGACACTCTAAAATGGCTGCCGTACCTGTATCCAGTATGATACTCGTGGGATACTTTTTGATTCGTGTAGGATATCTCTTATGCTTATCCTGATAATTTTATTTAATTTTTCAACTCAGATACCCTACGATCTACGGATACATTGGCGAAACACCTCGGATACTTCTACTAGGATTATAAACTCTAGTTCTAATAAGAAGGGGGTTTCTTGAAATTTGATAATAGAAGAAATAAGTTGATGGCTAAAAGGTTTTGATGTAAGAAAAGTTCATGGTTTGTCCATTTCCATTATTTTCTCTAATGTACTCATAATCTACTTAATATTTAATAAAACTACTTAAAGATATGTGTGCAAGTATATAATTACACACACATAGCCGTATCCTTGTCGTACCCATATCCTTTTTTTTTGGTTTTTATGTATCGCCATACCCGACCCGCATCGCTGCTTCATAGGCTACAGCAGTCTTCATTTTGCTTTTTAACTATAATCTAGGAATTTGTCATTAACAATTAACTATTCATTTGGAATAAGGACTTGGAGTACAAATTTTAATCATCTGGGCGTGCATGCACACCTGCACCCACACATGCACACGCGCACCCACACATACACATAAATATATGTGTGGGGGGGGGGGTGTGTGTGGGTGTGGGTGTGTGTGTGTGTGTATCAGTGGTTATGAACTCAAGTTCTTTGAACAAGAAAAGGAATGTGATAATTCCCTTTTCCCTTTTGTTTTACTTGTATTAATTTCAGTTGTTTTTTTATTCTGTAATGTCCAGTCGCAAGGTATCAGTATGAGGAGACTAAGAGGACAATCATCAGGTTAGAACAGACAGCACATTCTTCAATGCAAAGAGCCATGACATCCAAAGGAGCTTTCGCCATTTTGTATGGCCGCCGTTTGAAGCATTACATCCAAAAAACGGAGGTACCTTCCATATTTTGGCCTCATGATTAATTTTTATTACAAGGAACCAATATGATATTCAGGAACAATTAGTAATAAAGACTGGAAAGTAGAAGATGATGTTGGGTTGGGTGAAGTGGTGAAGTGCATCCGAAGTGTTATTTATCGGCATATACGGTCAAGTGGAATGGAAAGTTATATAGAGATCTCTTAGACCCACGCTACTTTATGGAAATGAATGTTAAGTACTCCATCAGTCATATACTCCTTCTCATAAAAGGCGCTCTTGGTTACTACATATATATGTCCCAAAATGTTTGTCAGCTTTCTAAATATTAAACATTTGTTTACTTCAGTTTCTAACTATGACCGAGCTAGAAAAACCTATCAGAAACAATCTCCACAGGAACTTTTGATATGCCAATCTCTGGCATGGTTGGTAATACACAACTCTCATGGTGAAACAGTCAGACCTGTCAAGCCCCAATAAGGCAATTTCATTAAAATGTTTCTAAAATAAGGAATGCCATGTCTTTTGAGATATTGTTTGCTTTGTTTCTCTTTTTTCCTTTCTGTCTATAAAGCCTCCCCCCCCCCCCCCTTTATATATTTTTTTCCTTGGGCCTTAATTTGTGACCACCTTTGTAGTGTATTTGGGAGGGTCATAATTCCAATCCCGAGAAGAAACTCCTTCGTGGGTGTTATAGGATTAAATTGATTTTTCACATTGAATGGATTCTTCGTGCGCATCATTATAGGATTACTGCTGAGGGCTGGCCCTCATTCTTTGAATATGAAACATCCCTCCCCTAGATTTTCAATTGTATGCTTAGCTAGACCATCAGTTATTTGACGTTTATTGGCATTGATCACACTTTATCAGCATTTATATTTCGATTTTGAACCTTAAAAAAGCAGAGTGATTCAAAATAGGCATCATTTATTGGAAGGGAATCTGCTACCTAGGCTTTGGAAAAGGCTCAGCTAGGTTGAAGCTTCAGTTTTCATGGAGGACCTCAAATACCATCATGTCTTATGGGGTTGGGTTTGAATTTGGCATATTTTGACCCAGTCTGTAGCATCTTTCGCTTATGCATGCTTTGCTGTTCTGCTTGTTCCTAATGTGACACTAGAAAATTATCTGTGCAGGTCACACTTGGAAGATCAACGGACGACACTGATATTGATATTGATTTGAGAAGGGAAGGCCGTGCCCACAAGATATCTAGACGGCAGGTGGGGTTATTTGAAACACTATTTGGGCTTTTATTAAAATCGATCAGTGGACATTTTTTTTGTTACTTCGACTCATCTATGGTTGACAACAGTTTTGCGATTAATTGACCAAGATGGCTAGGCATAGAACTTAGAGCTTATGCCTCCATTGTTAGTGCATGATAGAAGTGCTACTTGATGAAAGAAGATATATTATGGCTTACCTTCGAAGCAGTATTTAATCTGGTTGTTGGCACTTGAATACGATTATTTATAAGACTTGTCTAGGGCAGAGGTCACTGTATCCTATTCTACAGCTTGCCTTTCTTTGCCTTTTGGAAGGTCGAGAACGCCGTAAATAGTTTTTCTTTCTTCTCTATTTTTTTCTGCTGTGTACTTCATCTAATCTTTGAAAGGGATGTGTCAGTGTAAAGGTATACAGGCCCCAGGTGCAACAGAAAATGACAGTGCTCCGATCTTTTGTCCAAAATTTTAAATCGAATTTATGTTGCAATTATGTGATTGGTGAATCTATAATCCCCTAGGATGAGTGTTGTGTTGTTCAATCAATCACATACGTTAACATGTAGACTGGATGTCTTGGAAGTTAGAACCCTATCACGACTCAGACACAATATATCATCAAAACCTTTCTTTTCCCTTCTTTTTTAGGCGTAGGTTGGTGGGAGTGGGGGTGATTAACATTGTTGTGAATATTTTTTATGGCATGTTAGTGTGAACTGATTCTTACGTACTACAATAAGATAGTAAACTCAAGACTCGAGCCCCATATGTCATATAGGAGTTAGCCTCCTGAAAACAAATTGGAAAGGCACGGGCCAGGCTGGTATCAACCAAAGAACAGCCTCAGTCTCCTTGGCCGTATTAGGATAGGACATGTTGCAACTGAGTACTAATTTCATATTTTATTCAAGTCAAAAACCATTTATCTATCATTTTTCTATAACAACTATCCTTTGCTTATCTTATGATTTTATCTCGGCAGGCTATTATTAAGATGGAAACCGATGGATCTTTCAGTCTGAAAAATCTTGGGAAGAATTCCATCTCCGTGAATGGAAAAGCCATTGCTAGTGGACACGAGTTTGCTCTTAGTTCAAATTGTTTGATTGAGGTATCTAAATTCTATCTTCAACATTAATAAGCTGACATGTTTGTCTTGTACAGATAATTTTGACGTGATTTCATCTTCTGTTTATTCTTGCATGCTATGGATTCAGTTCCAATGAATTATCTCATAATATTGCTTGCTTGCTTGCTCCTGCCAAAGAAATTCTGTGATCTTTGTCTTCTTGTCTCTCATACTCGAAAACACAAGGTAGAAATATCTCTAGATAATACTTCAAGACAAATTTAAGCAAGGATTAAGTTATTACTCAACTAAGTTAAAAAAAATCAAACTATAAGTAGATAGGATTGATTGTGAAGCACTCGAATTTTACATAAAAATTATTCTTTCCCTCCCAATAGAAGAGTGCGCATTCCTTTTTGGACCGTCCTATCGAATAGTAACATTTCCATTCATCAAATGTTAAACCCATGCCTCACTTGAGTGTGGAAATAGAGATAGGGTGGAGGCGGAGTGGAGTGGAGATGTAAGGCAGCCCTAGTGAATCTTCAACTGTCATTCCCTTATGTGTAGGCATTCTAGTTGAATTTAAGTGGGAATCATAATGTGTCACTCCCTCCATTCCAAAATGAATGTCTAATTTTTCAAAAATAATTGTCCCAAAATGTATTTTTTTTTTTTTTTTTTTTTTTGGGGGGGGGGGGTGAGAAGTAACTAAATCATCCATCATCAAGCAACAAGTTGTCAAGTTCTAATTTACACTTACTCTCATGATGCAATGTGGTGATACAATGAAGGGTTTTTATGTACTTAAGATACCAAAAAATTAAATCCGAACTTTTATATGTGCCTCAAAGTTTAAATTGGACATTCATTTTGGGACGGAGGGAGTAGTACTTATGCTGTCAGACTCTTATCTTAAAACACTAGAACCATTGAACTACTTTTCCAATATATGTGGACACGGCCCGATGTCAAGTTTCTGTCCGGATGTCAAGTTTCTACGTAGACATATAATCAGGTACTTCTAAAAACTCCTGGAATTACATTCATATTATCTTATCTGAACATTTTTTATTTGATAGAAACAGCAAACCTGTCAGGGAATTTAGCAATGAGTTGGCTTTCATGATGCAAAATCCGTTGGTTGTAGAAATTCTAATTGTTGTCTGTGTGCACACCAATTAGTTTTTATCATATTACTTTGTTCTCTCTCTCTCTCTCCACCCCCCCACCCCCCCCAATGTGTGTGGGTGGGGGTTAGCTGACTAGTAAGAATCTTCTGTTGTGCATGCTATTTAACAGTCATAGTAGAGTTTAGTTCTGCTTTCTCTATGAAGACGCAAGTCTCAGAATAACAATAGTGGGGCTATAATGCAATAGCAGCTGCATGCATTGGGTATTTTAATTTGGCAGGTTTGGTGGAAAGTGTTGCCACTTTGGCTATGGTAGGAGTGAATAGACCTTGCTTTTTCTTGCTGGAGTAAACGAAAAAAAAAAAAACTTACTCCCTCCGTCCCAGAGCAAATTTGAAAATTGTCATTCATTTTGGGACAGAGGTAGTGGTCATTAAATGCCATACATCTAATCACTTATTCCTTTTCTACTGGTGAATTATTTGCAATAGCAACTTGAATAATTTATTCTTTTTTGCTTTGTGTTTATGAAATGATTTGTTCTGGTTTCTTCAAACTGTGTGGCTGGAACTAATGTATGACAATTGGTGAATTTGTAGATAAAAGGAATGAGTTTCGTGTTTGAGATCAACGAGAAGTACGTGAGAAGGTACTTGGATAACCTTATGAAAGAAAGCCAAGGTACGAATAGCAATTTCGAATCGTCACCTGAGGAAGACGAATAAGCTGATGGATAGTATTGTAGCTGTTCCATCTCCTTTCTAGATTGATTCGGTAAATTATCTGTGGTTCTATAAATAATCAATCTTTTATAGTCCGCGACATCTATATATGATACTCATAAATTAGCAAGTGTCTATATGTTCACAGTTATTTCATTATTCATTTGCAGAAGTCAGATTATGGTTGCTGCTTCTGCAGCTCATTTCTCTCACACACGAAAAATGTCACACCCACACACATGAAAGTGCACACATACACCTACACATTATTTTTATTATGTTTGTTCGCTTGAGAATTACTCCTTCCATCCCATAATAATTACTCCCTCCTTTCCACACTAGTGTTGACTTATTTTCTTTTTAGTTCGTTCCAGATTAGTGTGAACTGTCCAAAATGGCAAATAATTTTTACTATTCCACCCATTCATTCTCTCTCCTACTTTACTTTTACACGCACAACATTCTCTCTCCTAACTATTCCTCCAACTCATTCTCTCTCCTATTTAATTTTTCATACCTTCAAACACCTCCTCCATCTATTTCTCTCTCCTACTTTTTCTTAATTCTTGTGCCCAAAAAAATGGTTCACACTGGTGTGGGAGGAGGGAGTATGCATTTCTAAGTACTGGAAATGTACAAACAAGTAAAGCATATTCTTTAAAAACGTTAACAAGTCAAATACAAACATTTATTTTAGGATAGAGGGTTTTATTTTGGGACAAAGGGAGTAATTTTTTTTGGGGCAAGGGAATACTCCCTCCGTCCCAATAGAAGCTGTCCAAATTTTGCCTTGCACGCAAATTAATAAATTGGGTGAGAAGAAAAAATGTTGTGAGTGTAATTTGAAAATAGGAGAAAGAATGTGGAGGGAATAGTAAATTATAATGGTGTTGTGAGTATTAAAATAATGTAGGAGAGAGAATGAGTGGAGGAAATAGTAAAGATTCATTTACCAAAAAAAGAAAGTGAAAGCTTTTAACGGGACACTTAAAATGACAAAATGGGAAGCTTCTATCGGAACGGAGGGAGTATGATACTGTCACATGAGTGCGATAAGGATACAGGGAAGTGATGAAATGTTGACAGTGATAAGTGAGTTTTGGATAACCATTGATTATCAATGTGACTTGTGATGCTTTACTTATCTTATTGGTCTTCATTGCTATGTGGCTTCTAATTTCCCCATTTTTTGAAGAACAAAAAAAAAAAAAGTTGGTCTCCTGTGAAAACAACAATATCCGTCTCATGGGTGAGACTTGAGAATAATCCGTGATCTGTGGCCCAGTGACCTGCACTATTTCCACTCTTGTAAATCAAAGAAGTCGCGTCACGTCTTTTCCAACTCTTACTTATGCGTACTTTCTCTTTCTAGTTTTTTATTATTTCTTTTCTTTTTGTTTTTTTTTATTATTTTTTTTATTTTCATTATTTTTTTATTATTTTTTTTCTTTTTATTATTTTTTTCTTTTTGCTTTTTTATTATTTTTCTTTTTGCTTTTTTATTATTATTTTTTATTATGTACTATTATTTGAATATTTTTCTTAATGTAATGACCGTTGTGTTGGGTTAGAATATTTTTTATTTTTTTAGTTTTTATATTATTTTTTCTAGCTTTTCGGTGGTTTAGAAAAAGTAATAGTTACCATCTCTTAATGTAATGTTTGTATACATATAAAGTAACATTGTTCGTAAGTAAACGTAATACTGTTTTGCAATATCAACTATTACTTAAACAAATGAGAAGTATTACTCAAAATGAAAACAGTTCCTAAAACTATTATTAGTTAAAAAAATAATAATAACACTATTACTTCACAAGTGTGAGTACTATTACTTATAGCAATACCAACTATTACTTAAACAAATGAGAAGTATTACTCAAAATGAAAACAGCAGATCCTAAAACTATTATTAGTTAAAAAAAAAATAACACTGATTACTTCACAAGTGTAGTACTATTACTTATAGCAATACCAACTATTACTTAAACAAATGAGAAGTATTACTCAAAATGAAAACAGCTCCTAAAACTATTATTAGTTAAAAAAATAATAACACTATTACTTCACAAGTGTAGTACTATTACTTATAAGCAATACTAACTATTACTTAAACAAATGAGAATATTACTCAAAATGAAAACAGTTCCTAAAACTATTATTAGTTAAAAAAATAATAACACTATTACTTCACAAGTGTAGTACTATTACTTATGCAATACCAACTATTACTTAAACAAATGAGAAGTATTACTCAAAATGAAAACAGCTCCTAAAACTATTACGCTTAAAAAAATAACACTATTACTTCACAAGTGTAGTACTATTACTTATAAAGCAATACAAACTATTACTTAAACAAATGAGAAGTATTACTCAAAATTAAAACAGTTCCTAACACTATTACTCCATCAAACCAAATATACCAAAGAAGCATCAACATAAAATTGATGCCTCACTATGAAAACCGAAGCTAGCAACTCAAGAAGTTGATCTATACCCATCTCCCTCACAGACTAAACACAAAACATTTGGGATTCCAAGCATTATCAACAGTGACAGAACACCAACACCCAAATCCATAACCCAAACCGGACCGACAAATGCCGCAAATTGATCAAGAATATTGAGGGACTAATATAAGAAGAGAGTGAGAAGACCTTCCGAGGACGGCCGCGGTTTGGACATAGGTCTCGACCATCTCTTCATCGGAAGGACGAGGGATCCTTAGGGAAATCCATGGTGATGAGCCGGTGATTGTAATCGCGTCCCTCGAACAGTATGTCATCCGGATTAATCGTTTCGATTCGAAGTTTCTAGGCGACCGCGACGAGAGCAATGTCATCGACGATTTAAACCCCTCGATCGAACAAATGGAACCCCGTGGTTAGGGCTTTGAGGAGCTACGACGGGGGGAAAGACATTGAGCCGGTGACGGGAATGAAATTAGGGAAGAGATGGATTTTTGGGTCGCCGGTGTGTAGGTTGACGGTAGGATTTGCCGGAGAAGACGATTGGGAGGGATCCCTGTTATTATTGCGTATAGAGAGAGAGTGATGAGAGAGAGAGAGTGGTGCGTGGGTATTATTGGACGGGTCATGGTTATGGATCCGACCCGTCTCATGAATGAGACGGGTTTCTCTGTTCTCACATGAGTTTTTGTCAAAAAAAAAATGTATTTTTAGGAGTCAGATATTAAGGTTCTTTTCCTAATTACTACCTTAGACCCAAAATAAATAACAAAAAAAATTCAAATTTACTCTTAATCATGAGCAAATTTGATCTATTTATTTTTTTGTTTATAGCTACTCCCACTCACCGTACCAGCGCATAAGGATTGCCTTTTAATTGTTGGCTTTACCATTTGTCTGGTGTTCCTCCACTCCGTACGGGCATCTATTACATACTCCCTCCGTCTCATCTTTTTATAGACTTTTGGGTTTTGCACGAGAATTAAAGAGAAAATATTATATTGAAAGTGTTGTGAGTGTGAAAATAAAATAGGAGAGAGAATGAGTGGAGAGAATAGTAAATTATAATGGTGATGTGAGTATTAAAATAATGTAGGAGAGAGAATGAGTGGAGGGAATAGTAAAAATTCCTTTTCATTTTAGAAAAGTATATATTATTGTGGAACGCCCAAAAAGAAAAGTTTATATATTATCATGGGATGGGATGGAGGGAGTATCCAGTATCCGAGTTTTTCGGTGATAAATCATGAATCAGTTGAACGAAATATATACTCCCTCCGTCCGCTTAGTAAGTTCACACTTACTATTTACACGTTAATTAAGGAGGAAGTATTATATTGAAAGTGTTGTGAGTGTGAAAATAAAATAGGAGAGAGAATGAGTGAAGGAAATAGTAAATTATAATGGTTTGTGAGTATTAAAATAATGTAGGAGAGAGAATGAGTGGAGAGAATAGTGATTTAAGGTTTCCTTTTTAGGAAAGAAACAAAGTGTGAACTTTGTAAACGGACGCCCAAAATAGAAAGTGTGAACTTTGTAAGCGGACGGAGGGAGTATATATATATATATATTCTTCCCTGACGAAGATAGATTTGCAGTTTTTATGTATCATAGGTAGGGGAGTTTGATGAATATGAGGTAATAGCATCTTTAGAATTGGGTTGTTGCTTCGGATGTGTCATTCCTGGATAGATATTTGGTGTTATTTTAAAAACCTTAATCTCAAATTATTAGTGTCTGAATAAATACACACAACACACTGACCTTGCCCATATTTACCTGATTTGCCCCCATGCTTAAGAAAACCTTTAGTGAGATGCACTCAAAGGTGTCATGAGTGTCAAGGTGTTATCGAGCCCACAACATCTACATGGACATGTGAAGCTTTCTATGTCAATTCCCCAATTTTGTCTCATGCAATGACTACTTGTATTCATTGGATCGCACGGTTATTTTCTCCCTTCTCTCCACCAATTCAAAATATCTACTACCTTTGTCCCAAATTAAATGACCACTTTAGTATCGAAATGAAAGGTAGTTTGAAACTTTTTCATCAAAAAATTGTTTCTAAATGAAGTTTTTTCAATTTTTTTGTATAAACTAGAATTTTGAAAGTAAATAGTAAGAATGTTTATAATTTTTTCTTTTAAAATCTAACATTTTCAAAATGACCACTGAATTCAAAATGGTATGTGGTCAGGATGTAGAGTATTTGTTTTTTTTTTTGACCCAAAAATTGGTTCAAATTATCACCGAAAACTTGAGCCGGGTTTTTTTCATTTTTTGGTAGTCTCTTGTGTATGACTTAAAAGAAGTTTTTAGCTATTAAAACCATACTATGCTGTTGGCTTTGCCTAAAGCTCAAGGACCCTTATTCCTGTTTTTTTGTTGCTAAAGCAAGTTGAAGGTCCAAAACCAATGGTTCCAATTTGCCTTTGTTTCCTTTAGGCCACTTTACTTTGTGAATAGACTATCACTGCCACGTTTTGCTACTATTATTTTAGGTTACTTACCTTTTTTATTTTTATTTTTTATTTTTTTTTACGATGATTCAAGAAATGAGATGATTAAATCCTAAACTTCATCAAAATCAAAATAAGATTTGACTTTATCACTAGACCACTCCTTTGTAGTAGACTAGGGAATATAAATCAAAATTATGTTTAATGCTATAAGATGCGCCCATACCATATTGCAACAACCCATTTCAGCATTATCTGAAAAACCAGATAATTATTATTATTTACCACTCGCCACCTTTGAGAACAATAATCATAAAGTTAGGTATCATATGCCTGCCCCCTTCAAAATTATTATTTCCTTCTTCTATCTTTAAATGCCATAATAACAATAAACTCTATCTTTGCCCCTTTAATTATACAAAAGATTAAATTTATAAAGGATAAAAGCTATCATGTATTCTAAATATTACGATCAATTTGTCACAAATAAATGTCGTATTTTGATTTTTCTCAATCAGTTTAAATGAATTTTAGCCAATTTCTTTTGCAATTTGATGACCTAAATGAAGTAATAAATTTTTATATTTATACATCAACGAAAAATATTCAATGACAGTTTGAACAATATTATGTATACCGTTAAATTTAATATTATTATTATTATTATTATTATTATTATTAAAGTTTTATAAAATTAATCTGAGAAATCAAAATCATTTCGAGACAGAGGAAGGCACAAAGTTTTGAGACAAATGACTTTGTATTGACGTGTAGAATTGAATAAATTCAATTCATTTGCATCCCCCACCCTCTTTTCCCTTTCTTTCTTTTTTATTTATAAATTTATAAATTTTGGTTATTTTAAGTTTCTTTTGACATTAAAAAGTAGTCAAGGCAATATTCTAGGGTGAGTTGTATTTATCATGTGCGATCACTTTATTTAAATCAAAATCAAAATAAATGTCTCCATTCATCTTTAAATAATTATTGTATTTATCTTGTTCATGTATTTAAAGAATGTGTTTTAGTTTAGTTGATTGTATAATCTTGTATCATTGTAAAATTATTATATTTACTTTAAAATGTGACATTTATTTTGGACGGACTAAAAAGAAGAGTGAAGAAACGGAGAAAAAATATGTAATCAATTACTCATTTCATTCTTAAATGAATGTCCAAATTAGCAGACTCTCTACACGTGTTAGTCTGGCTAAACCAAAACACGTGAAAGGGAGCAATTGCCTTCCTTTAATTTTTGTTTAAATTGTACCAATTCGGCACTTCATAAATTTATACCTATTGCTATTTACAATTAAAATTACTATTTCTCCCTTTTAATAAGAAAAAAATAACACCAATCTATAGTATAAATGGGAACGGTATTTGCTACAGTTGTATGAACAGTATCAAGTGTCGAATTTTCCATTTTGCCCTCATACATTTGTCTCTTTCCCATTTTGCCCTTTAAATTTTTTTAATTTTTTTTAAATTTTTTTTAAATAAAAAAAAATGTGTCCTCGAACACGGGCTTAATTAAAAAAAAAAAAAAAAACGTGTCCTCAAACACAAACTTATTCTAATAGTCTATAAGCGAAGGAGCGTGTTGTAAGCCCAAAGATTAACCATTATTATGTTGTAAGCCCAAAGATTAATCATTATTATTGAGGGGTGGGTTGAATCACTTATATTCCATCGAGTTAAACAAACCCAATATTCCTTACATAAAAGATTATGGGTTAATTTTTTTTTTTTTTTTTACCCAGGTTCCAGCTACGCCAGATTAATTCTGAATCACCAGGTACCGACTTCTCAGTATATTGACGGAGGTAAACCGCAAAATGTGTCATATGCAACCAGGATTATCAGTTACTTTTCTAATAGTCTATTGGTTGGTATTAAAGATAAAACCTCATATTTGAGCTTAACATAAATACTCCCTTCGCTCCGTTTGAAATATCTCAACTTTTCTTTTTGGGTGTCCCATTTAAAATGTTTCAATTAAAAAAAAAAGTTTTTTATTACTTTTTTATTTGTGGGACCCACTTGTCATGCTCACAATAAATATTCACTAACTGTTTTCTACCCCATTTTCTTTTTCCTACATCACTTTTCATACTCACAACATTTATTTCACTATCTATATTTTGCATTATACTCCATTCGTCCCGGATTTAAGTGCACACTTTGACTTTTCACGTAAATTAAGGAGGGAGTATTATATTGAAAGTGTTGTGAGTGTGAAAGTAAAATATGAGAGAGAATAAGTGGAGGGAATAGTAATTATAATGGTGTTGTGAGTATTAAAATAATGTAGGAGAGAGAATGAGTAGAGGAAATAGTAAAGATTCCTTTCCATTTTAGGAAATGTGCACATAAATTTGAAATATCCAAAATGAAAATTGTGTACGTAGGTGTGAAACATAGGGATAGGGAGTATATATTCATTTCTTAATGCAAGATCCATTTTGGAACATTTTGATGAGACGGAGGGAGATTAAATTTGAGCTATTAAAGTGTATTTGGAGATAGTTTAATGAGTCAAACCATCTCAAGCAAACCCGGGCCTTAATTAACACGAGTCAGTCAGGGAGCCGTTGTGATCAATTTAAAGTCTTGTAGTCAAGTACATATCTCAGCTCTGACAGCAATTGATGGTTCAACACCCAACATTTAAATACTCATAAATTCAGATTCAGCAGAAAAAAAAAAAAAAAAGAGTTTCATTTCAGATTCAGATTTTTCTTTTTTTTCTTTTTTTTTTTTTTTTTTTGATTACCTCGTTCTCGGCCACGCCGGATCAATCTTGGACCACTGCGCACGGCCCTCAATAATCTTTGGCGGAGGTAAATCGCGGATGTGCCTGCGGGGTGGCACAGCCCCTTATACTCCCGGCGAGGAGCCCTCCTACAACGCGGTAGTTGAACTCCCCACACCGAAGTTGCAAGCCCAGCCAATGCTTCTCTTAGCGAATGGATGTGCCCGGGGGACTCCTAAGGACCCTGAAACCCAAGATAGGAATTAAACCACATTGATTCCCCTTGAAGGGAATCGAACCGGTGATCTCCTCTTCGGAAAGTCACCCAAGATACCATTGGGACAAAGTCACTTAGGTCAGATTTTTTTTTTTTTTTTTTTTTTTTTTTTTTTGATATCCGGGTTCCCAAATCACGGACTAATCTGGACCACTGCAGTACCGGCCCTCGATTATCGGCGGAGGTAAATCGCGGGATGTGCTCTACGCAGCCTGGGCGGCAAAGACCCCTTATACTCCGTGAGCCCCAAGTGAGCCTCCTACAAGGCAATTGCATCACTATTACATCACCAAATGGCCGCTCCAGCTTGCTCGCCAAAGTGGCACTTACATCACTCTTACAACACCATTTGGCCGCTCCAATTGCCTCAAGCCAAGATTCGAACTCCCCACACCGAGGGTCAAGCCCAAAGAATGCCGCTTCCTTAATCGCGCACGGATGTGCCCTCGGGACTCGAAGGCCTCAAACCCCTAGGAAAGAATTAAACCACGAGATTCCCCCCAAGGGGAATCGAACTCGTGACCTCCCCGAGGGGAAGCCACTACAATACCATCAGGCCAGGAGACCTTTGGTGGTCAGATTTTTCTTTATTATTAGAAGATGAAGAAGAAGAAAGAAAGCAAAGACCCCAGATGATCAATTATTCAAGTTGTTGGGCTTTCCCTTATTAGCATTTATGAGTTAGCTACAAACATATACTTCCTCCGTTCCATTTTAGTGTGGATTTATTTCTCTTTTAGTTTGTCCCAGATTAGTGTGGACTGTTAAAAATGGCAAAGAATCTTTATTATTCCACCCACTCATTCTCTCTCCTAGTTTATTTTTACACTCACAACACCAATCAACTTACTATTCCTCCCACTCATTCTCTCTCCTATTTAATTTTTTTTTTTTTTTTGATTATCCAGGTTTCGGCTTCGCGCTTAATCCTGGACCACTGGTCTCGGCCCCTCAAGATGTTTATGGCGGAGGTAAATCGCGGGACGTGCCCTATGCGCAGCCTAGGGGTGGCGGCACCCTTATACTCTGCAGCCCCAAGGAGCCCTCCTACAAGGCAATTACTTGGCGCTCCACAACACCAATGAATTGGCCGCTCCACATCACCAAACGGCCGCTTCCACAACACCAATAGATTGCCGCTCCACATCACCAAAACCGTCACAAGATTCAACTCCCACACCGATGGTACAAGCCCAAGAATGTCAGCTCTTAATCGCACGGGATGTGCCAGGGACTCCAAGGCTCCTGAAACCCAAGGAAATAATTAAACCACAAGATTCCCCTTGGGGAGAATCGAACTTGTGACCTTCCCTACAGAAAGTCACCCAAGATACCATTAGGCCAGGAGACCATTGGTTCTCCTATTTAATTTTTCATACTCACAAATGTTGTGAATATGGCCCTCCACTACCCAAGCAAATCACAAGAATAATTATCGCACACAAACAAAGCACAAGAAATCAAAAGCACAGAAAAGATACAAGAAATTGTTAACCCAGTTCACCAATTTGATTGGCTACGTCTGGGGGCACTACCAAGCCAGGATCTTGCACTATAATATGTAAATTTGTGTTACAATGAGAAAAGGGGCGGAACATTGCTTATATATAACCTAGGAATACAGCCAAAACCCTAGACTTTCAAAAGGAATCCTGAAATTGCCAAAAGACCAGGCCCAGATACGCGACCAAGCGCGGCCGCTTCTGCGTGCCCGCGCAGCTTATCCGTAAACTCCCGCGCCCTCGCTAGCCCCTCCAGCGCGGTCGCCCTAGTCCCTAAGCGCGGCCGCCCACAAATGGATCTCCTCCGAGCCTCACCTACGGTCCAAGTGCGCGGTCGCGCTCACCACCTGCGCGGCCGCCCTCAGCTCCAGAAAAATCTGACGAATTTCTCCCCTTTTGCCCCGAAGTCAAGTCCGGTTGGTCCTCTATTTCAACAATCTCCCACCTAGAGATCAACCACATATACAAGCCGCGTAATCGTTCTTCAACCCATCTTGGTGTCCTCCTAGTGCTCACCTCGATCATGGTAGTGCTATCCTCCTCTCCTATTCTCCAAGCCCAATTGAAGCTTTGCACAACTTCAATTTCTCAAGGTTCACAACCTTTGTCAACATGTCAGCCGGGTTCTCCGATCCCAATATCTTCTCTAGCCCCAAGATCTTCTCCTCCAAGAGATGTCTGATGTAGTGAAACCTCAGTTCAATGTGCTTCGTCCTCGAATGAAACGCCGGATTTCTAGCCAAATGTATTGCACTCTGACTGTCACTGTAGAGAACGTTACCACTTCGCGTCTTCCCAAGTTCACCCAAGAAGTTCTGCAGCCATACCATCTCTTTACTTGCTTCGTCCATCGCCACATATTCTCGCTTCGCAGCCGATCGCGCCACGATCTTCTCGCAATTTAAGCCTCAGAGATTGCCGTACCACTCAATGTGAACACATAACCCGTAGTACTTCTCCTCTTATCAAGATCACTTGATGCCAAGTCCGCATCAACATAACCCGCTAACACCACTTCCTTGCTCGAGAAACATAGAGCCTTTCCAGCAGTACCCTTCAAGTAACGCAGGATCCGTTTAACCGCTTTCCAATGTTGCTTTCCTGGATTGCCCATAAACCGGCTGACTACTCCCACCGCATGTGCAATGTCCGGCCTTGTACACACCATTACATACATGAGACTCCCCACTGCTGAAGCATATGGAGTTCTCTCCATCTTGTCACGCTCCTCCTTGCCCATAGGTGAGTTCTTCTCGGATAGCTTGAAGTGCAAACCCAATGGCGTTCCTGTTGGCTTCGCCTCTTCCATACAAAACCTTGCCAAGACTTTCTCAACATATTCTGCTTGTGAAAGAACCAACTTGCCCGACTCCCTATCCCGGTCAATCCGCAAGCCCAAGATTTTTCTGGCCTCTCCCAAATCCTTCATCTCGAACCGTTCTGACAACTGAGTCTTCAATCTGTTTACCTCTCTACTGCTAGAGCCCGCTATTAGCATGTCGTACACATATAACAGCAAGATAATATACCCATTGTCCGTGTTCTTGAAGTAGCAACAATGATCCGCTTCACATCTGATAAAATCAATGTCGTGCATGAACCCATCAAACTTTCTGTACCACTGCCTAGGAGCTTGTTTAAGGCCATACAAGCTCTTAGTCAATCTGCAAACTAGCTCCTCGCTACCCTTAGACAAGAAACCCTCTGGCTGTACCATGTAAATTTCTTCCTCCAAGTCCCCATGAAGGAAGGCTGTCTTCACATCTATCTGTTAAAGCAACAAGTTGTCCGCCACTACTATCCCCAGAACCATTCTGATAGTGGTCATTTTCACAACCGGAGTGAATACCTCGGTGTAGTCAATACCGTACTTTTGCTAAAACCCTTTTACAACAAATCTTGCCTTGTAACGCTTGCTACCGTCTGCTTCCTCCTTGATCCTGTAAACCCACTTGTTATGCAGTGCCTTCTTCCCCTTAGGTAGTTCAGTCAACTCCCAAGTTTTGTTGGCCTTCAATGAGTCCATCTCATCTTCCATCGCAGCTTTCCACTTGTTACAAAGTGTACTACGAATGCCTCTCCGCATAACATTCCGGTTCCCCATTATTCGTAACAAGAAATAATAATTGATGGAGTATACTGCTGGGCGATCCACGCAACCTGGGCCGGATCTACGTAGCGGGAATATCCGGTTCCGGAGTACGTGGTTCATCTTCGGTGACCTCCCGACCATGGTCATCATGAACCATTCTCGCTTCCCACCCGAGTTTGGAATATCCACCTTACAATTTCCGGCTCCGAACTAGTGTCATCGTATGCCCTTTCTCGTCCTTATACAATACTGCTCATTGAATACCACATCTCGACTACGAATAACTTTATGGTTTTGGTCATCCCAAAACTTATACCCGAAGTCATCCCCGCCATACCCAATAAATGTACACTTAACGTATTTTGCATCTAATTTAGTTCTCTCACAGAATCAACATGAACATAAGAAACGTAGCCAAATATGCGAAGAAAGGACAGATTTACTCGTTGCCACTCCAAGCTTCCTCTGAATTCCATTCCCAATGGTACCGAAGGTCCCCGATTGATCAAGAAAGCCGCCGTGTCAACTGCATATGCCCAAAACGTCTTCGGAAGTCCACACTTCAATCTCATACTTCTAGCCCGCTCGTTCAATGTTCTGTTCATCCTCTCTGCTACCCCGTTGAGTTGTGGTGTCCGCTTTGGAATCTTCTCCATACGAATACCATTCGCAGCACAATATTCCCTAAACTCCCCGAGCTCATACTCCCCACCATTGTCTGATCTTAAGCACTTAAGCTTAAGTCCCGTCTGATTCTCCACCAAGGCCCTCCACTTCTTGAACACCTCGAAAGCCTCATCTTTCCTCTTCAAGAAATAGACCCAAACCTTCCTTGTAGAATCATCAATGAAGGTCATGTAATATGACGCACCACCTAGAGACGTTACCGGAGATGGTCCCCACAAGTCCGTGTGAACTAATTCTAGCTTTGCTTCCCTCAAACCCCTACCTGTCCTCGAGAAATTATTTCTCCCCTGTTTGCCAAACATACAATCTTCGCAGATCCCCACGTTGACTGTCTTCAAACCCGGTAGTAGTCCCTTTGAACAAAGCACCTTCATCCCCGTCTCACTCATGTGACCCAATCGACAGTGCCACAAATCAGTATCACCCTTGGCTGCCGCCACCGCAATACTATCCTTAGTGTTGTTTGCCAAATACAATGTACACTCCTTATTACCCCGAGCGATCTCACAATCCTCCTTGATAATAACCCAGTTCCTGCAGCCGAATGTCACCTTGTAACCTTCTTCGTCCAACTGCCCAACTGAAAGTAGGTTCTTTTTCAAACCCGGAATGTGTCTGACCCCGTTCAGATGTAAGACCTTCCCGTCCGATGCTCCTATTCTGACATCCCCCTTCCCCTTGATTTCTAAAGGCTCGCCATCCGCCAGATAGACCTTCCCGAAATCACCGGAAGTGTAGTTCTCCATCTCTTCCTTATGCCCGCAAGAGTGGAATGATGCCCCCGAATCCAAAGACTCCGTGATTCTAGTGCACTACTAACACTCGTAACCGCACATCGTCACCTTCGACTGTCACATTCACCGAATTGCCCTTACGATTTGGACAATCCCTCTTGAAGTGTCCCAACTCCTTACAATAATAGCACTGAACAGATCCCTTTGCAACCTTTGGTTTGTCTTTGGTCTCCCCGGTCTTGCCCTTACCACTCACCACGTTCTCCCTAGATTCAATTCTCCCTTGTTTGCTAGTACCCGGCTTCCCCTTGCTAGTAGTAGCTAAAGCCGATCCCGAAGCACTCGATGTCCCCAACTTCTTCATGCAATTTTCTTCGGCCAAAAGAAAGTCTTTAACATCATCATACTTCAATTTCTTCTTACTCGCCAAGCGTTGATCGCTGTCACCGTTCCGCTCCAACTTGCTGGTAAAGAAGCTAGCAACAAACACGCATGAACCTCATCATCGAACTTGATCTCCACCGCTGTCAATGAGTCTATAATATCCATAAACTCATCGATGTGCTTAGCCAAGGATCCTTCCTCTTGCATCTTGAGACTACCCATCTTGCGTATCAAAACAACCTTATTTGCAGCAGATGGAGTTTCAAATCTCTCAGTAAGATAATCCAATAGCTCCTTGGTGGTTGTCGCCTTCTTGGTAGTCTTTGCATTCCACTTTGACAAAGTAGATCTGACCACCCCTAGGGCTTTCCGATCCATGAGTTCCCATTCTTCTTGATCTTCATCTTCCGGTTTGACACCCTTCAGAGGCTTATAGAGGTCTTTGTTGTACAAAAGATCCTCAATCTGCATTCTCCAATATCCGTAGTCAGACCCATCGAATTTCTCAACCGCCTGTTTGTCCTTGCCCATTCTTGATTGCTTGGAACAACTCCCTTGATCTTGGAACCAAGGGCTCTGATACCAGTTGTTGTGAATATGGCCCTCCACTACCCAAGCAAATCACAAGAATAATTATCGCACACAAACAAAGCACAAGAAATCAAAAGCACAGAAAAAAACACAAGAAATTGTTAACCCAGTTCACCAATTTGATTGGCTACGTCTGGGGGCACTACCAAGCCAGGATCTTGCACTATAATATGTAAATTTGTGTTACAATGAGAAAAGGGGCGGAACATTGCTTATATATAACCTAGGAATACAGCCAAAACCCTTGACTTTCAAAAGGAATCCCGAAATTGCCAAAAGATCAGGCCCAGATACGCGACCAAGCGCGGCCGCTCTCCTCATGTGCGCGTCCGCGCAGTTATCCAGAAACTCCTGCGCCCTCGCTAGCCCCTCCAGCGCGGTCGCCCTAGTCCCTAAGCGCGGCCGCCCACAAATGGATCTCCTCCGAGCCTCACCTACGGTCCAAGTGCGCGGTCGCGCTCACCACCTGCGCGGCCGCCCTCAGCTCCAGAAACATATGACGAATTTCTCCCCTTTTGCCCCGTAGTCAAGTCCAATTGGTCTTCTATCCCAACAACAAACACCTCCTCTACCTATTTCTCTCTTCTACTTTTTCTTAATTTTTGTGCCACAATTTTTGATCCATACTAAACTAAAGTAAGACCGGGGGAGTACAGCCTAGCCATTGCAATTCTGAAACCTCTCTACCTCTCTCTCTCTCTTTCTCTTTCTCTTTCTCTCTTTCTCTCTTCATCCCCATACCTATACTGTACTCACTTTCTATTTAAAATCAATGAAATCAGAAGAAAACATGAGCACTATTAAAGCTGACAACAGAAGTTTCTGACAAACTTACCCCGTGAAAAAGCACTCCATCATCACTCAACATCAGTCCCACCCCACTCAAAAGTTTAATTTTGCATTTAAACCCCCCTTCCCCCCTCTCTCTCTCTCTCTCTCTCTCTCCTGATTTCGAATCCAATTCGAATTTATCCTCAATTTCTAAATAGCCAATTCTCACTCCCTTTCCCTCTCTCTCTCTCTCTCTCTCTGTACCCTGTTTCTTGAATCATCAATTCAGTTTTGCAATCACCAGCTATTATTTCTGCAAATTGACCAAATGGGTACTCTTCAATTCAATCTTTATTCGTATCTTCTTGTTTTGATTGCAATTACAGAGCTCCTATTTTATGGGTATGCAATCACTCATTGGCAAGACATTAGGGTTTTGAAGCAATTCAAGAACGGTCTAAACCCTAATTCAATCACTCCCGGTTCTTGTTTAAGCTCCTGGGATTTCTCCGTCGACCCCTGCGACAGTCTTTCCGGCGAGAAATTCACCTGCGGAATCCGCTGCGATGCTGTAAGCTCAAAATACAAGCGAGTCACCGAACTCACCCTCGACCAGGCGGGCTACTCCGGCTCACTCAATTCCACCACCTGGGATCTTCCTTACCTTCAATCTTTACAGCTCTCGAACAATTTCTTCTCCGGTCCGATTCCCGATTCGTTCTCACTCTTGACTCGGTTAACACGACTCAGCCTATCCAGCAATTTGTTCTCCGACTCTGTACCAGACTCGCTGGGTTCTTTGCCATATCTTGAAGAGCTTTACCTCGATAACAACCACCTGCAGGGTACAATCCCATTAAGTCTTAACGGTCTTAAGAATTTAAAAAGGCTCGAGTTACAAGGCAACCGACTTACCGGGTCATTTCCTGATTTGAGTCATCTCAGTAGCCTCAACTTCCTCGACGCCAGTGACAACTCAATCGCCGGCGAACTCCCGCCTAAATTATCCCCTTCTTTAATCGAACTCTCCCTGAGAAACAACCAAATCGAAGGAAATGTCCCGGCGAGTTTAACAAACTCAGTTTACTTACAAGTACTCGACTTGAGTCACAACCGACTCAGTGGGTCAGTCCCATCGGGTCTATTCAACCACCCATCACTCGAACAACTAACCCTATCCTACAACAAATTCGGGTCGGTTGAAGTACCCACAAACTGGGGTCAAAGCTCCGAACTCATAGCCGTTGACTTAAGCAACAACGAGCTAAGCGGGTTAATACCCGGGTTCATGGGTTTAATGCCAAAATTATCCGCTTTATCTCTCGAAAACAACAAGTTGTCGGGTATGATACCGACCGAATACGCCACAAAGGCAGCAATAATTCCGGGATCGAGTCCGGGCCAATCTGTGGCTCCATTTCAGAGGCTGTTGTTAGGAGGGAATTACTTGTTCGGACTTATACCGGGTCCTCTATTGCAATTGAAACCCGGGTCGGTAACGGTTAAGTTGGGTGATAACTGTTTGTACCGGTGTCCGGTAAGTTTCTTCTTTTGTGAAGGTGGGTCACAGAAGACGTTAATGGAGTGTAAGGTGTTGGGTCCGGTTGTTCCTTGATGGGTGGGTTAGGAATTCGGGTCTCTCTAGAAATGAATGATGTGGACCTTTTAAGGGTGAGTTTATAATTACTTGTATTTTACTCGTGTTAAATTTTGTGATGTAAATTTAGTGAGAAATAATTGTGTCCGAAATGAAATAATTTCGTTAGTTGGGCTTTATTCATTGCACCGTTGCAATATACTTCGGTTGGTCAAAAATGCGTTTTCTAGTAATTAGAAAAAACTAAATAAATTTCACACAAGCTAATCATCGAAATGAGTATTGTCGGTGTGAGTTCAATGAGTAACAATGCATGTATCTGACACTAAAAAATACTATCACTATTATAGAATACTGTACGAAAACGGACGTAACTGTTGATAACGGATAAACCATCAAATGTATAGTACATTAAAAAGTTTTTAGCCAAATTGATATGCATACTAATTATTGATAGTCAATTTCACATACGTAGTTACTAAACGTGTACTGTCAAATTAACCACATTTTAAAACATCAGTTAAAAACTAACGGACTTGTCCATTAGAGTTAACAATCTAACATGTGCAGCAATTAAAAGGATGTACGTGTAAAATAATAAAGTGAAAGGTTAATTAAAGTTTTATTTTAAAGGTTTCTTTATTAATATAATTAAATTATAGGGTCTAAATTGTAAAGCCAAAACCTAACATTTGATTAAGATCTGTAACTCGACGCCTAAGCCGTCCCACCTTCCCCCTTCCTTTCGCGACGACCCAGCCCCACAACACCGCCGCTTCCCCCTTCTCTCAAGCCCCTTCTCTCAACGCCGGTCACCGCCTTAGTATCCATCCGGCTAAACATCAATGTCTCTATTCAGTTGCTGCAATACACCATCGCCAGACAAGCTCACAACAAAACACATGGCCATCTTCTGCAACCCACCTCTTCTAACACTGATCGTCAATCTCTGTCCCTCTCTGTTTGCGAGAAAGGTACCTTTTTAGTCCTTAAACTAGTTTAAGTTTTACCTTTTAGTCAGTAAACAATTATTTTTTACTTAAGAATCCCTAACCTATCATTTTAAGGATAATGTAGTCCCTCAATTTAACAGCCGTTTAAAAATCCGTTAAACTTGCTGATGTGTCATAGTGATATGACATTTTTGCTTACGTGGAATCATCATTAGGAAGTGTTTGCTGATGTGGATATTTGAATGGTAAAATTGCATAATGATAAACTAAAGGGTTTAAATCAAAAAATTCCAACCTCTCTTCTAAAAACCCCCAAATCCAAAACCCTAATACAAATTATCCTCCAATCCACTCCTCTCTTCTCAAACCTACATTTCCATGGCGACCACCACACCGGCCACCCTCGTCCGGTCAATCCTAGCCGTCCGATCAACTTCATCCCTCCTCATCTCCAACCGCTTCTTCTTCTCTTCATCTCCCTCTATCACCAAGCCCCCCTTCCATTTCCGCCTTCGCTCGCCCCGCCCACTCCGTTGTCTCTATCACCCATCCCCTCAATGTCTACTCCCCCAGTGCCCTTCGCATGACGTCGATTCGTTGCCGGGTTAATTGTTCATTCCTACTTCACCAACACTTTCAATAAATATCTGATTTCAGATTTTGAAGAATCAATTTTCATTTGAGTAATTTCAATTTTTCAGTCAAATTTTTAAACGAAATTTGCATCATCAACCCACCTACTTTCATGTATGAATATAGACATTAGAGAGAGAAACATTACACCATTTTCATAGACTGTAGAGAGAAACATTACACCATTTGTTGTTGTTATTTCCCTCTTCCTATTTCAGGTAGCTTCGCCGCTCGTCGACGAAGGTCCCTCTCCCTAAGCAGACGAAATGGGAGTGAAAGATGATGAGGTGTGTGTTTAATTTTGTTATCAGTGGTGGCGGTGATGGTGGGTTTGGTGGTGGCATGATAGTGGGTATGGTGGTAATAATGGTAGTTTTCTTTGGTGCAGTAGGAATGAAGGTCCCTCTCTCTCTTTCTGTGAAGGCCTCCCCAACCCCGGGACCTATAAACTCGTGCCCCAAGCTGGAGGGTCCCCAAACCACCTCCATTTAAAAAAACTTTTCTTTAGATTAACTTGAAAAGTATAACAACCCATTTTCAAATCAACATCAAAATAACCTCTCTACTTGGAGGTGATATACAACCCTGCTTTAACAAATTATAACCTGTTTAAGTTACAACACTCTACAACTGTAAAGGCTTACACAAGCCAACTTTGAAACAAAATCAATCTCAGGTTTAATTACAAAACAACATACCGAAAACATGTTTATAAAGTTTATATACAAAACTCCCCAAAAGAATAACAACCAACACCTACTCCCAACTCCCAAATCATACATACCCTGACAACCCAAAAAGATGGTCCAAACTCCTTCCCGGCCTCACCGGTCTGGTCCTCCTGTCTCAGCGGGATCTAAAACAATAAAGGGAGAAGGGGTGAGAATAAATCTCAGCAAGCTATTATGGATGCAACAATATGCCATATAATATGCAATACATAAACAGGTTGCTCATAGTCACATTGGTAAAGCGGTAAACACATTACGTTATCTCAATTTACCTTTCCCGTCTGACCAATAAGTCGTACAACATCGGAGTTAGCAACTCCCCTCATTTGTGAACTGCCATAGGCATATTCACAGGTAACCATAAGAAACTAGCTAACTGTAAGGCCTGTGGCACGATACAGAAGCTATCAACCATAAGAAACTAGCTAACTGTAAGGCTCTTGGCACGATATAAAAGCTATCAAATAATCAGGTATAATGTAATTCAATCACTTATAGAACAAATTCATAATTGATTGTATCCCATTATACCCCTACATATCAGCTCATACCGACACAGTCAAGCACATAATAGATACTTGAAAATAAATCCACACTTTGGGATATCAATACATAACATGGTACTACTACTCATGTTAAACCAATCACAATAGTGCAACATATATTTAAACACTATCGAATAACAACAATCCAACAACAGGGTATTAATACTCCTGTTCAAACCAATGAAGCAGTGCAACCAACATGTATTTAAACACCCTGTGCACATCCAACCATGAATATGCAATCACATATGGGCACAATGTATATCAAGTAAGCCCTACATATCCATGTCGTAATATTAAACACCTTCTATAAAGGTTCCATATCAATTTACCAAGTTTTAATCAACTTTGGTTAAATATTTACAATGCCCTCCAACCATTTTCAGGACAATATTTAAAGACCTTCCCTTTATCATTTTGGGTCATTTAAGACTCCATTGTCAAGTACTAATGTTGTACTAGAATCATAGTTAAAGAGGAACTAAATCCATACTAGTTTGATTAGGTTTAAACGGCCTAGAAACTAACACCCTGAAACTGCACTGGGCACGACTCGTGCCCTAGACCTTCACAAAAATCAGCACGATTGGAACCATTTCCACGATTCGTGGTCACGAGTGACACTTAAGGTCACGACTCGTGCTCCAGGGCACGATTCGTGCCCCAGGGCACGAGTCGTGCCCTTGCCCAGAAAACATGCTGAAGTTTCAAACATCAGCAGCAAGCAAGGAAATGACCCCTTTTACCAATTTCCAGCTACTCCAACTATACTATAACTTTCCCAAACCCATACCAATGATCCCCAAAGGCCATGTAACATGGTTATAACTACTTTATCACTTCCAATCCAATCCCTAATGCCATGACATCAAAGTATTCAACCAAACTCATTTTCTTTCTATTTCAAACATCCAAGTAAATGATCTAAACTTTCCAAAACTCATTTATAACACATGTTATCGCCATTTAACTTGGTATGAAAAATTATTAAACAAAATCATAATAACTTACTAAAAATAGGTCGAAATAAAAAGAAGCTTTGATCGACTCTAAACGTTCCACTCGACTCCCTGATCGATAATATGCAATCAAAACCAGAAACGGATTGACGGTTGATTTGTTAGGATTTTCTGAAGGTAATCCTAGGTTGATAAGAAGAAACGTAGAGAGAAAGAGAACTGAGGAAGACTTGAAGCTTCTGGGAAACTTTTTGATATTTATATAACAATTTTACACTTTAGCTCCTCCAAGTTCTAAACTCCTAAAATCAATCACCTTAAAGTTATATTTACAGCTAAGCTCCTCAACACTTTTATATAACATTTCATTTCCAATTTCAATATTATCATCTTACTACAAAATTTCTCATTTATCCATTTAGACATTCTATAATTAAAATTACTTTATTAACATTCTAAAATCACGTAATTCATCAAAATATAAGAATGAACACGTAATCAATTCAAATACCATATAATGCCTATCATGAGATGCAATGCACCCACCCCCCCCCACGTGCTCCACGTGTGACCAAAATGGTGCCTAAGCTTAGGGTCGTGACACTCTCTCTCTCACGCAATTTCTCTCGGTGCAGTAGACGAGAGGAAATGGGAGTGAAAGATGATGAGGTATGTGTTTAATTTTGTTATCAGTGGTGGCGATGATGGTGGGTTTGGTGGTGGCATGATGGTGGGTGTGGTGATAATAATTGTAGTTTTCTATAGGTGATGAGGTGTGTGTTTAATTTTGTTATTTTAAATTTATTATTTTACCCCATTACAATCATTAGAATAATATTTAGAGTTTAAAGTTTAATATTTCACGCTTTGACCCCTTAAGCACTTCTAAATGAGCATTGTACCTGCCAACTAAGCAAAAGAATGCCACATCAACATGTCACATAAGCGAGCTAATGGAATTTTGGACGGCATACCGACGGAAGGATGACATAATCCATAAAACGATAGGTCAAGGATGAAAAGAAATTAATTTAAGGACGAAAAGGTAAAACTTAAACTAGTTGATGGACAAAAAAAGTACTTTTCTCCTCTGTTTGCCGACCACTAAACTATTGCTGCCTATTTAGGGCACGAGAGCTGTCTCAGATCCACGCGACTTACCTCAATTTCGAAATCCTCCTTATTAGACACATGGATTGATGTTCTTGTCAAGTTGAATGTGAAAATTTAACAAACAATGACAATTTTTTCAAGAAAATTTAACAAATTTGGTATATGACTGTTTGGCTAATGGGTAAAGATTCAAATTTTTAAAGTGAATTCGATCAGTGTTCATCAAGTGAAGAAGGAAGAAGATGAATGAGGGAGGGGGGAATTTTTATATTAATTTTCCTATTGTACTCTTGAATATTAGGTTTGGGATGAGTGCATACATGAATTTGAAGATGGCTTGCATTTTTTCTTGGGTAAAATATTTATTTATATAATTTTTTAATTTAAAATGTAATAAGTATATTTTACTAAAAATATGTTTTTAACCCAATGGTTTGTTGTTTTTGAAAGACTCAACTTAAAATAATTAAAAATATAAAAATATATATTAAGGTAATACTCAATAACTTAATTTATTATAATCATTTCAGATTTTTGAAAAAAGAAGAAATGTTTTTCTGAAAAAAAGAAATATATTTTAAGTTTTAATATATTAATGTTTAAATTATTTTGATTCACAACCCTTTTACTCATATGGAATTTTCTATAAACCCCTTAAAATGAAAATCAACTTCAAACTAATTGATATGTTAAATTGTTAACTCTCATTAGGATATGGTTAAATACAGGAATCAAAAAATACAGGAAATCAATAAAATTATCAAAATACCCATTTATATAATATTTTTTTTCATTCCATATTCAAACAACACTCTCCCTCTTCCTCTCCCTCGCTCTCTCTCTTTCAGTACGTATACACGAAATAAATTTAAGATTATGAAGTCAGGATAACTGTCAAATGTGACGAGGATTGCTAGAATTTTCTCCTCACCTCCAACTAGCACCCGAATAATGGCCATGTCACGAGGATCGACGTTGTCTGCGCCGAACGGAAAATCCGCCGATCCTAAAGTTCACGGCGGCGAGACGGAGGTGAGTGACACAATGACACAAGGAATTGATACCCAGAACGGAGAATCCGGTGATTATTCTACCGATCGAAACGATCAGAAACTCACAGTGGCAGATAAAACCTACGTTTCCCCAAATCCACCGAATCCATCATCTCCGAAATTGGAGAATATTCCGGTGAACAAACCAATTGACCCCATGTTTCAACAAAAACGCCGTTGTTCCACTTCAAGTACGGCTCGAATCGAAGACGTGTGGTGCGTAGGATTTGATGGGTCGCCGTGGCCGGAGGACGGGAGGGATATAAAAACTCATCTCGTGTGAAATTACACGAGACATCTTGTGTGCATATACACGACATTTATTTTGTGTATATGTACACGAGATATCTCGTGTTGATTCATACGGGACAAGTGAGAACATCTAGTGTATACACACACGAGACGGGCAAGGGCAGAGTTGGAATTTTTCCGTTCCCTGTATTTTTCGTTTCCTGTATTTAGTATTTACCCTCTCATTACATATAACTCAATTAAAATATTAGATAAAAATATGATTGCTTCTATTCTCCTTTGAGAATTAGAGGGACTTTTGTCCCTGTTCGACGGGTGAGTCTTGCAGTCAAGCTCTCTTCTGCCTTTGCAATTGAAGCCCGGCCCGAGGAAATCTTTTGATGTAAACGAGTTGCAGCGGAATAATAAATCGGATAGGCAAATAATTGAATCAACAACTATTTAACCCAATTCGAATTGAATCAACAATTGAATTAGGGTTTGAAGAGGTAAACATCAAAAGATGAGAACCTTCACAAGAAATTCAAAGAACTCCAACAAACAAGCTAAAAGCTTCAAGGTAAAAACCTTCAATTGCAAAGCAATTCAATTTAATTTAATTATCAAAACGTATCATAAAGATTACAAAAGACCTAGCAACTATTTATAATAAAGAAAAGAACATTCTAGAACTAAAACCCTAATTGACTTGGAAAAGGAAAATAAAACAATCCTAATTAAAACACTTAAAAATAGGAAACAAACAATCCTAATTAAAACTCTTAAAAATAGGAAACATAATCAGTCTCAATCTCTCTCTGAAATCACGTATCTCTCTGAAATCACGTCGAGCACGAGTCGTGCTTAGCCTCACGACTCGTGACCCTCATATGCACTCGTATCACGCTTCGTGCTTACTTGAACAATCGTGCAGGGAATTGGAACGACTCGTGCTTGTAAGCACGAGTCGTGCCCCGTTGCTTCAACTCCGTCGTGCGACTTCCAGGCCTGCTTATATCTGAACCAGAATACATCATATACCCCCACTTCAAAAAGGATTCGTCCCGAATCCTTGTCCAACATCTGACATCTTCCATGCCAAATAAAGAGGTATTTCGAATAAAGCAAATCTTTTCTCGGCCTTGGAAGAAAGAAGAAAACGTGTCCATCCCATCGAAACAAGTATTTCGAATAAATAGGACAACGAAGCATAAAAATAGGCATGAAAATTTCCTCCAGAAACATTACACTATTTTCCGTATCAATCCCATTATCTCTTGGCCGATCAACCTCCCCATCGTCCACATGATCAATCATAATAAAGTCACCGACAAAAATATCGCCCAATACAAAATTCGATTTTGCGACCAACCAATTACTTCGGATTTCATCATTCACCTTGGACCCAATAGGGGCATGAACAGGGTTTATAATATGGGTAGGAATATTATTATCACAAACCTGAATGACCTCGTCCTTTGCACATAGATCGTCAACAATAATCTCATCTTCAACAGGATCTTTCTCTTGGACAGGAATTTCTTCAACGACAATGCGATTTTCTTCCTCCAGGCGCTTTAATTCAGCCGATATTTTCGTTGTCAATCTTTGGATATCTGCAGTAAAGAAATCGACTTTGCTGGAATAATATTTTGAATCCTCTCTATGTCGTTGATACCTCCTTCGTTCCGCATCTGCTTGAATATGATTTCCAAATTCTGAAACCTCCGAAAAACTTTGCTCATATATATCTGCTTTAAATCGTTCCATGTTCATCAAATCTAGATAATAAAGTTTCTGTTGTTGAGCAAACGTCAGAAAACTATTGAGTATACCCATATATGGGGTTTGACCTCCATTGTTGTTCGCCATCTTCTTCGGATCTTCCTTGGATCGTCCTTCGCTCTGATACCAATTGATGTAAATAGGTTGCAGCGGAATAATAAAACGGATAGGCAAATAAATGAATCAACAACTATTTGACCCAATTCGAATTGAATCAACAATTGAATTAGGGTTTGAAGAGGTAAACACCAAAAGATGAGAACCTTCACAAGGAATTCAAAGAACTCCAACAAACAAGCTAAAAGCTTCAAGGTAAAAACCTTCAATTGCAAAGCAATTCAATTTAATTTAATTATCAAAACGTATCATAAAGATTACAAAAGACCTAGCAACTATTTATAATAAAGAAAAGAATATTCTAGAACTAAAACCCTAATTGACTTGGAAAAGAAAAATAAAACAATCCTAATTAAAACACTTAAAAATAGGAAACAAACAATCCTAATTAAAACTCTTAAAAATAGGAAACAAAATCAGTCTCAATCTCTCTCTGAAATCACGTATCTCTCTGAAATCACGTCGAACACGAGTCGTGCTTAGCCTCACGACTCGTGACCCTCATATGCACTCGTATCACGCTTCGTGCTTACTTGAACAATCGTGCAGGGAATTGGAACGACTCGTGCTTGTAAGCACGAGTCGTGCTTGTAAGCACGAGTCGTGCCCCGTTGCTTCAACTCCGTCGTGCGACTTTCAGGCCTGCTTATATCTGAACTAGAATACATCACCTTTGCACGTACCCGTTACCTTTTGGGAGGCTTACGCCCCACAAAAACGGTAGTCCGTCCGGTTGCTCTTGCTGAAATCACCTAAAAAGTTTATTCCTATGGATCAGTGGTTATGATTTTGGAATTTTTTTGATCAATATACTCTTTCTTAGACACACCTCTTTCCATTGTAGAATGAAGAATGAGAATATTTAGAATTCATTAAAAAAAAAAAAAAAGAATCCGCTTCTGGGAGATGCCCGTCCCGTATCAGTTCGTACACAGGTAACTTTACACATTTAGTAACCACGTATGTAAAATAGACTATCCCCAAATTGTATGCAGATCAATTTAACTAAAAACTCGTACATTGAATCTAAACTTATTTGAGACCTACATAAATAAGTTATCAAGCTTCACCCCTTGATACATGGTTAAAATAGCCCAAAAGATGTCCATTAGACTCTCAAACGACCGATTGTCGATTGTGTTGATAACTTTCAATCATTTACAAAATGTCATCGTGTGCGTTGTTTTAAGAGAAGCTTCAGTTATTTATAAAAATGACAAAACGTATTTTAAAAGAAATTTTAATTAGTTATAAAACACGGCTGCGCATTTTGAAAACACCTTTTCCTAATCCAAACAATGCGAAAACGCATTTTTTTTTAAATTTATGTTTTAAGATTCTGGCATATATTTTCGCTATCTAACGATAAATGTTTTTTTTTTTTTTTTCCCCATAATATGCAATTCTACAATAGTAAAATTAATGCCAAACAACAAGTAAATTATATAAAAAAAATATATAACTAGTCAACAATGAAATTTGTTATTGGATGAGTTGAGATTACTTCTAGAGATAAATGATTATCTTTTTAGCTTATTTAAGACTCGCTTTTTCTTTTTTCCTTTTTTTTTTTTAAGGTGATTGTTGTTTACTTATAATTTAGTTGATCGAAGGTTATAACTGATCGACTTATGAATTGTTATAAGTTTGTTGTATCAGCATGTTTTTTACCCCTAATGTATAAATTAACTCATACTCCCTCCGTCCCGTTCGAAAGGGGACAAATTTCCTTTTTGGGCGTCCTATTTAAAAGGGCACAACCTCAAAAAGGAAAGTTTTTATTATTTTTATACTCTTTCTATCCCACTCATTCTCTCACCTACTTTACTTTTATACTCACAACATTCTCTCTCCTAATTATTCCTCTCACTCATTCTCTCTCCTATTTAATTTTTCATACTCATAACATTTAACATTTTTCTCTTTCTTACATCACTTTCCTTATTCATTTCTTAATTTCCGTGCGAGGAGGCAAAATTGCCCTTTCGGACGGGACGGAGAGAGTATATGCATGCCAATTTACGATTATAACCAAATTGTATAAATTATTTGTGATGATACATTATTTATCAATTTATTTCTCCTTTTCATATCTTCCTAATGTGTTGGTTTTATAAAAAATTAGTTTTTTTTTTAAGCTTAAGAAAAAATTATTTTTATACTGGCACTTAATAATGCATGCACTGACACTATTCACACTGACACTTTTTTATACTAACACTGACATTTTTTACCCTACACTAGCACTCTTTATACTGATTCTTAATAATACATGCACTGACACTCTTCACACTGACACTTTTTTACACTAACACTGACACTTTGTTAAACATGCACAGACACACTTTACACTTTACACTGGCACTTTGTTACACAAAAACTGGCACTTTGTTACATTAATACCGGCACTTTGTTACACTAATACCGGCACTTTGTTATACTAACACTGACATTTGTTTACATTAGCACTGACACTTTTTAACACTAACACTGGCACTTAATAATACATACATTGTCATTCTTTAAACGGGTCTGACAGTCTTTTCACTGGCACTTTGTTACACTAATACTGACACTTTTTTCACACTAACACCGGCATTTTTTACACTGGCACTTAATATCAAAGTGCACTGACCCTTATTTGTAAATGCACTGGCACAATAAACAAAATGGGCCGACATTGTAAAATCATGTTTCAAAGGAATCATTGGGATTTACCATTAAATCCAACAATAAATCCAACAATTGCGTTGACAAGATTTCAATGTCATCAACATTCAAACCCAACAACCTTCGAAGCTTGTAACCTTTCATGGTCTTCATCAGTTAGGTACTTCTCATCTCATCTCTCTAATTTCGAGATTTAGGAAAAAATTCGGGTTTCATGTCTTCCTAATTCCTAAGAAATTGAAACTTTTTCGCTACTAATTCTGCATATTCCATCAGAGATTTACGTGTTCTATTGCGAAATTATCAATTTATGCCTACTGATTTCTCTCTGCGATGAAATTGAACGGAGTCAAGAGGAGGAAACAGACGACGTAGGTGAAATGCGTTGTTTTAAAAACCCATTTTTTCTTAGCTTAATAATAAAAAAAAAAACTTATTTTTCACTTAGATTTTGGCCTTCCTAATTCACCTTTAATAATTTAACAATAAATATATTTGCTCTAAAAAACTTACAATGAAGTCAAGCTTGCACATTGCTTCCGAAACTCACGGGTTGATATTTCGATGCGAAATAATTACCAAGTAGGGTAATGTATTTAAGGTCTATTTTCAAATAAGATAACGTACTAACGAGTTATTAACTTAGGTATCGTACTTTTAAAAGTAATTTCAAATAAGTTATTCCACCAAATTTTTAACTAACGTCGTTAAAAAATCTAACGGGCTTGTCAACAACGTTACCCCCTACCCCCCTGCCCCCCACCCCCGCCCTACCCCCTACCCCCTACCCACCCCTTACCCCAATCCCCCCACCCCACCGACCCACCCCCCACCCCCCGCCGTACCCACTACCCACACACCCACCCCCCCGCCCTACCCCCTACCCACCCACCCACCCCACCCCTTACCCACCCCCACCCCCGACCCACCCCCTCGCCCTACCCCCTTAACCACCCCCACCCTACCCCCGACCCCCACCCCACCCTACCCACCCCCACCACCCACCCCCTCGCCCTACCCCCCTACCCACCCACCCCATACCCACCCACCCCATACCCACCCCCACCCTACCCCATACCCCCATCCCCCACCCCCCACACCCCTAAACAAGGTTGACAAGTCCATTAGATTTTTTAACGACGTTAGTTAAAAATTTGGTGGAATACCTTATTTGAAATTAATTTTAAAAGTACGATACCTAAGTTAGTAACTAGTTAGTACGTTATCTTATTTGAAAAAAAAGCGAAAGTACGATACCTAAGTTTGGTTGATTGCCCCGATGTGCCTAAGTTGCTTGATGGTATAAAGTACCAAAAATGGGCTCTACCAAATCACAACTTAGCTTTAAAAGGGTATAATACAGAGAGCCCAAGAAAAACCTTTTCTTAATTACTTGCCACTTTTCCTTTAGACCACCGGCCCATTTATAATGATGATTTAGCAACGCTGTATTTTAATATTTGAGAGTGGGACTTTCCTGAGCATCATGGGCCTCCTATCAATTCTTGACCCACTCTGTTTGTTCCTACGTAGGGTGAGTTTGGCATTGCTTTTTTGATTTCCTGAAAGTTATTTTTCAAAAGTGATTTTAGAAAAATCGATTATTTATAATAAATACTAAAATTTATAAGCATGTTTGGATAATATATGTTCAAAACTGATTATTGAAGATAAATACCAAAAATGACCTTTATGATATGTATCTCGATATAATAAATGTATAAAAGAGATAGAGGTTATTACTGTAAAAACAACACAAATAACAGCTTCTAAGAATCACTTTTAGCAAAAGCTGGGTCATAGGCGCTTCTACGAAAACACGCTTTTGCGTTTTAACAGTTTAAAATCATAATCAGTATTGTTATCCAAACACAATTAAAAGTGATTTTGAACTTCAAAAGTGATTATAAGCCACAAAAAAGCACTCCCAAACTCACCCATAATACTACTTCCTCCCTCCGTAACACTCAAAAAGATACAAAATTGTTTATACATAAAAATTTAGAAGAGTGTATAATGGAATAAGTGTTGTGAGTAGACATGTTCAAACGGTTCCGGTTCCGGTTCCCGATTTCGAAACCGTCGGTTCCCGGTTCCCAAATAGCCGGAACCGTATTCGAACCATATTAATCCGGTTCCCGGTTTCCGGTTCTATCCGCCGGTTCCGGTTTCGGTTCCAACGGTTCCACCGGTTCCATCACCATCTAACTTTTTTTTTTAATCCAAACTTTTTAAGACAGTAAAGACGCTAAATATTACAACATTTATCTAAATTCTAGTCTAATTTAAATAAAACAACACTACACTACAAGTACAAATACTAAATAAATGCTAAATATTACATTTAACTTACCTTGATCAATCGTCGATTTCCGGTTCCGGTTCCGGTTCCCGGTTTCGGAACCGCTAGTTCCCGGTTCCGCCGGTTCCTCGGTTCTCAATATGGTGGATTCGTATTCGAACCGTTTCAATCCGGTTCCCGGTTATGTTCGATTCCCGGTTCCGGCGGTTCTCGGTTCTCGCCGGTTCCCGATTCCGGTTCTATCCGCCGGTTCCGTCGGTTTCCGGTTCTATTTGGACATGTTTAGTTGTGAGTATAAAAAATGAGGTAGGAGAGATAAAGTGAGATAGAAAATAGTAAGTAAATAGTTATTGTAAGTATGACAAGTGGATCCCATTAATAAATGAGTATTAAAAAAAATTTCATTTTGGAAGTGCGTCTTTCCGAAGACACACCAAAACTAAAAATTTATACATTTATTTTTGGGTGAGACGGATAGAATATTTCACCCTTTTTAATTAAAAATACTTTCCTCCGTAGGGTTAGTCCTAATTTCCATTCTTCTCTATCTTAAGATACTAGTTTCATTTGCTAAAAAATATAAAAAAATACTCCCTCCGTTCCAATAAAAGCTTCACCAATTATCCAAAAGGACGTCCCGTTAGAAGCTTTACCTTTCCTTTTTTGGACATAAAATATTATTATTTCCTCCACTCATTCTCTCTCCTACATTATTTTAATACTCACAACACCATTATAATTTATTATTCCCTCCACTAATTCTCTCTCCTATTTTCAAATTACACTCACAACATTTTTTTTCCCTCCCATTACCATAATTCCCGTGCCCAAGAAAAATGGTGAAGCAATTGGTGGGACGGAGGGAGTATTAGTTTCATTTCTTAAATTGAAGGATTAAAACAATAAATTTTCAAAACAATTTTATGATAAAAAAGTGAAAATAACTCACCAACAGCTTTTACTTATAAATAATTAAATGAAACTATCTAATATATTTTTTCATACACGATATTAATGGTTTAACACGTAACGTCAGGATTCAAATCACATCAAATACAATGCTATCACTTTCAAGTATTATTCTTGTATTATATTAAATCGTTCTTTAATAAAAAAAAACGGTCCAATCTTTTAAAAGTAAAATAAAATAAAATAATATAGCAGGCTCAAACACTAGGGTTATAAAAGGAGAGAGAGAGAGAGAGAGCTGAGTTTCAGGCATAAAGGAAATAAAAGCGCCATTGTTTCGGGGAGTTTAAAAAAGCTCCGATCTTCACGGCCAATCAGACTTGAATAATAGAATGGTTTTTATTTGACTTGGTCCATTATTTTTTAATTTTTATATAATATGATTCCTGCTTTAACTTTTCAATCACAAATTTCATTTTTTTCAACTTCTCTCCCCACGAAATCAAAATCGTATTTAGTGCAACTTAGAATATCGTTTTTTTTTTCCCTTCCCACTATATAAGAATTCCACCCTCTCCATTTTTCCTTTCAAGGGTAATCATGCGACTCTGATAATAGTCCCCTCCTTCCGGTATAAAATCACTATCACTTTTAAATTTGTACATATTTTAATGAAAATAATTATTATCGCTAGTTAATGTTAACGATGAACGTCATAAGATTATTCTTACTTATTTATTATTTCTCGCTAGTTAATGTTAATGTTAATGATGAAACTGTTAAGAAATTAAATTCCTAATCATTGTGTATATTTAGTTTCCTTATTCTTTGATTTCCTAATTGTATTTAGTTTCCTAATTGTCTAAAGTAGAACATGGTTAGAATTAGGATTCTCTTGCTTAATCTCCAAGCAACTCTTGTATATGTATACTCTATTGTGAATACAATACAACAAGGCTTTCAAGCTTCAAAGTATTGGTCTTCTATTGTTTACATGGTATCAGAGCAAAGATCCTAAATTTCTTTGCCCTACTCTCCCCCCCCCCCTTACTCGGCCTAACCCGTCCACCCCCTCCTTGTCGCCACATCCATGGCCTCTTCATCGGATCTCTCCTATTCCCAACACCGATGAACCAAACAAACCCCTTATCATGGTATCCCTCAACCACATCCTTAAACTCACATCCACAAACTATATAGCTTGAAAAATCCAATTAGAAGCAACTCTCCTTGGTCTTGACCTTTACCAATACCTTGATGGCACTCTTCCCAAACCGGAGGAAACTCTCACCATCACACCACCCCGGCCATTGTCGCCACCGAGGATATTCCGGCCCCAGCCACCACCATTACTATACCCAACCCGGCCTTCAAAACATGGTTCCGACAAGTTAAACTCATTCTTGGTGCTTTCTCCGGTACCCTCTCGCCTTCCCTTGTAGCCTTAATAATCTTCATGTGCCAAACAACCAATGTCACTTGGCTCACCCACACTAAAACCTATGCAAACCCCTCCAAAGGCCATCTCAAACAACTTAAAGATCGCCTTCGCAACATCACCAAAGGTACTCGATTCATCACCGACTTCATGCATGATCACAAAAGCGATAATTATTTTGAATCAAATATTTTGTTAAAAAATGACAGTTGTTTTGAACCAAAGGGAGTAATGAAATCAACTTTTCTAATTAATTAACTTGACTTAATATACTCCTTTAGTCTCGATTTAATATTTCTAGTTTGAATTTGTATTGAGATTAAGGGTGTATTTGATAATCAAATTATTAAGCTATTAATTCTGAACATTTTACAAAATTATAAAATTAAGCTTATTTGATAAAGAAATATCAAATTATTTTAAAAATTAAAAATGTCTTAAAAATAGCTATTAATTTTAAGTTGAGAATGTGAGTTTTAAAAATAGCTCTTAACAAGGTAAGAGGGGGAAAAACGAAGAAAAGGGAACAAGTTCAAATTCATCTATCAACATATTTGATTTATTTATATTTTGCTATACCTAAAACTTTCATTTGTTGAAATACTTTTTCATGAATGATAATTTATTTATTTTATAATTATTAAATTCAAATATAGGTGATTTGTCATTATTAAACAAACTTAAACTTTTACAATTCAGTAACTTAATGAATTCAGCTTTACCTTTTTAAGAGCTTAATTTTAAGTTTTACCAAACAGATCCTAAGTATAAGTAAATATTGTGAATGTAAAAAATAAAGCAAAAAAGAGAAAGTTGATAAAAAATAATACAGTAAATGAGTTGTTATTGAAGAATTTAAAGCAACATCTGTGGCATTGATGTCGGCGTGGATCATTCTCACATCTTAAATTGAAAGCAACATGAGTATGTAGCATTGATGTCGGTGTGGATCTTTAGACAATTTACCACTAATTGCAAATGCATGTTTGAAAAATTAATCATATTTTCTGTCTTCAAATGATTTTTTTAACGTTTTACAGAAAACAGAAAATAGATATTTTTTTTGAAAATATAAATTTGGGTCTGCTAGTCGACTACTCGACTTGTTATTTCAATATTTTTATAAATATTTTATTCTAAAACGGTTTCATTTCCTTTTGTAATTTTTTTTTTTAAAAACAAATTTCAAATTAACTAAAAAATTAAGTCGTGAATTGATTTATTGAAATTTTAAATCTTAATCAAGTCTAGGGCTTACAAACAAAAATTTTATATTAGTTTCCCTTTTCATCTTAATTCTCTCTTCATATTTATCTTCATTAATTCGTTTCAACACCGATTGTTGAGTCATATGAAATGCTTTGCCAATCCTCAATCTTTCAGCCATATCAAGTTATTTAACACGGATATTATAAATCATGTATAAATTTTTGACCCCGCTTAAATTCCACATAAATCCAAACGCTCTAGACACTAGACTCGATTTCAACGCGGCTGCCAAACAATTTTTATTTTTATAACCTTGAGAAGTACACACTCATATTTAAGCTAAGGCCGTTGAGGGACTGATGCTTGTCCTTAACCAGGGTGGGCTGATCTTCCTCTTCCACAGTCGCACCAAAAATTCGAGTTTGTTAAATGCTTACACACACTACTTAGGGGGCGTTTGGTTGGCGGTAATTGATCATTTTGGGGCAGAATGAAATGGTCAATTTCGTTGACTTCATTCCTTAGCCCCGTTTGGTTCGTTAGAATGAAAATTTTTCCATTCCCTGCGGAATGAATTTTCATTCCTTGAAATGAATTTTCATTCCTTCCAATTTTGGAAGGAATGATGAATTCCTTTGGCAATGAAATTTTTTTTTTTGATCAAAATACCTCCAAACCCAAGCCACCCCTACTCACCCCCACCCAGCCCCTACCCTACCCCCACCCCCACCCCTCCACCCCCATGAATTTTTTTTCCCTGCCTACTCCCCCTTCGCCCCCGCCTCTATCCCCCACCCCCCACCCCCACAAAAAAAAAAAAAAAAAAATTCCCTACCTACCCCCTACCCCCCATCCACCCTCGCCCCTACCCCCACCCTCACAAAATTTTTTTTTTTTCCCCCGCCTACCCCCCCATTCGCCCTCGCCTCTATCCCCAACCCCCTCCCAACAAAAATATTTTTTTTTTAAAAAAAGGGTAAATTGAACATTTTATATGCTTTCATTCCATTCCTATAATTTGTATTTTCAAACCAAACATGATTTGCCAAGAAATTGAATGACAATTTCATTCCATTTCGTGCCAACCAAACGGAGGGGTTTGATCAGTTTTTTTCCATTCCAATTCCTTAAGGAATTCAATTCCATTGATCATTCCATTCCTTCACTTTTTTTCCACCGAACCAAACGGCCCCTTAAAGAATACTCATTTCATTCCGTCGAATTTAGAACAATTTATCATTTTGGGCGTTCTACTCGATTTATAATCTTTCAAATTGACAAATTTATATTATTCTTATATTCAATTGAGCCACTTGTTATAATCACAACAACAATCCCCCTCCTATTACTCACTTATTTTCTTTTCTATTTTACTTTTCCTATTCACAACATCTCACTCACTCATTCATTCTTTTTTTTATTATTATTATATTAACATTTTTTAATTTCGTGTAAAAAAAGAAAATCATAACTCTGACGTGACGGAGGGAGTAGTCCAGAAATCCATACTCATCTCCTAGTTGCACGGGCAAACATGGCAAACATATCTGTAATCATCATGGCATACATCAAAACTCACTGAAATCAAAGTCAGGTAGCACCTCACAGCCTAACTTACTAGGTCATGTTTGGCTCCTGAAACAGATCTTGACTAAAGCTAAAACTAACTAAAATACTGTACAATCCAAGAGTGCCACACACATATCTCAAAATCATAATAACCTCTTAATAACCTCAATTCATCCAAACAACTCCTTGTCCAAACATCAAAAATGTTAATCCTAAAACCCTTCTTTCTAATCTCCGTTCTCTTCTTTTTTCCAAACCCATCAAAAGCTTGCCATGCAGTTGACAAACAAGCCTTACTATCTTTCAAACACAAGATAACCTTTGACCCTTCAAACCTCCTCAAAACATGGACCCCATCAACAGATTGTTGCAAAACATGGCAAGGCATTGCCTGCAACTCCGCCGGAAGAGTCGTAAACGTCTCCCGCTCAGGCCTAACCGACGGCCCTGATTTCATCCTCGACACCTCCATGTCCGGTACTCTCTCCCCTTCTCTCTCCAACCTCGCATTCCTTCAACTTCTTGATCTTAGCAACCTTAAGGACTTGAAAGGTCATTTACCACCTGAGTTTGGGAAGCTAACAAAACTTACCCATCTTTTTCTTGATACTAATAAGTTGTCAGGACCAATTCCGGCCACTTTCCGATCACTTTTTCGACTAAAAAGGCTGTTTTTAAATGATAACTCCCTCTCCGGTAAAGTCCCACCAGCGTTTTTTCAATCTTTAACCTCATTGACAGAAATTGGCCTATCTGGAAATCAATTTTCCGGTCCAATTCCAACTTCACTTGAAAAAATGGTTTCTTTAACAAAACTTGATTTTCATGAAAACAAGCTTTCTGGGATCCTTCCAGAAACCATTGGGAAGTTGAAGAAGCTCAAATATCTTGACTTGTCTGGAAATCAAATCACGGGCAGCATACCGAAATCAATCGGGCAGCTTTCTGAATTAGATTTATTGTATCTAAATCAAAACCAACTTTCTGGACCTATTCCTTCTTCAATTGAAGGCCTTATTTCAATGCAATATTGTCGTTTATCCGAAAACAGACTGACCGGCAATATCCCACCCTCCATTGGCAAGCTACCGAAGATCCAACGTCTGATATTAGAGAATAACAAGTTCACCGGAAAGTTGCCGGCCACCATCGGAAATCTTACTACTCTTACTGATTTCTACTTCTCAAACAACAAGTTTACGGGAAACATTCCTTCAAGTTTTTCTAACTTACAGAATCTTCAAGAACTTGATTTATCAAGAAACCAACTTTCCGGGAAAATTCCTCCACAGCTTTCCCAGCTACAAAATCTTCAAACTTTTGATTTGTCTTACAATCCTTTGGGCCTTAAGAAAATACCCTATTGGTTTTCGAAGTTGAGAATATTTCGCTTAATGCTCGCCGGAACTGGGATCACCGGAAACCTCCCTAAATGGCTATCTTCATCAACAATTTCAGCTCTAGATTTATCAAGCAATGAATTAACAGGAAAAATCCCACCTTGGATCGAGAAAATGACTGGACTTTGGTTCCTAAATCTGTCAAACAATGGATTCCAGTCTTCAATTCCAATGGAATTCAAGAACCTTTCCCGCTTATCCAACCTTGATCTACATTCCAACAAGTTTTCAGGGGACCTAAATCCAGTTTTCTTTAAAAATACTGACGAACCTCAAGGCCATTTTGTCTCAATTGATCTGTCTCATAATCTGTTCACTGGACCAATACATGAATCCATAGGAGATCAACGTGTGATGGATTCCATCGAAAAGCTGATTCTATCGAACAATCCACTGGGTGGGACCATACCAAAATCAATTGGTAAATTGAGTAGAATTCAGATTCTTGAGCTTGTGAGTAATGGGATTACAGGGCGGATTCCGGTGGAGCTCGGAAATGCAACTGAATTGGTGAAAATTCGGCTTTCGGACAATAAATTGAGCGGGAAAATACCGAAAGAAGTTATAAATTTGAAAAATCTTCAAGTTTTTGATGTTTCCAGGAATAAACTAAGTGGGGAAATTCCTGGTCATAAGCGTGATTTTCCTAAATCTGGATTTCTGGATAATCCTGGTTTGTGTGGATCCCCTCTTTCTCCATGTAAGCATTCCTAGTAATTCCTCAAAATGGCACGTTTACATATATAGTAAAAAAGAAAATAAAAGGAATTTCTATGTTTTAGTATTTTTATTTTGTCAATGTCGATTGCTGTAATGAAGGAAAAGGATTGAAAATAAAATAGCCTGATTTGTGTTCTGAACTCCATGACTCTGTTGTATATTTTCCAAGCTTCTAAAAATCGCGGGGGCTAGGCGTGGAGAGTGCCTATATCGCCTAGGGCGGTGCCGGTTTAGACAGGTTTAAGCTAGGCCAAGAATTTAAATATGATTTATAATATTCGTATAAAATAATTTAAGATTTGTGATTTCAGTAAATCAATTTACGATTCGACTTTGTTTTAATTTTAGAACCAATTATTTCTTAAAACTATTAAAGTAGGAAGGTGGATCTGGGCGGTATGCGGCGCTCAACACTACTTGTCGGCTCGTTGTGTGCTTAGGCAACAAATTTTTGACTAAACACATTTTTTAGGCGAATTAGAGTTAGTCATGACATTTTATAGATGCCTAGCACTTAAACATGACCTTAGCGGTCTAGGTGAGCAATTTTTTTAGAACAATATTTTTGATGGGCTATTGTGAAGTTGGTCCAAATTTAACCAAAGGCTAGGCTTGGTTTATCCAAAAATCTTCTTCCAACCCTAGGTAATAACAGAAAATTTTGAGGAAAACTAGTTTCCCTAAATATTATAAAAAATCTTGTTTTTCATTTAAAAAAAAAATTGTACGTGCCTTTATTTCGATTTTTAAAACAAGATTTTTTATAATGTTAGAGAGAAACTAGTTTCCCCCAAAACGTACTCAGGTAATAATGTAAGTAGGATTTGGAATTGCAGTCTAAAATCATGATAGTTGGGGCTTTTGATCCGTTGGATTACTTTCTTAATGATAGGATTGCCTTTTTGACACCTCTCACCAATTATCAATTAAGGTCACCAATTTAAGAAAATAAATTGAATCTGAAGTATTGATGTTGATGACTGTTGTGCGGTCTAACTTGCATCAGCTCCAAACTAAGCCAACAAACTTGGACAGGTTGAGAGTAGTCCATGAAATACGAAAAGAAGGGCATCCCGAAATTTCTTCTTTAAGATTGTTCGTTTGGAAATGGTGACCTTTGCACGATTGAAGGGGAAGAAGGGCGGCAAAAGGCGGTTCAATCTTAATTGCTTGGCGATTTGCATGTGACAAAAGGGCACGTATGCTAGGGTAAAACGGAACATGGGGCATGGGCGGAGGTATGAAGGGGCAAGGGGGGCCACTGCCCCTCCTTGACAAATTTTTTTTGTGTTTTTTTTTTTTTTTTTTTGGTACTTATGTAATTCAATTTTCTTTTAAAAAAAAATTATATGTATTGTGACTATATTTTCTCCGTCTCATTAAAATTATATTTTTATTTTAAACACAAAGATTAAAAATGTAGGTGTACTTCCTCCGTCTCACTAACAATTTTATTTTTATTTTAAACAAAAAGATTAAATGTAATTTGGTTGTGAGTATAAAGAGTGAGGTATGAGAGAGATAATTGGTAGAAAAGTGTAATTTTTAATGAGACATTTGATAAAGAATTTAACTTTTAGTGGGACGGAGGAAGTATATTTTGAAAAAAAATGTTCTATATTTATAATTTTTCTTTTAATAGATTAATAGATGTGATTTGTAGACGTTAAATAAATATACTTGTAGAACTTTTTGATATGTGAAATTATGTTATATGTGTGTTAAATTGTATAAGATATCAATGAATGAATTATTGGCACCATTAAAGCAGATAATTTACTATGTCTAAAATTGTATTCGGTATGAAAAAATACATCAAATTTTTTATTCGGGGGCGCTGCCCCCGAACCTCCATACATCATTCCTTCACTCCAAAAATTCTTGCCCCCCCCCCTTCACTTAATTTCTAGCTCCGCCACTGACATGGGGTGTTGGGTTTATTTTCCTCCGCCTAAATCAGGCGCCTATATCATTTGCTGCATCACTCTCCGCCACTACTACTAGTACATGATTGATACTCCTTCTAACTCTCCGCCGCTATTACTTCGAAAAATTTGTCACATTTTGACTTTCATTGATTTTTAGACCGTTCAAATCTTAATTTTCCTTTTCTACTATCTTGTATTTGTTTCTACACTTGTGTTCAACCTGGGCTTGCTCTTTATTTGTGGGCTTATAGAGCCTGTCCAACACTACATTTGGATATACGCCTTGGGCCTTATATAGCTTGTCTGTACCATATTTGGATATGGGCTTTGGGGCTTCAAGAGCCTGCTAATTCTCAGTATAACAACAAATATGCATTGATAGTGTGGAATCCTGTGGATAGCCTCCTCTTTTTTAATACTCCCTCCTCCCCAAAATATTTGTCCCATTTAATTTTTTTATTGAACTTTGACCACAAATTTATGAGAGATTAATCATGTTCATGAAATTCTAAAAGTTGTTGTTGATAATATTATTAATGGTGAATCAATAGGAATTTTTAGAATTTCATGAACATAATTAAATTGTCATATATTTGTGATCAAAGTTCAACAAAAAAGTCAAATGGGATAAACATTTTGGGACGGAGGGAGTATACTCCTTGTCTGTCTCTTGTTTCTTTCCAAGAATTTTTTTTCCACGTTGAGTTTTATGGTTGAAATAGGCTAGCAGTCAAATCGAGAACAAACTCAATCGAAATTTGACCATATTTTAATGAAAATCAAGATATCTCTTTGCAATTCTAATAACTTTTATCAACAGTGTTTATAATGGTGAAACAATAACAATTTTTAAAATTGTATAGTGATATCTAGATTTTTATAAATTATAATCAAATTTCAATTGATTTGATTATAGAAGTCAAAATGTTTAAAAAAAAATGGGATGGAGAGAGTACGTATTAAGAATATTACCCTTTACGATTCGAAAAGTTTGTCCCATTTTAATTTTTATGGTCAACTCGATCGAAATTTGACCACAATATTGTAATATTTGAAGAGACATACGAATCATATCTTCATTTTCTTCAATCTAGTGCACTTGTTCCCGCACATGTCATCTTTTTATTAAATCTCCGTTTTACAGTTTATGACACTTAATCATCATTTTTAAAGTGAACGACACTTAATTATTTATCGGATGAAAGTGATGTTAATATGGTTAATCATTATTTTTAGAGTAAATGGCACTTATTCGTTATTTTTAGAGTGAATGACAGTTAACCATCGTTTTTTAGTTAACGACACTCAATCATCGTTTTTATAGTGAACAACACTCAATAATCGTTTTAATAGTGAATGACTATCAATTATCGTTTTTATAGTGAGCGACACTTAATTATTTAAAAGATGGAGGTGATCTTAATTATTTAAAAGATGGAGGTGATCTTAATATGATTGTGTGGTGGTGATGGAGGAAAACTCCCTCTTGTAATAAAAACCGAGCAAGTGTACTCCTTCTTAGGTGTAGCGGTATACGGTGCGGGGAGTCGAATCCACGAGACTCGTTGGTAAACAAATAAGATGAACGTAGTGAATTTAGTAACAAAGGTTTATAATTTTGATTTGAAACTAAAGAGCATAAAATAAATAACAGAAACTAACTAAGCAAGAAAACAGATTATGAGCAGAGATTCGTAGATTGGATTTCACTTTACCATCATTCTATGCAAAATTTTACTTATAAAACATTAACTCAACTTCTAGGGTTCATTCACTTGAGCTAGGATCGACACGGTTAGGTGGCCGGATTACAATCCTAAAAACTCTTTTAATATTGCAGTTTCTATTACGGTTCCACAATACACCAAGAATAAATTAAGCACACAAGAATTAAAGAACCTAACATTAATCGATTTCTATTACGGCCTCAATTAAAGTTATTCAATCAATAGTGGTCTATGTATCAAAATCCCAAATTAATGGCGAATTCGATACCCAATTATTCAAAGACGAGTTCGTATCTTAACATACGTCTCGAATCCAAGAACAAGAAATTAAAATCTATTGATGAACTAGAAGGAATTAAATAGAAAGAATTAAAATATTACTGCATAGAAATCCGATAAAGGTTCGACCAATCTACAAATCTAAGAAATTTAGCTACTCATAATTAATAAATAATAAAACCTGAAATTCGGAATTGATCTTCCTCTTCCACGAAATTGTTCCAAGAAAAACAAAAAAAAATAAAATATGATATATGATATCTAATATGTAATCTGTACTAACATGGCTGCCGTGAGTATAAATAAAGAATAGGGCAAGACTAGGTCAAAGCGAGAAAAGACTAATATGCCCCCTGAGAAATACGTCGAATTGTTGCTGATTGAAGACGTGAGCGCGGCCGCTCAAGTTGGATAGCGCGTCCGCCCTAACTGGCCGAGAGATTGGCCCTGAATTCTTTTGTTGTAGCGCGGCCGCAGTGCAGGATAGCGCGGACGCCCTTGTTTTGCCTTGGCCCACTGCAGTGTTTCCTTCTTGGCCCCAAATTCTTGTGCTGTTCTAGGCCATATTGGCCCCATTCAATCCCTGTTGGCCGGCCCTCCTTAGCAATGGCCCATTTTCCTCGGCCAAATACCATGCATACAGTGGCCTTGATTTAGTATTAGTTATTATTCGTTTCGTCCCTCTATTTTGCAGTCGCACTTTGACCATTTTAATGACTTCTTTTGCGCTTCGCTCTTTGGACTTTTATTTTTCATTTTATCCCAGGAATTTTTATATATTAAATTCGTCCGAAAATTCCATATTCCCAGTTCAGTCCCTGAATTTTCCAATATTTCCCATTTAGTCCAAAAGCTTCCAAATGCCAGTTTAGTCCTTGAGCTCCGCTCCACTTTATTCCTTTTGCACTTTTTAGCCATAAAATGCACCTTTAATCAGCTATATACCCTGTACTCATAAAATACACACAAGCCACATCAAATATATATAAAACTCGGAAATCGAACACAAAGAAAGCCTAAAAGTGCATCATTTGGATGGGTAAATACACATCCATCAAACACCCACAAACTAACCTTTTGCTCGTCCCGAGTAAAACAAAACTAAAAGAAGTAAAATAAAACTACTCTAAATACTACTAATAAAATATTAAAACAAAATAATTATTTTTTGGGATGTTCTATCACAGATGATTCATTGGCCATACAAGTCTCAGATTCTCACCAACACACATAATCAACAAATGCAACCACAGTAATGGGATTACAATCACATTGAAGCATAGAACTCACAATTTTCCACCGCGGCATGAATGATGAATGAATTATGGGAGGTCACTGCCAACAACCTAAGATTGTTTATGGATTCACTAAGTGATGCTCTAAATCAATATGTCATAGACAGTACAACCCAAAAAGGACACTCATATGCATATTTACACGATTGTCAACCCGGTTACTCGACATTGAAAGAATAATATGGCTTAAAAGTTATGGTGCGAAAGATCGCAGAACTAGGTTCAGGGTTACAAATGAAGGTAAAGACATACGAAAAATAAGAAAGTGAAACTAGAAAGTCTTCTTGTAACAATACATCCCCACTTTGATGATAATTTCTCCACTCACCCTTAGTACTTTCCAATGTGCCAACCCACAAACTAAAACTTTTTCATACATTGACATGGGGTTGAGCACATTCCACTACTTCCTTTAGTCACCTTGAAATACAATTTTCACTTTGACATTAGAGAGGGCTCAATTTTTTCAATTTTTTTTTTTTTTTTTTTTTTTTTTTTTTGCTTTGCACAATTACATCACGAAGAATGTGCATTCAATATTTTTTTTTATCAAGCCCCTCTTTTCATTACATAACATGACCCACTTCTTTATTTTTGTGACCAATTTCCACTCAACCCTTGATTTTTCAAACTTCCCCCACAATATTCCCATTCTTTCCCTAGTTTCACTTTCTTGAAAAGGTGAGAAAATAGTGTATAAGCTAAAATGGAGGGATAATGAGGGTACAAACGAAGGCGAATGGTAGTCTAAAATAACCTCCCACTTTGTGAGAGATTCCATTCTTTTTCAAGCTCAAAAGGGGTTCTAGCGGAAAATTTTATATAGGTGACTAGAAAGTTTAAGGCTCACAAAAAGGGATTCAAAGAATAGCCATATATATCAAGTAACTTATTGACGTGTTATTGACAATCATGTTCTAGGGACCCCGAGAATACACAAAGTGATCCCATAAAAGGCACCTAAGTTGATGACAATGACCAAGAAAATGATATGGAAGTGAGAGGTGGTGCAATCATAATTTAAATGTTTCAATGCAATCCCAATCACCACACTAATAATAGCACATGTGATTTTAAAATTAAAGCACACTCTAATCATCATAGACTTTAGCCAACATCCCAACTATGAAAAGAACAAAAATTTTTAAATTTTTCTATTTTTTTAGAGGGTGACACTATATACACTCCCCTATAAACCCACAAACTCGGAGAGTTGCCCACCCCCAAACTCAAAACATGCTATGTCCTCATAGCAAAGAGAACAAAAGCGTGCCTTGGGTTCGACGGACGACATGACACGACAAAACAGTAATTAACATAAAAATAAAACATACCTCATTGGGTTGCCTCCCAAGCAGCGCATTTGGTTAAAGTCGTTAGCCCGACTATGGTCCCCAAACTTACTTGGCCTTTGCTTTGCGGCCTTTGGACCATCTCTTTTCCTCGCGGGCACAAACGCCCTTCTCTTTCCATTTCAGCACTCCATTGTCAACACGTAGGGGTAAAGCCACATTTATTTTTGAAACTTTACACTTGTGCTTACCCCTTTTTCTTTTCTTTTTATTGGGGTTTCCACCCCCAAACTCAACTCTTTCAACCTGCAAAATACCATTCTCACAACCAAGATCAAGAGAGTTATCATGCACAAAAATATTTAAAAATATAGAATCAGATAAATCACTATAACTCTCCTCACTAACTCTCGATTTTGAAGGCCCTTGTGGTAAATGTGATGGATTCGACTCTTTATGGGAGTCGTGTGGGGAGTGATACGACCCGTTACTCCTAGAGTATTGGTCGGCCTTAATGTTACTAGCCAAGGGACAAACGTCCGCATTATCCCCACTTTTCTCACCTCCATTCACATCATATTTGACCATTGGTACATCATTTATGGCTCCTACAAAATCATCTTTGGGGGAGATTTTCTTATCATTTTTAGACATAACAAACTTGCATTCTTCCCCCATGCCTCTCAAGGACACCACCCCTTGACACACATCAATGGTGGCCTTAGTGTCAAACATAAATGGCCTCCCAAGCAGAATGGGAGTTTTCAGTTGTTCCTCACTTGATCCCTCCATGCACATTACATAAAAATCAATGGGGATAATGATTTTATCAATTTTAACCAACACCCCTTCAAGGACCCCTAAAGGTCTTTTAATTGAGAGATCCGCCAATTGCAAGTCTCTCATGGGTGGTTTCAACTCACATGCCCCCAAACTTCTAAAAACATGAAAGGGCATCACATTGACACTTGCCCCAAGATCTAACAAACCTTTAAAATTTTGACCCCTTACAGAAATTGGGATAGTGAAACACCCGGGGTCTTTTTGAACATGATTAACTTTTTCATTCTCATTAACATCATCATTATTATCAAAACAATTAATATTATCAAGAGAAGATAGAAATACCTCCTCGATTTCTTCACTCTCATCCCACACTGTCGTGATTGACTTTGCTTGCTCAGGTGGGTTCTTCTCTTTCATCAACTCTTGGGCAACCTTCACAAGTTGCTCTACTTGTGTGCCCATCTTTTCAAAAGCAGCATCTGTATTTCTATTACTTTCTTTGCATCTCCATCCTTAAGCTTGTTGAATTTGCCAGGCTCCCAAGGCTCTTTATCATGTTGTCAGGTGGTGGCACATGAAGAGGTTTTACTTGCTGATTATGATAGCCACCCATGGATTGTAGTTGCCATATTGGTTGCCTTGGGGTGGTGGCCTTGGTGCATATCCATTGAAAGCATGTGCTGTTCAGGATTATACAAGAAATTTGCTGCACTTGGACACATATTAGTCACATGAGATGATAAACCACAATTTGTACAATAATCAGTAATAACATTGGCACCAACAGAAGTGCCACAGGCAGTTAATTTATCAAATTTACTACTCAAGACTGCAATTTGCTTAGAAAGATTATCAGTAGCATTCAATTCAAGTACCCCCCTTGTTCTACCCCTCGAACTCTTTTGTTGAGAATTAGCACTCAACATCTCAAATAAAGCTTTAGTTTCTTCCGGGGTCTTGGCTCCTATCGAACCTCCAGCAGCATTGTCAACCATTGATTGACCATTGTCATTCAAGCCATCATAGAAGGCTTGGTTCAGTGAGGGTAGTGTGAAATTATGATGGGGACATTGCATTATCATCGTATTAAATCTTTCCCATGCCTCATGAAAGGGCTCCCCCACATCTTGGGAAAATGTCATCAATTTCTGTCTAAAACTAGCCAAAAGATGATGTGGGTAATATCTTTTAAGGAACACATCTTGCAATTCTACCCAAGTACTAATCTTTGCTCGGTGCAAGCATCGGCAACCATGTTTTAGCCACTCCCTTAAGAGTGTAAGGAAAACACTTTAGTCTAATTTGCTCCTCGATCACTCCCCTGTCTTAACAAAAATTGAGCAACAACAATAATATATTCTTTAAGGAACGTGAGTGCATCCTCACCGGGCAATCCGTGAAAGCTTGGCAACATGGCAAAGTATTGTCCTTTGACCTCTAAATTTTTAGGTGCATCGGACGGCACTATGCAAGAGGTAGATGTGTCTACCACAGGTCTCAGAAATCATTCATAGTTTGTGCAGGTGGTTACGCCATCTCGGCTTTTCTTCCTCTACCTCGGTGGTGGAGGGTTCGATTCGATGTCCGAATCTGAAAGAGAGGATTAAGAGGGGATCGCCCTCAAATTCTTCCTCAAGTCTATTTATGTTGTCGTCCAATGGCACCAATGTAGGCTTCAAAGAACGACGACCTTGCATTCACTACCTAACCTACTTGTTTACTTGCAACAAGTCCCCGGCAACGGCGCCAAAAACTTGATGGAGGAAAACTCCCTCTTGTAATAAAAACCGAGCAAGTGTACTCACTACCGGTGTAGCAGTATGCAATTGCAGGGGTCGAATCCACAGAGACTCGTTGGTAAACAAATAAGATGAACGTAGTGAATTTAGTAACAAAGGTTTATAATTTTGATTTGAAACTAAAGAGCATAAAATAAATAACAGAAACTAACTAAGCAAGAAAACAGATTATGAGCAGAGATTCGTAGATTGGATTTCACTTTACCATCATTCTATGCAAAATTTTACTTATAAAACATTAACTCAACTTCTAGGGTTCATTCACTTGAGCTAGGATCGACACGGTTAGGTGGCCGAATTACAATCCTAAAAACTCTTTTAATATTGCAGTTTCTATTACGGTTCCACAATACACCAAGAATAAATTAAGCACACAAGAATTAAAGAACCTAACATTAATCGATTTCTATTACGGCCTCAATTAAAGTTATTCAATCAATAGTGGTCTATGTATCAAAATCCCAAATTAATGGCGAATTCGATACCCAATTATTCAAAGACGAGTTCGTATCTTAACATACGTCTCGAATCCAAGAACAAGAAATTAAAATCTATTGATGAACTAGAAGGAATTAAATAGAAAGAATTAAAATATTACTGCATAGAAATCCGGTAAAGGTTCGACCAATCTACAAATCTAAGAAATTTAGCTACTCATAATTAATAAATAATAAAACCTGAAATTCGGAATTGATCTTCCTCTTCCACGAAATTGTTCCAAGAAAAACAAAAAAAAATAAAATATGATATATGATATCTAATATGTAATCTGTACTAACATGGTATAGTGAGTATAAATAAAGAATAGGGCAAGACTAGGTCAAAAGCGAGAAAAGACTAATATGCCCCCTCGAGGAAATACGTCGAATTGTTCTTTGATTGAAGGCGTGAGCGCGGCCGCTCAAGTTGGATAGCGTCGCCCTAGCTTGGCCGAGAGATTGGCCACAATTCTTTGTTGTAGCGCGACCGCAGTGCAGGATAGCGCGGACGCCCTTGTTTTGCCTTGGCCCACTGCAGTGTTTCCTTCTTGGCCCCAAATTCTTGTGCTGTTCTAGGCCATATTGGCCCCATTCAATCCCACGTTGGTAGGCCTCCTTAGCAATGGCCCATTTTCCTCGGCCAAATACCATGCATACGATGGCCTTGATTTAGTATTAGTTATTATTCGTTTCGTCCCTCTATTTTGCGAAATGCACTTTGACCATTTTAATGACTTCTTTTGCGCTTCGCTCTTTGGACTTTTATTTTTCATTTTATCCAGGAATTTTTATATATTAAATTCGTCCGAAAATTCCATATTCCCGGTTACCCCCTGAATTTTCCAATATTTCCCATTTAGTCCAAAAGCTTCCAAATGCCAGTTTAGTCCTTGAGCTCCGCTCCACTTTATTCCTTTTGCACTTTTTAGCCATAAAATGCACCTTTAATCAGCTATATACCCTGTACTCATAAAATACACACAAGCCACATCAAATATATATAAAACTCGGAAATCGAACACAAAGAAAGCCTAAAAGTGCATCATTTGGATGGGTAAATACACATCCATCAGGTGGTCATACCTTCACATATGGTGGTGCAGGAATATGTGAGGGGGAGACAATTGCTAAAGAGGAAAGAGATTTTTTTATTTTTTTTGATAAAATTTTAGTACCTTGGTGGATCGAAAATTGATTGGAATACGAAACCTGATCTTTGTCGTTGGGGAAGGTGATACAACTCTTTGTTTATAAATGATATCACGTTGAGAAGACAATATACTTCACTTCGTCGTGTCACAATTCCGTCTCTCAGATAGAAAATGTGACAATGGTTATAAATTATAAAGACATGATTTAAAGGTCGAAACCACGCTTTGATGCCATGATAATATATATGGAGAACACAAAATATATTATGTATTATTTCTATCTCAAAGTTTACATAAGTAAGATCACTCATATTTTTTCTTAAATCATATGAGTCCTAATTCTAATAGTAATATGAGTTTAACAAACCATCTTATTCTAACATGAATCTAATTCTAATTGATAATACTCCTAAAATATACTCCCTTCGTCCCCCGTGAATGGAAACTTATTTCTATTTTGGTTCGTTCCACGTGAATGCAAATTTTTCAAAATGGCAAAGAATATTCACTATTCCACCCACTCATTCTCTCTCCTACTTCACTTTTACACTCACAACATTCTCTCTCCTCACTATTCCTCCCACTCATTCTCTCTCTTATTTAATTTTTCATACTCACAACATTTAACTTTTTCTCTTTCTTACATCACTTTTCCTTAATTTTCATATCCAAAAAGTTAGTTCACATTCACGTGAGACGGAGGGAGTATCTCTCTCCAAAGTTGACTGAAGGTAACAAAATACTTTCCTTTCCTTAATATCTCTCAATATCTTAACATAATTTCCTTTCCTTAAAAATCTCTCCTAATATCCTAACAAATACTCCCTCGTCCCGCCCGATATAGAATTCTATCTCCCGATATGAAAATTAAAAAATAATAATTTTATTCTAGAAAGTGATTATTGGTTTGGATTAAAAGATTTAAACCTTTATGGTTAATTTCTAATGATTTCTCAATAAAATTTTCTTACTATACAAATTACAAATTAGTGAGTAATTCGTCGAGATTTAACGGACATATTAAGGCTTATTATTACTTATTGCTATAATCTGTAATTTCATTTAAATAAACGAAAATAATATATTAGATTTATATCCAACAATAAAAAAGTGAGACGATCATTTTGGGACAGATGGAGTATCCTGTACACACAGAAAATTACATTACTATATTCAGACTAACTTCATTTAGCCTATATGTGTTGGGATGGACAAACATATTTTGGTTACAGAAATCTATTTTTATTATAAAAATAAAAATGTGTGTACACTTGATCACCGATTTTTTAAGAGAAGGAGAAGATATAATTTACACAAAGTTGCGTAATGATTTGAGCTTATAAAATTTACACAAACTTGCTCACAAAATTATATTTGACAAACAGTAGTTTGGTAGGCTATTTTGTCTTTCAATTATATAGTCATTAATTAAATGAATCAAATATTAATCAATTTACAGTAGGATAACAATTCAATTATCAAATTATTCTTAGTCAATAGCATATTTGAAATGAATGTCCAAAAAGTTTTGAAATTTGCTCTTGATCAAGAGCAAATTTGAAATTTTTTTGGATATCCATTATGGGTCGGAGGGGGTATTTTTCATTATTGTATGCATAAACTTTATTTACCAGGAGAGTGTAACATTGTTTAGCAAATCAAGTACGCATTCAAATGCATAAACATAATGTATAATGAATTCTCAAGTTATAGCTTAACAATGAGAAGTTCCATCCATTCTTCGGTAAAACAATTTTGAGATCAAATTTTGTGATTCCATAAATTCACTAAAAATAAAAATGTTAAATAGGAACATGAATTTAGTTGTCCATGCTGATCCTGATGACCTTAGGAAGGGTGAGTTTCATCTTCTTCGTGATAAAATCAATTTCATTTCCGTCTACCTTGATTCAAATTCAATTGTTGTTTTGGGAGCATTTTTGCTAATTAGTGATGATAGTTTCAGTTAGCCGATCAACAGATTCGAAAGCAATCACATAAATTTTATTTTTGCAGCTGAAGGAGTATTTCAGAATATGCTTTCCTTATTTTGCCCAATAGTACTTAAGTTTCTTAATAATATTCACTTCTTCTTCTGGAGGCCATGAAATCACTAAAAGCACTGGATATGCTGGTGGAAGGATTGCCTGCGGTAGGCCATAACATTCCATTATTTACTCCGAAACTTCTAGTGCTTGAATAACACAAAAGCCTAATGATGTACTCCCTCCGTCCCACGTTAGTTGAGACTAACTTTTTGGGCACACCAATTAAGGAAAAGTAAGTGAGAGAAAAAGTGAAAGAAAATGTTGTGAGTATGAAGAATTAAATAGGAGAGAGAATGAGTGGGAGGAATAGTTAGGAGAGAGAATGTTGTGAGTGTAAAAGTAAAGTAGGAGAGAGAATGAGTGGGGTAAATAGTGAAGATTCCTTTGCCATTTTGGGCAGTCTCAACTAACGTGGGACGGCCCAAAAGGGAAAGAAGTCTCAACTAACGTGGGACGGAGGGAGTATATAGCTAAAATAGCTCACATCATGGTAAAAAACTGTCTAAATAAGATACAAATCCCAATAAACTATTAGAGAAGAAGGTACACATATCTCTTGAAGCATTATGAGTTTGATGAAGTATATGTAAAAATGGCTATAAAGAAATAAGTAATACTCCCTCCGTCCCAAAATAAATGTTAAAAAGAATACTAACTTTTGTCAAAATACAAAAGTCTAATGTTGTATATAGCTAAAATAGCTTACATCAAAGTAAAAAAACTGTCTAAAACTTAAACAAAAAATAAGTAAACGAAAAAAGAAAAAAAAAATAAAACGTCAAATTTTGTGACTTGCCTTCGCATTTCTATTCATGTATTTCGTGACCTTTCATGTATAAAGGGTGAAACTAAACTCTCAATGTAAGTATCAGCATCAAGTTGATCAACATAGACTTGAGAGAGATGAATATATGGATTCTTGAATGATTTACTTTTGAGATCAAACAAAAAAATGCGGTGGTTGAATTCCAATAAACTAAAATTTTTTCCATTTCAAGGAGCAGACACTATCTGCAGTACAACATCATGGAGATGTCAATTTTCCACAAAAGACTGGTATGTTACCATGAAAAATTCATAACATAATCCTAGAAATGAATAAGTCATCTAAATTTTATTAGATAGATACAAAAATAAAAAATGTCTTTATTTTATCTGCTTCTTCAATGTACATCATGAAGACGGGTATGTCACCATGTCCAACATTGTTGAAAGAACCTTCTCCGCAACTAACCCTTTACTCAAGCATACCCATGTCATGGAATTTGGTCTCATTTGGTATTTTAACAATCTCTTTCACAACTGCAACCAAATCAAAAAGAAAAACAAAATGAGCATTGAACATAAACATCTATTTGATGCCTAGATTCTTTTTAAAAATTGTAAAAACATAACTTTCCACCATCTAGATTCTTTTTAATAACCATGCTTAAAATTCTTAAATTAACTCATCAGCAGTAGCACAATAAAACTGATAGTTTCTGAAACAAACATCAAAAATAATGAAATTAAAGAAATAGAAAAACATATACTCCCTCCGTCCCACTCCAATGTGGACTTATTTCCTTTTTGGGATGTCTCACTCCATTGTGAACTGCTCAAAATGACAAAGAATCTTTACTATTTCATTTCCACCCACTCATTCTCTCTCCTACTTTACTTTTACACTCACAACATTCTCTCTCCTAACTATTCCTCCCACTTATTCCTCTCACTCATTCTCTCTCCTATTTAATTTTTCATACTCACAAACACCTCCTCCACTTATTTCTCTCTCCTACTTTTCCTTAATTCTCGTGCCCAAAAAGTTGGTTTACAATGGAGTGGGACGGAGGGAGTATAATGAGTGGGAGATTTTACAAAGCTACATTAGTTTCATAATCCTTACTGTGACATATTGTACTTACTTAAGACTATTAAATTTTTCATTAAGACTTGTTCATTACTCTAATTGATAAAAAAAAAAAAAAAAAAAATTGTGCCAAGTGAAGTGGAATAGACCAAAATAATTAATTTAGTGCCAAGTGAAGGGAATTATTTGCAATTACAGTAAAACTGTAACTCATAGAAAATGAGAGAGAGAGAGAGAGAGAGAGAGAGAGAGAGAGAGAGAGAGAGAGAGAGAGAGAGAGAGAGAGAGAGAGAGTGTGTCTTACCTTTATAGCGTAGAAGAAAGTCTTTCACAGTAGAAATTCTGAACTCAATACTTGACATTAACTACATCAGTAGAAGTTACAAATAGTCAAGTTAACTACATAAATATAATCACTTACAAACTCCATTCCAAAATCACATGATTAACTTATTAATATTTATATATTAAAATTACCTCACAGTTTGTGAAAAATTTCTTTAACACCACATTACTTGTGGTATCATGCGTCTGACCATCTTTTTCACAAATGAGAATTTTGAGACCTTTTTTACTGGTGACTCTTGATATTGCCACATACAACTGATCGTGGCTAAAGACAGGTCGGGAAAGGTAGAGCCCAACTTGTGAAAGTGATTTTCCCTGACTCTTATTTATAGTCATAGCCAAGCAAACGACCAAAGGGAATTATCTCCGTTGAAACTTCACGAAAAATTTTGTCAAATTTGATGGGCTCAAGATCATTCTAGGAATAAAAACCTTCATTCTAACATTTTTACCCAACAATATTTTTGCTTCAACTACGTGCTTTCCAAGATTTGTGACAATCATTCTTGTTCCATTGCATAATTCTGAACCATGATCAATATTCCTGAGCAGCATGACCATACACCCAACTTTAAGCTTGATGATGTGATTTGACAATCTCGAGCATCTAATCGTATTTAGAAACTCAACTGAAAAAACATCCTAATGTCCTGTAATATAATATGAAAATTGACCAAAACAGTAACATGTCTGGCTTTTATAAATTTGATTGCATGTCTCGGGAAAAATGGGAGTGAAGAATGAGGAAGAGGCATGGGCCTCTTTTCTTTTTCTTGGACAAAATTCAATTTTGATATGAGTTAAATTTACTATTAGACCCTCATTTGAAATTATCTTGTACTGTACAAAATAAAATAAAGAGGTATCATTCTCTTGAAATAATGGGCCGCTAAGTCAAATGTTGTTATCTTGAAATTTTAAATTTAATCTGCAGCTAATATAATGGCAATAATCCTATAATTAATTACATTAATGGATAAAAATATGCAATGAATACTATAAATATCGTTATACCATATCAATTTATTTTTTTAATTATTAACCACCTAATTTCAAAATTTTAAAACGAAATAGGCAAATTGAAAATACACTCTTTCTAAGGTGAAACTACACATCTATATATATTATCGATTTTTTTAACGTGTGCCTTACGTTTCTTAAATAAGAAAACTAATATATTTATATGCTTCCATAAATATGCAAGTTTACATATACAATAAAATATTCTATAATTATGAAAATAAATAGGTTAAAGTAAATATAATTATGAAAATGAGTAAGTTAAAATAAGTTTAATAAATATATTGATTTCTTTATTTAATAATCTTAACGTGTACCCTTAATGGTACACGTTTGAAAAACGGATATATTATATATGAGCGTCCTATTTCATTCTCTTATCGTGCCACAAGTAATTATAACGTGTAATTTCATGTGTCATTATTGACCCTGATTGGATTTTATTTGATTATAAATTAAAATCAATTTAAAATATTTATCAAATGAGTTATCTAACATATTTGAAATTTCAAATCTCTATAACTAACCCTAAATATGTGTTACCTAAGATGTATTATAATTCAAATCTCAATAACAAATTCAAATATGTTCACACATTTAGCTAATTCTCAGACTTGTAGTTACGGGTGAGACTCTCATCTTACTTATTTTTTGTATATTCATTTGAGTTTATCATGTAGTATTTAGACTTATTTTCTCAATTAAACTAAGTAAACTACATTGACTCCTACCTATCTCATCTAATCCTTATATATTCACGTTAGTTTATAATCTTTTATTTATTTTTCACTCATCATGTTTCATTTTTTTTTCTCGTATACACCTGTACTCCCTTTTTTTTCTTTTTTCTTTTTTTTTTGCTTCTTTTTACTAAAATGTCAATTAATTCAAGATAGTGATAAGAAAAGATGCATCATAGTATTATTGATATTAGCAAACCCCCTTTCATTATACTCCCTCCTTCCATAATAAATGTTTTATTTGATCAACTAAATTGAATTTTTAAACTTCAAGTTTTTTCACATATATAATAAAATATGAAAAACAATTTGGTAATTAATCAGAGAAAGTTATTTTGCATCTCATTTCCCAAATAAATGTTGCATTTTGATATTTTTGGTCTACGTGATTAAATTTGAATAAAATTTTAAAATTAATTATTTTCATAGTGTTCTAAAATTATTATTAATGCATAAATAAAAAAATATCTATAAATATTTTTAGAAATCAAATTAACTAAAAAATATCAAGAAATAATACAACCATGATATTAGAGGTGTCCCATGTGAGTATGAATTATTTGAAAAGTTGGTCCTCTAAATGATGGATCATTTTTCTAACGAATGCCTCAATATATTACTAATGAATTTAGTGAAACACAGAGCATCTCTATACCAGTGTTCTAAAAGACCCCGCCTAAGGGCGCCTAGGCGCCTTGGCCCAGCCTCTCCAACGCGCAGTTAAGCCTCGCCAGCCCGACTAATCCCGACTAATCCCGACTAGTCCCCGACTAGTCTCCGCCTAGGCGCTAGGCCCGGCTCCACCGCCTAGCATCCGCCTAGCGCTTTTTAGAACCTTGCTCTATACAATGGTACATTCAATAATTTTTCTTCTCCAATATAGTGACTGAGCTCATTTCAGAATAAATTGATAGACTTCTACCCATAACTAATATTATTGCCCTTTCATGGGTAGAAAATAGAAAAATACACCATTGACAATATCTATGATCTATCCAACTCCAGATTCCATGCATATATATTGATTATACAATACTCTAAAAGAAAAATCCTATTAAAACAACATCATCATTCTGAGGTTTTGCAGCCCCTTCTGTATCTCACGGCTCTTGCCAAGGCCCTACATAAGGATGAAAAATAAAATGTTCAATGAATGAATGTCTATTTTCTCCTAAATAAAACCCAATTTGAGGGTACGTACCCTTAGTGTTGTTGTTCATTGTAGTCTTCTTCGGAGATGCTTCCTTGATCTCATATGCCGATTCATCCTACAACATAAGTGTTAAGATTTTATGAATCTCAAAAATAATTTCAAACATTTCAACTTACCAGCATATAACATGGGACTATGCAACACAAAAACATAAGCAAATTGGAGAAGAAAAGATGAATATGGAATTACCTAGAGTCGACAAGATAGTTGTGAGGAAAAGAAACGAATAGAATGATAATCCCGAAGTCGAGTGTTTGGTAGGAAAAAGACAACATTATAAATCACCCTCTTCCCCGGGATTAGCTTCTTATCCCCTCCTTATTTATTCCAATGGAAGGGTGGTATTATTAATAAGGGTATTAGAAGATGGTGTATAAAAATATTTTTGACGAAACTACTCTCAATATATATGTCAACTATTAAATGGCTTGATCTTTCATATTAAATTGTCTCTATACAAAATGTTAACAAGTTGTCAATTTAGATAAAAAGAAGTGCTAATTTTCTTTAATTGTGCCCTTGATTGTCTCTTGTTAATTGTTACAGGTAATTTGGTCTTTAAAAAAACAATGTCTTGTTTTATGCGGTTTCTATCAAACAAAAGTTTGTATTTTCAATCAGGATTATTAGGAAGCATCATTATTAATCCTAGGATTAACAATCCCCTCACTATTAATACGGGCTAATCCCACTCGGCTACCAAACGAGCCTTTAGATTATATTGTGGTTATAAATAAGGAATATGATAATTCCTTGTATAGGCATACGTACTTTAGATTATATTGTGGTTATAAATAAGGAATATGATAATTCCTTGTATAGGCATACGTACGGGATTCCTAATTTACAGGGATTTGGTAAACAAATTCATCATTAACTTGGTCAATTTTCATATCATATTATAATTGAACCATCATTTCCTAAAAAAGTTTTATTAAGAAGTAAGATTATTCAATTTTAAATGTTGAATTAATTATTTTCTTCAAATAAATATGAACAAATTAAAATTCAACATATTAAAATGAATTGACCTTATGAAAAATGTGTTTTTTTTAGTGATAAAAAAACAATACAACCGATGCTCAAAAACACAAGAATTGACGCTCAACAAACACTTTAACAGGCAAAAATAATAATACATGAACTGGTAAAGCAAAGTACTTGCACCGGCACAACCAATATCAATATGAGTGATGCCGATGTATTTTGAGAGTGTCTTAGTATGTGTTTAATAGCGTTAGTCCATGGTTACATAGTGCTGATATATGTATTTAGAATCCCGATTGCAGTTATGAAAAGTGTTAGAAAATGTTGAGAAATTTTGATTACTTACAAAAATGGCATTACACATTTTGAAAATAAGTTTCATTTGTTTACAAAAATGTCACCGCCCGATTCAAGTCCCAAAAAAAAGAAGATATTTTTCCAAAATCTTAAAAAGAATACGTTTTATTTCAAAATTTGGGCTATTAATATTGTTACTCCATACTATTCATGTAAATTCTCTTCAAACGTTTTTAATTACGATTCATCAATATAAAAAGATAGGAATAGTAATTTAGAAAATAGGATAAGAACGTTTAGTTGACGGGGCAAATATTAAATGTAACGTCTTTTTGAAGAATTCAATTCATTCATCTATTTTAAATTTTAATTTCTTTTTTTTAGAAAATAATTGACCAATGGGAGAATTACATAATGCCATGTCATAATAGTGACATGGCTTAATGTGAGGGCTTTAAGGGCTCGTTTGGTAGGCCGATAGGATTAGCCTGTGTTAATAGTGTGTTAACAGTGGGGGATTATTAATCAGGGGATTAATAACACCACCCTTTTCTTGGGGGATTAATATGAAGGGGTTAGAGGGGATAAGAGTGGATAAGAAGCTTATCCGAGTTGTACCCAGGATTATTACTCCCATTGCATTTAGCCTACCAAACATCAAGATTATTGGACTAATAATCATATCCAACTCTAATCAGGCTACCAAACGACCCCTAAATGTTTGTCTTTTAATATACTCCCTCCGTCCCACTATACTTGACACTTCTTTCCATTTTGGGCCGTCCCACTATACTTGACACCTTCCAAAAATAATCAAGTTTTTATATTTTTATATTCACTCTACCCCACCACTCATTCTCTCTCTTCATTTTCTACCACACATTTATTCAACCAACACTACTATTTACCCTACTCATTCTCTCTCTTCATTTTCCACCACACATTTTTTTTATTTTATTCTTTTTCCTTGGTTTTTGAACCCACCCCTTGGGTGTCTAGTATAGTGGGACGGAGGGAGTATTATATAGATATGTTCCAAATAAAAATTAAAATCTAAACTTTACAAATGAAAATAAAAAATAATAATGTATATTCATCAAAAGTATCTTCACCGTTTTCTTCCCCACCACGCTACTGCCCACCACCACCAACGGTCCATCACCACCATCAATAACACAATCAGCACCCTGCCTGCCGCCAACCACTATAGACCACCATTGCCTCCTTCAATATTAGGGGTGTAAATGGTTCGGTTGAAATCGCGATTTGAGATAAAACCGAATTAAATCATGAGGTTTGGTTTGACTTTCAAGTATGAATGATTCGATTCTTTCCTAAATATCAAATCACATGGTTCGATTTGAATTGTGGTCTGACCCTCCCAAATCAAATCAAAATCGAATCTAACCAAATCAAATCGCAGTTTGAAATCGCGAGACCAAACCGCCAGACCAAAACACCAGATCAAACCACATTAAATAAGCTAATCATAACATGCGTTTTGTATCTTATTTAATATTTTCGTATTTATTAATATTTACTGTTAGATTAATAAAAAAACCTACATTTAATATACTAATCCTAAACCCATTTTGTATCTTATTTAATATTACTTTCATCATTTGTTATCTTTCTTGCGACACATAAATAACCAAATTATCTCCACGATTGACATTGTAAAGTATTTTTTTCTTCCTTCGGCATCTCTTTTCCTCTAGTCTCTCTCTTCCTACAATTTTCCTTTTAAACACCCACATCTTTCACTCTTTCTTCGTGATAACGAAAATTTAAAATAAATCTGATAATTAGTTGTGATCAAAATTTGGTTTGAACCATATTCTGAAACATGGTATGAACCACAGTCTGAGCCGTGATTTGAACCACAAAATTGAACCGCGATTTCCAAACCATAGCGGTTTTGTTTGGTTTTATTTGGATTTTTTCATGATTCAGTTCGGTTTAAAATTTTTTCAAACCGATAACTAGTGGTTTGATCCGTAAATTCCCCCAAATCAAACTATTTACACCCCCAATCAATATCAACAACACAACGGCCCACCACCCCGGCTCACCACCATCTTTCCTGCCACCACCAAACAACAACAATTTAAAATCAGATAAACCAAAGTAAACAATAATAATCTAAAATCAAACATCAGATATCAGATATTCAAATGGTTTCGTACATACCAACAATTAAAAAATATCCAAAATCAAACAACATAATCTTAGACCTACACACACATGAACACATATCTCGATCCAACAAACACGCATACAAAAACACCAGAGATCTATACAAATCTGTGGATTTACACACACGAACACATACATGAACACACACACACACGAAAAAACACACTAGATCTACACAGATTTGTAGTTGAAAATATACACACCAAAATTCGAGCGAGAGGAAGAGAGAGAAAGTAAGAGAAAGAGAGAGAGCGAGAGAGAGTTATCTAAAGTTTAAGGTGGCGGCTACGACGAAGGCGGTGGCGATGATGGTGACGTTGTATAAGGGATAACAATTTGACCGAACCCGATCTGTATCGAAGGCGATCTGATCTGAAAAATTCGGATATGGTTTTAATTTTTTATGACCCAATCGGGTTCAGACCGGGTTCGGTATCACTGTTGACCCGACCCGACCCGATCTCAAATATGTATATAAGTAAAAATTAGAAATTAGGGTATATATATACCTCTCTTTCTCTATAGCGAAGCGGCGCTTTTTCTCTCTCTATCCGCTCTCTCCCTCTCTGCTATTCTCTCTCTCCGCTCCGCTCGTCTCTCTCCGCTCGTCTCTCTCTCTCTCCAATCCGAACCCAATCCAGTTCAAGAGTTATAATTCCCCTCATATTTTGAGTTTTTAACATGAATTTGACCATTTTGATTCGAAATTGGTCTATAAGTATACAAAGATTGCGTCTTGTAAGAATTTGAAGATAGTTTGATTTGATTTTGAAAAGTCAAATTTCGACTGTTTTGATATATTTTGTTGGTATATTTTGTTGGTATATTTTGTTTGTGTATTTTGAAAAGTCAAAACTGGATCGAATCGGATCGAAGTTCGGATCGGCCAGCTTCAAATTAGATCGGGTTCAATAAATGATTTAAAGTGTTCGAATCGGGTTCGGATTAGGCCTGATCCGATTCGAACCCGATCCATTGTCATCCCTATGTGGGTGGATGTCAAGGTGATGCAACGGTGAATGGCCATAATAGAGACCAAAAATAGGTGAATGGTTCTGTGGAAATGAATTCAAAGGGGAGGCAAACCATAGATCATCGCCGAAATTAGGAGTTGCAGACAGATCCATGGTTGATCTAGTGCTTCTTGTGAGGCGACGGATTGAGAGAGAAGTGGGGAAGAGGGAGGATGATATTGAGGGGAGGAGCTGTTTTTAGGTTTTTTACTATGGGTGAGTTAGGGTAGTATAGTTAAGTGGGGTGGGCCAGTCCAATTAAGGTTGATAGTTATGATAAGTTAAATGGGTAGGGTTTCAATTTAAGATGATTAGAACAAATTGGGTGGGATATATCCAATATAAAAATAATATACACTTTTCATTTTGGGACGTAGTAATAAGTTGAGTGAGATGTCTAAAATGGAAAAAAACTCCTATATCGAATGGGACATAGATAGTAATAAGTGAATTGTTATTGTTAGTGAAGCATTGTCTATTTTAAAGAATAAAGTAATTAAAAACTTTGATCTTGAAAGAGTGAGAATTTATGTGATTATTCTCTTTCCTAATTCTAGCCAAAAATGTGAGTTTGGTAAGTAGGATTTTTGACTTTCTTGTCAAAGATTTAGATATTTAAATGTTAATTATATTGTATATATTTTTATACTATCCCCGTCCCGATCGAAGTGTCCCAACTTTTCATTTTGGTGTCCCATTTGAAAGAGTGAGAATTGTTATTGTTAGTGTAGCATTGTCTATTTTAAAGAAGAGAATTTGCCCCATAAGTTTCTTTTGGAACAAATCACTTTTCACTAAGTTTCTCATTGTATTAAAATGATCAGAAAGTTCTTTTTACAAGTGAATTTCCAATTTTGCCCTCACAATATTCTAAAAATATAATACAACATTCTGACAATAAAATACAACATTCTGATATTTTAAAAAAAAAAAAAACAATTTTTTTTTTAATTTTTTGAAAATATAATACAACACTCTGAAAATATAATACAACACTCTGAATATAATACAACATTCTGAAAATATAATACAACATTCTGAAAATATAATACAGCATTCTGATTTTTTTAAAAAAAAAAATTTGAAAATATAATACAACATTCTGAAAATATAATACAACATTCTAAATATAATACAACATTCTGAAAAATATAATACAACATTCTTTGGGGGGTATTTTCGTTCAAAAAGACAAAAAATTGATACACTCATTTAAAAGGAACTTATTGAGCATAGATTTTAAAAAAGAAACTTATGGGGCAATGACCCTTTAAAAAGAAGGGACTATGCCCGATAAGTTCTAAAAAAGTTTCATAATGCCCGATAAGTTCCTTCCCCATGTTGTATTATGATGTTGTGTTATGTTTCGAAAATACAACATCAATTAAGGCCATAATACTGTATTTCGGCGGCCGTCGGTGACCGGAGTCCGAAGCCCATGGACCGGCGACCAGATTTCGACATCCGGCGACCGGATTCCGGCGATCGGCGGCCGGATTCCGGCCAAAAAATGTCGAATTTCGGTGAAAATTGACAGTATTCCGACGAAAATTGACCGGAATTCGTCATGCGGCGATAGCAGACGGAGGCGGCGGAGCTGGGCTATGGCGGAGGCGGTGGTGCGGATGCAATATTATGATTTTAAACTACTGCATAACTAAATGTTGTATTATACATAATACAACATGAGAACTTATGGGGCATTTTTATACAATGAGAAATTTAGTGAAAAGTGATTTGTTCCAAAAGGAACTTATGGGGGCAAATTCCCTTTAAAAAATAAAGTATATCTTTATTTATTTAAATATATTGTGATTGATTAATTTAGTACTAACAATACTAATAGGTCTCTTTGTTTTTGTTTAGTGTCAATCCTTTTGTTTTCTTATATGATTAAGTTCGCTATAAAGAATAAAGAGATTAATTGGAAAAACTTTTCAAAGTTGCATATAAATGAAGAGCCTTCATAATAGTGAAGTGTCAAACATTCAAGAATTTTTTGAAAGAGAAAACTCATTATACCTCTCGAATTCAAGATTGATTTTAGATTGTGTGTGCAGTTGTTTTACTTTTTTTATCTTTATTCTTTCACTAATTATTATTTGATGTTGGAAAAAATAGTGGGTGTGAAGGAAATTTGAGATTATTTCCTAAATGGGTTATTTATTAAATGACCAAATTGATTATGGATTTGTATTCTACTCCATGAGAACATTAAAATCGAATATTTATTTGTCCAAGATGATTGATGGATGGATGAATGAAATATTAAGGCTCAAAGATGATGGGTTGGAAGTGGGAAAAAGATGTTATCCCACATTGAATGGGAATGTGAAAGTTAGATAGTTTAAATACTACTACACTTTATGTAAGGAGTAATTGTGTGTGGCATAGAGGCTCTCTCTCGCGCACGGGTGCGCAGGGGGGGGTGCAAATCATGGTCCAAAATAGGCTTGGAGCTACCGAACTCATGTGCGTACGCGTCCTGCGGACACGAATGTAGCTCCAAAATAGGCTTGAATTTTTGATTTCAAAAATTTATTTTGATTTCGGAAATTACTCCCATTTACTCATTGTAACTGTAACTGAAATGAGTTAATTCGATTTTAATTTCTCCTCCTTGTAACAGCCAAATCAGAATCAAATACGAAATTATTACTGTAATAATTTCGTGATTATGGTTGATTTTATGGTTGATTATCAGTTTTGATTTCAAGGCAGCTATAAAATGGAGTCTTCACAAATCATTTGACACACCAGTTTTCCTGCAACTCTCTTTGCTGCATATTGTTCAAATCTTCATTTGGCCTCCTTGCATACTGCATCGTGGTGATACTGTCTAGGCACACTGCCAATTCGCCGGGAACTTTAGGTGCAAAGTGCTCCCGGTCCGCACGTTCTATCATGGGAGACTCGCGTCCAAGGCAGCCTCAAGCACTATTGGTGAGGGGACGAATAAGTCTTAAGGAGACTGATTCATCAGGGCTCGTGCACAACCGTGTTGCTGCCATATTATTTTTTCATTTCCAGTTTATATTTCATTGCGCTTAAATTATTTACGTTTCCGTAATTTTTATTTGTAATTTCTTTTCTTCTGTATTTGCAAATTTTGCTAACAATCTTAAGACTTATTCGTTACAGAAGGGAAGGAGTTACAGAAAATCAATCAGACTAATAATCTGCTTCTGTTTCAGAAATGGCAACTGAGACTAACAAAGCTAGAACTGAAACTGTGAATGTGACCCAAACTGGAACTGGAAATGGCTCTGGTTCTCAAGGCACTTCTATTGTGACTAATCCTCAAACAGTGCACATCTAAACCCCCCATGCTGAAAAGCCTGAAAAATTTGTTGGCCATGACTTTAAGAGGTGGCAACAGAAAATGTTTTTCTACTTAACCACTCTGAATTTGGCTAAGTATCTGAAAGAAGATATGCCAGTTGTGGCTGAGAATGAGACAGATGTGACAACCGTGGCTGCGGTTGATGCTTGGAAACATGGGGAATTCCTTTGCAAGAACTATGTTCTTAATGGCTTGTCTGATTCTCTCTATAATGTGTATAGGGGGAAGAAGAATGCTAAGGAACTATGGGAGTCCTTGGAACACAAGTATAAAATTGAGGATGCGGGAACAAAGAAGTGTATTGTTGCCCGTTTCCTTGATTTTAAGATGGTGGACTCTAAGACCGTGAAAACTCAAGTTGATGAGTTGCAAACAATTTATCATGAGATTGATGCCGAGGGCATGGTTCTTAGTGAGAGTTTTCAAGTGGCTGCAATGATTGAAAAGTTGCCTCCAGCTTGGAATGACTTTAAGAACTACTTGAAGCATAAGCAAAAGGAGATGAATCTTGAAGGGCTCATTCTTCGGCTTAGCATTGAGGAAGGCAATAGAGTTGCCGAGAAAAAGTTTAACCCAAGTGTGGCCAAAGCTAATGTGGTGGAGCATGGCCAAAGCTCCAAAGGCAAAGGCAAAGGCAAGGGGAAAGCTAAGGTTGAAACAACTAGAAGGTCGTTCAACTTGAAGCCTCAAGGTGGGGTTTCCAAGAAGAGGTTCACAGGAACTTGTTACAATTGTGGTGGTGAAGGCCACAAGGCATCAACATGTAGGGCTCCTAAGAAGGCTCGTGAAGTGAACATGGTGGATGACATTGCTAGAGATGTGTCCGATATGCACCTTGCGACGGTAGTTTCCGAGGTGAATATGGTGGGTTCGAATCCAAATCAGTGGTGGATTGACACCGGTGCTACTAAACATGTGTGCTCCAACAAAGACATGTTTAGTACTTTTGAAGCTATGGAAAATGGCGAAAAGTTGTTTATGGGGAATTCGACCACTTCCGACATCAAAGGTCAAGGGAAGGTGGTTTTAAAGATGACATCCGACAAGGAATTGACTCTCAACAATGTACTTTATGTGCCCGATATCCGGAAGAACTTGGTGTCCGGCTCGCTTTTAATTAAGCATGGTTTTCGTATTGTGTTCGAGTCCGATGTTGTCACTATGTCCAAGAATGGAATGTTTGTAGGAAAAGGTTATGTGAATGATGGGATGTTTAAGCTTAGTGTTATGGTAGTGAAACCGAATGTAATGGCTACTAAGCCCAAAGTTAATGAAATGAATAATTCTTCCGTTTACTTGCTTGAGTCTTCCCATATGTGGCATGGTAGATTAGTACATGTTAATTATGATGCTATTCGTAGAATAATTAACTTGAACTATATACCAAAATTTAAAGTTGATTGCAAACACAAATGTGAACCTTGTGTTGAAGCAAAATTTACAAAACCTTCATTCCATTCAATAACAAGAAATAGTGAACCACTCGAGTTAGTTCACACGGACTTATGTGACTTTAAATCAACACAATCACGTGGTGGCAATAAGTACTTCTTAACTTTTGTTGATGATAGCACAAAATATTGCTATGTGTATCTTATCAAAAGTAAAGATGAAAGTAGCATAGAGAAGTTTATTCTCTATAAAAATGAAGTTGAGAATCAATTAAACCGGAAAATTAAGGTGCTAAGAAGTGATCGTGGTGGGGAATATGAGTCTCCATTTGAGGCAATTTGTGCTCAAAACGGAATTAAACATGTAACCATAGCACCTTATACACCCCAACAAAACGGTGTTGCCGAACGAAAAAATCGAACATTGGAAGAAGCAATGAATGCCATGTTGATAAGTTCGGGATTACCTTCTAACATGTGGGGAGAAGCCGTGTTGTAGGCAAATTATGTGTTAAATAAGGTACCTCGAAAGAAACTAAACAAAAGCCCATATGAATTATGGCATGGAAGAGCACCATGTTATAAATACTTGCGAGTGTGGGGGTGTCTTGCGAAGGTAGCTGTACCTCCACCTAAAAGGGTGAAAGTTGGTCCTAAGACTGTTGATTGCATATTTATTTGATATGCACAAAACAGTTGTGCTTATAGATTTCTTGTTCATGAATCTAAAATTCAAGATATACACAAGAATACTATAATGGAATCAAGAAATGCTTCTTTCTTTGAGAATGTGTTTCCGTGTAAAAGAGATGAGGCAAGCTCATCTAAACGGACGTTTGATTCAATAGAAGAAGAAGTAGGAGAAGAAAATCATCATGAAAATGATGAAGTGGAGGTAGAACCTCGACGTAGCAAACGAGGTAGGATAGAAAAATCCTATGGATCGGATTTTATAACCTACATGCTTGAAAGTGAACCACAATGTTATAAAGAGGCCGTGAGCTCTTCGGAAGGACCTTTGTGGAAAGAGGCCATCAAAAGTGAGATTGATTCCATTTTACAAAATCACACTTGGGAACTAGTGGATCTTCCTCCGGGAAGTAAAACACTAGGATATAGGTGGATTTTTAAAAGGAAAATGAAGGCTGATGGAACCATTGATAAGTATAAGGCCAGACTTGTAATAAAAGGTTACAGACAAAAGGAAGGTCTTGATTACTTTGACACGTATTCTCTCGTTACGAGAATTACGTCTATTAGGATTGTACTTGCAATTGCCGCTTGCGAAATCTTGAAGTACATCAAATGGATGTAAAAACCGCCTTTCTAAATGGAGATTTAGAAGAGGAGATTTACATGGAACAACCAGAGGGATTCTCTCGCTCCAGGGCAAGAAAATAAAGTGTGCAAGTTAGTGAAGTCATTGTATGGCCTCAAACAAGCACCAAAACGGTGGCATCAAAAGTTTGATCAAGCCATGATTGAAAGTGGATTCAAAATCAATGAATGTGACAAATGTGTCTATGTTAAAAGCACTGAAAATGGCTATGTTATTTTGTGTCTTTACGTAGATGACATGCTTATCATAGGAAGCTGTGATAAAATGATTAAATCCACAAAGAATATGTTGAACTCGAAGTTTGACATGAAGGATATGGGTGTAGCGGATGTGATCCTTGGTGTGAAAATTTCTAGAATATCCGATGGACTTGTACTAAGTCAATCACATTATGTGGATAAAATTCTTGAGAAATTTAACAAGGATGACGATAGAACGGCAAATACTCCAATTGACACAAGCCTACATTTAACGAAAAATCGAGGCAAACCTGTGTCTCAATTAGAGTATTCGAGGGTCATTGAAAGTCTAATGTACCTAATGAGTTGTACAAGACCAGATATTGCATATGTTGTAAGCAAACTGAGTCGGTATATAAGTAATCCTGAGAAGGACCATTGGAAGGGTATAGTGAGAGTACTAAGGTACTTAAGATATACTCGTAATTATGGATTATACTATACTAGACATCCAGCTGTAATTGAAGGATATAGCGATGCTAATTGGATATCAGATATCAAAGACTCTAAGTCTACTAGCGGATATATATTCACATTAGCCGGTGCTGCTATATCATGGAAGTCTTCTAAGCAGACTGTTATAGCCAGATCCACTATGGAATCTGAGTTTATAGCATTAGACAAGTGTGGTGAAGAAGCCGAATGGCTACGCCAATTTTTAGAAGATATTCCAAAGTGGACAAAGCCTGTGCCAGCAATTTGTATACATTGTGATAGCCAATCTGCAATTGGTAGGGCACAAAGTCATATGTATAATGGTAAGTCTAGACATATACGTCGTAGACATAATACCATAAGACAACTACTCTCAACTGGTACCATATCTATTGACTATGTGAAGTCAAAGGATAATTTAGCGGATCCGTTAACGAAAGGGTTAACAAAAGAGGTAGTTGAACGTTTGACATTAGGAATGGGACTAAAGCCTCTTTAGAAGTTAAACACAGCGGAAAACCCCACCTAGTTGACTGGAGATCCCAAGATCTAGGTTTTCAAAGGGACAACCTAACTGTTAAAAGACTTGTAGTGTCACTGTGGGGGAATCATCCCCAAACCCATTCCTTAAGTGACATCCCGAAAGGAAAAGGTTAAGCTTCTAGCTTTTAATGATTCTTACGCTTCGAAAAGTCGAGGGGGGTAATACGGGTTACTTATAAGAATCACATATTCGAGAGAAAAGTTTGCCCGCTTCGAGGAGAATTGCGTGAGGCTCAATTATTAGACCCTCTCACATAACCAGGCATTATGTTCAGGGTCGTGAATGAACATAGTCATGAGAATTGAAGTGTGTTAGGGAGATACCTGTGTAAAGTATATGATCGGCTACACAAAAAGCTGAACAGTTCAAGGACATCGTGTCTACTGATTAGCGAGTAGAGTAAATATATTTTACAAGGGAAGGTTCAAAGGGCAAACCCCTACCTATCCTATGCAGGTGTCAACTGTCGGACTTTATCACCATTTCCTCATTATTTCCTTCATGTGGGGGATTGTTGGAAAAAATAGTGGGTGTGAAGGAAATTTGAGATTATTTCCTAAATGGGTTATTTATTAAATGACCAAATTGATTATGGATTTGTATTCTACTCCATGAGAACATTAAAATCGAATATTTATTTGTCCAAGATGATTGATGGATGGATGAATGAAATATTAAGGCTCAAAGATGATGGGTTGGAAGTGGGAAAAAGATGTTATCCCACATTGAATGGGAATGTGAAAGTTAGATAGTTTAAATACTACTACACTTTATGTAAGGAGTAATTGTGTGTGGCATAGAGGCTCTCTCTCGCGCACGGGTGCGCAGGGGGGTGCAAATCATGGTCCAAAATAGGCTTGGAGCTACCGAACTCATGTGCGTACGCGTCCTGCGGACACGAATGTAGCTCCGAAATGGCCTACTTGTGATGATGTGCATCCGAAAATTTTCCCATTTTTATTTGAAAAAATCAACGAAACGGAGTCGCCACGCCATTTTTATTTTGAGGGCCAAAACTTTGAAAAAAGCCCGAGATCAGAGATTTAGGCTCGGAGGTCATGTTACACGCCGGGAAGGACGTTAGTGTGCACCCGACGCGCCTCGCAAAACGAGTCTTCCAAACATTTGAAATCCTTTGTTGTGTGTGTGTGTGTGTGTGTGTATTTTGGCCAAAATAAGTTGAAACTGAGGTAAGTAAAAAATTGAGAACTCTTTTTAAGGCTTTAAACTGATCCCATGATTTTTTGGATGATTTTTGGGTTGAGATTTGGAACTCAAAAGATTTTTGGAAGTTGAAAACCATTTCTGCCAGAATGAAAAAGGCAGTTGACCCTTGACTTTGAAATGGACTTTAGGACTTGAAAACTCCAGAATCTGGGAAAAGTCCAGGAATGAAAAATGTTCAAAACACCTTAAAAAGGTTTCTGTAAAAGAACTTTTCATTTTGGAGATGATTTGAGGGGTCAAAACCTTCTGGAAATCTCAGATCTGAAATCTGGATTTCCAGAGACTGATGAACTGACCTTTAAAATAAAATTTAAAAAATGGAGTTTTACTCACGGAAAAAATAAAGTAAAAATATGTATGGAAATCTCTGGATGTTGGCTACAAAAAGTATTTTGTAGTAAACACCAAATTCCAAGTTTATCTATGTCCAAAAAATTAGACCATGGACTGAGGTCTGAGAAAATTGCTACTGGACAGCAACTTCTCAAGAAAGAAAATATGATTTTAAAGGGGGTTTTGCATCCATGATTGTCCCCATTTCCCTAGGTTTTGATTAGTGATCACTTGACATTTTAGTGGTGAATCAACTATATCAAACCATCCTTGGGGTACATTAGGACTAAGCACTTCATTTGCTTGGGAAGGGGAATTTTATCCTTTGAAAATGAGATTTGATGTATGAAAATGATTTTTAGGGTTTTGAAAATGTGTTTTCTTTGCAAGAAAGTAAGAACACTTTGAAAATAATGTAGATCCTTGTAGAAGATCATCCATGGAGATGAACTTCCATGGTGATCTTCTTGGATCTAAAGCAAGAAGATGAATAAACTACATTTTGTAGCTTGAAAATGCATGCATGGATGAATTTTAGGGTAAGGAGAGGGAGGTTATACCTATCTTCTTCGTTTTTGTGTTTGAAGGCTTGAATGTGAGAGTGTTTAAGGCTTGAATATGAGTGTTTGAGGGTGTTTAGGGTTGATGATTTGAGTTGGTTAAAGAGAAAACAAGTAGATAACAATGAAGTCCTCTATGTTTTCTCTCTAATCCTCCTCCTATAGGGTGATTTGAGCTTGGATTGGTGTATGTATGAGAGTATGTATGAGAGTGATTTGAAATGTTTGTGAGTGAGTGAGATTTGGGAAAGATTGGAGAGAAAATGGTGGCAATCTATGGATTCCCACTGTTTTCTCTCTATATTTCGCCAGAGTTTCGTTGTCGTGATCAAATTGTGTTGTGTAAACCGAGAGAGGAGGGTTCAATTTATAGCCCTCTCGAAATTGACAAACATGTCCGCGCGGATATGATTGGCATGGGCCAAGGCATGTTCATTAATTACAGCTTCAGGCTTTGGACAGGAAGAATAAAATTCAAAAATCCAGCAGTTTATGTTTTTCAACTTGCCCAATTCGGATTTTTCTTATTTCTTTTGCTTTTTGAGATTCTTTTCTTGGTTTAACTTTAAATGGCAATGCCCATTTTACCTTTACTTTGTTAGAAAAGTTAGGAATGTTAGGAATGTTAGTAATGTTATAACTTTCGTTAATTTTCTAACGAAAATGCTAACAAGCTCAAATTGGAGCACTTACACTACCCGCGCAAGCCCACCTTTTGCTTAAATTTTGAATTTTTGATTTCAAAAATTTATTTTGATTTCGGAAATTACTCCCATTTACTCATTGTAACTGTAACTGAAATGAGTTAATTCGATTTTAATTTCTCCTCCTTGTAACAGCCAAATCAGAATCAAATACGAAATTATTACTGTAATAATTTCGTGATTATGGTTGATTTTATGGTTGATTATCGCTTTGATTTCAAGGCACTATAAAATGGAGTCTTCACAAATCATTTGACACACCAGTTTTCCTGCAACTCTTCTCACTCTCTCTTTGCTGCATATTGTTCAAATCTTCATTTGACCTCCTTGCATACTGCATCGTGGTGATACTGTCTAGGCACACTGCTAATTCGCCGGGAACTTTAGGTGCAAAGTGCCTCCGGTCCGCACGTTCTATCCTGGGAGACTCGCGTCCAAGGCAGCCTCAAGCACTATTGGTGAGGGGACGAATAAGTCTTAAGGAGACTGATTCATCAGGGCTCGTGCACAACCGTATCGTCACGCCATATTATTTTTTCATTTCCAGTTTATATTTCTGTTACAGTTTAATTATTTCTGTTCTGTAATTTTTATTTGTAATTTCTTTTCTTCTGTATTTGCAAATTTTGCTAACATTTGACTCTATAACTCAGATATTTAAAATAGAAATCCTTTTTATACGTAAGCATTGTTTGATATAGTTGAATCAGTAAACGTTAAATTTTTTGTGTTATTCTTTTATTTCGCTGCAAACTTTAGTTGGGTAAACAATTGTATATTAAATCTATACACACAACATCTGTTTTATGTTCGGTTGAAATTTGATTTACTAGATACACTCAAATTTTTGCCAAAAACTTATAAAAAACGCGTTTTTTGTTAACTTAACAAAAAACGTGTTTTACCGTCTTCATCTATAAGCGGTTAACATAACAGCTCTCTCTCTTTCTCTCTCTATCCGAAATTACTTTCTCTCTTCTCTCTCTCTATACGCAAAGGAGCCCTCCCTGCGTCTTCTTCTTCTCCAAGCCCAACCTCCATTGTCGGACCAAATCCCTCAACCAAGCCTCTTCCTCACCGGTGACCTCAACCAAACCTAATTCTCCCTCAATCCAAGACCAACGCCAATTCCCTTCACCCAAATCAATCGGCGACAACCACATTCTTCTTCAATCAATCCCTCTCCGATCTCTAATCCAATCGGCGACCTAATCTCTCCCAATTTCTCTCTAGACCAACACCGGCGACCTTTCCCCTGCGCCAAACATGTTCACCTGTTACCGAAGTTCCAGTTCCTTGCGTTGCCCTGTCCAACTGTTACCGAAGTAGAAGAGCTTTGATTGATTTTGGCTTTGATTGATTTTGGCTTTGTTTAGATGCCAGTGCATTAGTTTTTAAGTGCCAGATTATATGTTGTTGAATACCAGTTTATAAGTATTTGAGTACCAGTTTGAGAATTTGATGCGTGGTGGGTAATTAGATGCCGTGTATGTGTTTTGGATGCCATTCCATGTATTTTGGAGTGCCAAGTTAGTGTATAATAGAGTGCCGCATGTGTGTAACTCGAAAGTGTTAATGTATTTTTTGAATGCCAGTTCTTGTAATTTTGAATACCAAATTATGTTTTTTTGAATGCCAGCTTCATGTTTTTTTGAATATCGGCAAAAATAATTATCAAGTGTTTTTGAGTGCCAAGTATATGCATTTTGAGTGAGTGCCATAAATGTGTTTTCAAATGTCAGTTCATGTATTTTTGAATGCCGGTGCTTGTATTTTTGAGAGCCAAGAAAATATTAGTGTAACAAAGTGCGCAAATGCCAAGTGTGAAAACGAGTGCCGCCAGTGAAGAGTGCTCAGCCTACGTATAAAAAGTCATTCAAAAAGTGGTTCATGTTTATAAAATGCCAGTATGAAATCACTGGTCATTTGTAATATTAACACTGGCATTTATCATGGTTATCAGTAATTACAAAAATGCCACCGTTTATTTTGAACATGATTGCAGTAATTACAAAATTGCCACCGTTTATTTTGAACAGCTATTTGGAAAACACGTTTTTCCTTATCTTAAGAAAAAACTAGTTTTTTATAAGACCAACTCCAAATTTTTAGATCTAAATTAAATTAAAAAGAAAAATAAAAACTTTATTATGAGACGAATGAAGTTACTCCCTCCGTCCCACTTCAATTGATTTCGGGGTGAATTTTACAATTTTTAAGAAAAATGAATAAAGTGGGTAGAAATTAGAGGAGAGAGAATGTAAAAGTTAAATGTGTGGTAGAAAATAGGTGAGAGAATGTAAAAGTTAAAAATATTTAATAGAAGAGAGAATGAGTGGGAGGAATAGTAAGTCAATGATTGGTTTTTTTGTAAATATGTGTAGATGATAAGGGTATAAATACTATGAAAACTTTCAATTTATGAAATAGATCAATTGAAGTGAGATATCTCAAGAAAGAAAATGGATCAATTAAAGTGGAGCAGGGATATAAGATTTATTCCATCCTGACAGAGTCTGGGTAACAAGAAGGAGATGGGACCAATGAAATAATCACAAATCTCAAGAAGGTTTACAGTACAATAAATCAAAACCGTACAGAAGCGATTGAACATCTTAGACCTGACCAGCAGCTAAACACACCTCCCAATTCCAATCAGATTCCCCACGCCGTACCTCCCCCGCTGCTTACATAAAAACCGTACTACTGTACTGGCGCCATTGTAAGGGCACCATTGTCATTACACGTGCTAACAATAATCATAGCCTAACGGTTTTTTTTTTTTTTAAAGGGTTGGCTCCACATTGCGAGATGTGTCATGTGCCCTCACCAGCCAGCAATGAATAAGGCGCCAGAAAGTTATCTGCATTCAAACTTTCAAAAAATTATAAAAATGTATCCTCTCGAAAATGTAAACTTTAAAACAGTATAATCTATAATCCTACAATAACGATAAAACACGTGATTTATTACCGACTGATAAAAAAAAACAGTAAAACTTTTGAAGTGAGACGGAGATAGTATAATCTATAGTCCTACAATAACGATCAAACACGTGATACATTACCAAAGAATATTCCATATTCTCGACATAGTGATAAAAGTTAAGTCTTACAATATGAGAGGTTTAGAATTTAATCCATTTTCTTGCCTATTAATTAGGACGACGTTAAAAAAAGCTTTTGATTGGATATGAAACTAGTGTTATATTTTGTTTTCTTTGTTCGGATGAATTAAGCAATACGTGGGTGTCACCAATTATTCAAATTACCTCAGAAATTAATGATTGAAAAATATGGCAAAATCTTGACTATCGAAAAGAGGAAACGAAAAAACTAGATATATGGGACATAACAGAACCGGTCTAGCGAGCAACTTCCAAGTTTCACATCTTTCTGCTCGCTTCTTAGGTGGCAAAACTTATATGCCAAATAATAACGTGTCCTATTAAATACAAAAATTTCTTATTCTATTAACTCCAAAAGAAGTAACTTAAGCAATTCAACACTATTCGCTGCAGCGAAAATTCGTGTAGATTCACCCTTAAAATGACCTAGGAGCCGGTGGTCTAACGTTTTAATAAAAACGGAACCTTGTGGGTCGGAGTTTGCCGTTATCTTTTGACTTTATTTATTTGTGTAGTTCGCATTTTTTAAAATTGAAATGTGAGGGGTTTTGTGAAATTACGACAGTACCCAGGAAGTAAAGGCGGAAGGTTGGGTTGGATGGGGACAAAAGCTGGGACAAGAGTTGCTAGTTTGATGGTCTGAACCCCTTTTTGCACTCCTTGCTTAGAAGGGACTGCATGCCTTTATTCACAACTTATCATCATTATCAACCTCACTACATTTCCTTCCTACTTACATTATCAACAACAGTTTCATCCCATTTTCCCATTTTATTTAACACTTTTTACATTTTTTTTCATTCACTTAAGACTACCCACAATGATTTCAACTCCTTCCCCCATTTCATCTAACACTTTTTACACTTTTTCTCATCCACCTAATATTTCATCTACCCATTTCATTTAACCCCCTACAATGGCTAATTTAAATTAAATTTCAACTCCTTCCAATTCATCATACTATACCTAGGGATGGCCAAAATCGGTTTCGATCCGGTTTCGGGCCGAAAATCGCCGGTTCCGGTTCTCCAAAATGGTGACCCTTAACCGGCCCGTCGTTGACTCCGGTCCGGTTACTCCGATTCCGGTTTTCTCCCCGGTTCGGACCGATTTCGGGCTTTTCCGGTCCGGTTCCTTGTCCGGTTCTCTTGAAAACCAAGGAATTTTCATCCGGTTCTTGGCTTTTTTCGGTCCGGTTCACCAAAATGGTGACCCTTAACCGGCCCGTCGTTGACTCCGATTCCGATTTTCTCCCCTGTTCGGTCCGATTTCGGGCTTTTTCGGTCCGATTTAGCCATCCCTATCCCACCACTTTTATTTTATTTATATTCTCTATTTTTATGATTAGTAAAATAATAATAATAATAATAATAATAATAATAATTATTTATAATTAAAAAAATATTTCACACTTAATTAGAAAAATATTGCATCAATTTATAGGGAAAAAAATAATGATTTTTTTTAATAAAGGCTAAAATGAAGAAGGATAATTGAGAAATGAGTGTTTTTTTTTTTGTCCAAATCAAATGAAACTTATATCAATTTGTAGGGAAAAAATGATGAATTTTGGTAAAAAAAAAAAATTAAATTAATTTACTAGGTGATAATTCAGCTCAAAGATTTGGGATAAAAAAAAATTTCGAAAATCCAACGGATCAATTAAACGCTTACACGTGTTGGATAAAGAAAAAAAAAACTTTCAGCTGGATGAAAGTTTTCATCCAGCCATTTCATCCCACTCATTTCAACCCTTCCATTGCAACATTTCAACTGGGATAAAATGGATTTCATCCCCCATTTCATACCCCTTTGTACAAAGCCTTAGGCAATGCACAATGATTTCACTGCCCAAACCACTTTCAACACCCATTTTTTTTCTCCACATCAACTTCTCTCTCCTCCATCAACTTCTCTCTCTTCCAACTGATTTATCAACTACCTTTCAACTTTTACACCATATAATAATAGTTTTGTTCATGAAAATTCAACATCCTTCCAACTCATTATCCTATATCCCACCACTTTTATTTTATTTTATATTCTTTATTTTTATGATTAGTAAAATTATTATTATTATTATTATTAGCATTTATAATTAAAAAATTACTTCACACTTAATTAATTTTCTGTAATTACAATTAAATAAATACGAGAAATAACGATAATTATTATTAAAACAAATAAAAATTACAATAAGCTTTAGCCTCGACACAAGTAATTAAAGACAAAGATATTGAAAAATTAAAAAGGAAAATTAACAAAGGATAATTAAGAAATTTATATTCAAAAAATAGGTTTTTTGTATATGTCCAAATCAAATGAAACAAGTCTATATTTATAGAGAAAAAAATTATGAATTTTTGGTGTAAAAAAATTGATTTATTATAAAATAATTGAGGTCAAAGAAATCGGATAAAAAAAATATCTGAAATCCAGCCAGTCAATCGATCCACGTCAAGTGTCCCAACAACAACAACAACAACAACAAAGCCTTAGTCCCAAAATAATTTGGGGTCGGCTAACATGAATCCTCATATGTTATCGTGAAAAAAAAATAAATAAAAAAAATAAATTAAATTAAATTAAATAAAAAATAAAAAATAAAAAATAATAAAATAATAAAAAAATAAAATAAAAAATAAAAATAAAAATAAAAATAAAAAATAAAAAAATCAACCCCACAAATGGATTTTTGCCCTCCACTCTGGCCTCTTCAACACCATACTTTCATCCACTCCAAGTAAATTCATATCATTTTCAATTACTCTAATCCAAGTTTGTTTGGGTCTTCCCCTATCCCTCGCCATTTTATCATTTCTCCACTGTTCCGGCCTCCTAATCGGTGCATCACTCGGTCTCCTTCTCACATGTCCAAACCACCGTAGACGATTTTCCCTCATTTTATCCTCAATGGGCGCAACTCCTACTTTACCTCTGATCACCTCATTCCCCAATCGATCCTTTCTTGTATGACCGCACATCCATCGAAGCATACGCATCTCCGCCACATTCATCTTATGCACGTGACACTGTTTCACGGCCCAACATTCTGTGCCGTAAAGTAATGCCGGCCTAATTGCCGTGCGGTAGAATTTTCCCTTTAATCTATTGGGCATGCCGCGATCACATAGAAACCCTGTAGCACTCTTCCACTTCAACCAACCTGCTTTAATCCTATGAGCCACATCTCCACATAATTCTCCATCCTTTTGGATAATGGATCCAAGATAGCGAAAAAACTCAGAAGCTTGGATAATATTTCCATCAAATGTGATCGCCCCTGCCTCCCTACTTCCAACTCTGCTAAACTTACACTCCAAATATTCAGTCTTCTTCTGCTTAATCGAAAACCTCGAGATTCCAAAGTGTGTCTCCACAACTCCAATTTACTTTCAACACCCTCTCTTGTCTCATCAATCAGCACAATATCATCTGCGAACAGCATACACTTTGGTATATCATCTTGGACTGACCTCGTCAATTCGTCCATTATCAAAGCAAAAAGAAAGGGGCTAAGTGCGGAACCTTGATGCACTCCAATTTTTATAGGGAACTCTTCAGTCTTTCCAACACTAGTCTGTACACAAGTACTAACTTCATTATACATGTCCTTGATAATATCAATATATTTATTTGAAACACCCTTCTTTGCTAATGCCTACCAAAGTACCTCTCTTGGCACTTTATCATATGCCTTCTCCAAATCAATGAAAACCATATGCAAATCTTTCTTTTGATCCCGATATTTCTCCATGGTTTGTCTCATAAGATATATTGCCTCCATAGTCGATCTTCCTGGCATAAACCCAAATTGGTTATCCGAAATATCCACAATTTTTCTCAGCCTTTGTGTAATCACTCTTTCCCAAAGTTTCATAGTATGGCTCATTAGTTTGATCCCCCGATAGTTGGCACAATCTTGGACATCACCTTTATTCTTATACAAAGGGATCAGAGTGCTCTTCCGCCACTCCAATGACATTGTGTTAACTCTCCATATCTTGTTAAATAGCGTTGTTAACCAATCTACTCCCCTCTCCCCGAACATCTCCAAACCTCAATTGGTATACCATCCGGTCCAACGGCTTTCTTCAATCTCATCTTTTTCATTGCCATTTCCACTTCACTCTTTCGAATTCTCCGCATAAAATCTCGATTAACCATACTCGAAGAGATATTTAAATCTCCAACATCCTGCTCTTGACCGCCATTGAACAAGTTATCAAAGTACGAACTCCATCTATCTTTTATCTCTTTATCCCCGACTAAAACTCTTTGGTCTACATCCTTCACACATTTAACCGTCCCAATATCTCGTGTCCTCTTATCCCTCATACGAGCGAGTCTGTAGATGTCCTTTTCCCCTTCTTTTGTATCCAACTTATCATAAAGTTTCTGATTCACCTTTGCTCTTGCTTCTCTTACTGCTTTCTTAGCATCTCTTCTAGCTTCCTTATACTTCTCATAGTTCTCGTCGCTCCTACATTTCCCCAATAATTTGCAGCATTCACGCCAAGTGTCCCACTTAAAAAAAAAAAAATTACGCCGCATACACGCGCCTCTGTCGGCGCGTGTATGGCGCACGTCATGACGGCCCAATCACAAGGCGCCACGTGGAAATGCAGCCGGCCGCATCTCTTTTTATCAACATGTTGAAAATTTTCAACACAACATTTTTTCAACACCCCCTACAACTAGACCTGTTAATCGGGTCGGGTTGAAGCGGGTAACGGGTTGAGACGAGTAATACCTGTTACAACCCGTTTAGCATACGGGTCGAATGAGACGGGTCGACTCGGATAACCCGATAAGCTCAAAAAAAAATTTCTTTTGAATTACTCGATTAGAAAAAATAATTTTCAAAAATAAATTAATTTTTTTGACCCGACAGTGGGGGTGGGGGGTGTGGTGGGGGCAGGGGTGTGGTAGTAGTGAGTGGGGTGGGTCTGGGGCGGGGGGGGGGGTAGGGGGTGGGGTGGGGTGGGACTGGGGTGGTTAAAAATAAATTTAATACTCCCTCCGTCCCAATAATTGCTTTCCATTTTTTGCCAAGTACGCAAATTAAGAAAATGGGGGGAAGAAAAAATGTTGTGAGTGTAATTTGAAAATAGGAGAGAGAATGAGTGAAGAGAATAATAAATTATAATGGTATTATGAGTATTAAAATAATGTAGGAGAGAGAATGAGTGGAGGAAATAGTAAAGATTCCTTTGCCAAAAAAGGAAAGTGGAAGCTATTAACGGGACACCCAAAATGGCAAAATGGGAAGCTACTATTGGGACGGAGGGAGTATGTTTAATTTTTTTTTTGACCCGGGGTGGGGTAGGGGGCGGGGGGGGGGTGGGATGGGGGGCGGAGGTAGGGTAGGGGTGGGGCTGGGACTGGGGTGATTAAAAATAAATTTAAAAAAAATGTTTAATTTTTTTTGACCCGGGGGCGGGGGTGGGGTAGGGGTGGGGTTGGGGTGAAACTCATCACAAAACAGTTTTAAGACAGCGGTGGTGAGGCAAAGCTCCTGTACACGCTATACAACGTAAAATCAATGCTAAATTTCTTGTGAAATACTGCAATAACAACGAACAAGACAATGCAACAGAGAAGAAAACAATGCAGTGATTTTTTAATTTTTTGTTTTCATATCCACATAAATTTAATTTTTTTTTTTTTTTTGACCCGGGGGGTAGGTGGGGCGGGTTAGGGGTAGGGGTGAGGGGTTGTTAAAAAAAATTTAAAATGTTTTTTTTTTACCCGATGCGAGGGGGGGGGGTTGGTGGGGGGGGGGGGGGGCAGGGGGTTAAAACTAAGTTTATTTTGGTTCATCTCCCTATCAATATAAATATAACGGGTTGAGACGGGTTGACGAGTTAACCCGCTTTAACCCGCAAAATTTAACGGGTTAAAGCGGGTAACTCGTTTCAACCCAAAATTGTTAATGAGTTGGGTCGGATCGGATAATTAGCGAGTCAGATTGAGCGAATTTTTGGGTAATGAGTAAAAATTGATAGGCCTACCTTCAACATTCCTTTCCAATGGTTTCAATACCCCTTCCAATTTTTCAACACCTCATTGTAAATGGTCTTTACAAATATGTTAAAATTACCTTCACTTTTGAATTTAAAGGGAAAAAGGATAAGTGATGGTTAAATTAAAATTAATTCTTAGTTTGAAAATGAAAAACAAATCTCACTCTTATTCAACTTTTGTAAGAGTTCATTTTTTTATGATCTATGTTGAATTTTGGAGTGTTAGTTTTTTTCAATTTTTTTCCTGATTTGACACTCAATAAATTCGGATAGGATACAACTTATACACATTTCAACATTTCAACATGATGATCTGATCGGTATAACACCCTTCTGTTTGTTTAGGACCGCTCATCCATATAAAAAATCGCAACAAATTGTTGGGGACCGATTTTTCACTATATATGATTGGCATCTTAAGCAGGTCTGCATGTCAAGACGCCTCAGCATCCTGATCTCCACAACTTGACCTCCACAACTTGACCTCCACAAGTTGACCTTTTACAAGTTGACTTTACATGTTGAGTTCACATTTTGGACCGACATCTTGGCTCGACGTCTTCATCAACATCTTGAAGCTGGAACAACTTGGGAGCAGTTTTACGGTTCCTATTTTCTAGGAGATACTTGTGCACTCATAGAAGACCAATTCAACCATGATTTTTCCACCATCAGCAGTCATGTCCAGAATTTTCTCCTCAGTAACTCCATTATGCCTAGTTTTTAGGGATTTTTGGTTATTATCCTTTTATTTTACCTTTATTATAAATAGGGGTATGGAAATTAGGAAAAAACACATGTATTTTCACACACTCACACTCTTGTAATCTCTCTCCATACTTTCGAGCTTGTAACTCACTGATCATAGTAAAACTTTGGTCAAGGTAGGTCCCAAATCCTCCCGAGGTTTTATGCCGGCGAACAATTTGTTCAAGGGCTTTCCTCGTCAAAATTCCTTTGTTCGTTGATTATCTCATACACAAATCTATATTCCATTGCACCCAATTCTTTCCTTGAAATATTTGGTTATTTACAATCACTTGTCGAAATTTGACCAAAACAATTTGGCGCCGTCCGTGGGAACTTTGGTTTTTTAGATTTGTTTAGAACATCAAAATGATCAATCCAACTTCCGGTCAGGTAACCTCAGTAACCTCCGCGAGGTGGGCGGGCGGCGGCGGGGGCGGCAAGATGCACCTCGAGAGATGACTGCGTGCGAAATCAATCTTGGTTTCGTGACTAATATGGCAACCATGTTGAATGGGCTGAATAAGCGAATGGATGCTCGGCGGGATACCAATACTAGGATTTTCAATGCAATTGAGAGTCTGCGAAAAGGGAATCAAGTTGAGCCTCAAGTTGTAACTCCATTATCGCCATTATTTCCTAGAACTCTTTTTAGTGCGGAGTGCGGGGGCAATCTTGGAGACATCCCCATGGCGAGTGCGGTACGGACTGATAGTACAGCGTAACAACTAGTCAAGTTGCCCAACATGGTCACACCTTCCCATTCGGCCAACCCGTGCCAACATCTTGCTACACTTATGCCACTCCGTCTTTAGGAAAAACGGGGAGTTTTTATAATGCATTCGGTCATTACGCTTCTCAATTTTATGCTAACACTTTTGCGAGAAAGTCAAGTTGCTAGAGAGTTGCGGCGGATCAAAGAGATGATTAGGAATGTGCTGGAGTTACCTTGCCTTATCATCAAGCTTCTCCAACTTGTTATGCGAGTCTCGCTTTGTTCAGCCAATAGCTTGACATGGAGATCCCGAAGAGATTTGCGGTGCCCCAGCATGAAGAAGTACGATGGGAGCACGAGATCCGGTAGAGCATGTGTTGCTATACCAAGAATTAATGGACATTATCGGCATTCCTTCAATCTTTAAAGAAGCTTTGTCTTTGTAGGGGCTTTGGTTCCACCTTGGCCGGACCGGCTTTGGAAATGGCTAACCGGCCTATCTCTAAACTCTATATCATCTTATTCTCAATTGGTCAATATGTTTGTGAGTCAATTTTCATGTAATAGAGCTTTTGAGAAACTAACTAGTGACCTCTACAGGGTGGTGCAACAACCTGACGAAAGCTTGAAGGACTATTTGAACGGGTTCAACAAAGGCGATGACTATCCCCAACTTGAACATGTCCACGGCCGAGGCATTCAGATTGGGCTTGAAAAAGGGATCACCTTATTATGACGAATTGGTCATGACTCCATGCAAGAGACTTGAAGATGTCGGGACGAGAGGCATTAAATTCATCAGATTGGAAGAAGATAAGCTCATAGTCCTAAAATAATCATAATGAGGCTGACAAAAAAGGAAAAGATGACCACCTATCTTCAACATGTCAAAATGTTAGCAAAACAGTACCTCAAGTTGTATTCCATGTAAGTTGTCATTTTTTTCATGAAAGCAAACTCGAAAACGGGTATGATTTAAATTTTGTCAAGTCATTTATTTATGTTTGTCAATTCTTATGTTATGCTAAAAATTCTTACTGACTTAAGCATCGGAGGGGTAAAGCTAACACCCAATCCTAACATGAATTTGTTTTGCAAGGTATACAACTTGAACAAACAGCTTAGGCTCAACATGTTGACACGCCGATACGGGCGATACATGTTGAGACCTAGCTGGAAGCGGCTCAACATGTTGACACGCCGGTTCGGGCGATACATGTTGAGACCTAAGGCTGGGCTTGAGTCAAACATGTTGACACGCCGGTCACGGGCGATACATGTTTGAACACGGGAAGAAAGGCTCAACATGTTGACACGCCGGTACGGGCGATACATGTTGAGACCTAAGCTGGGCTTGAGTCAAACATGTTGACACGCCGGGACGGGCGATACATGTTTGGACTCGAAGAAGAATTTCAACATGTTGACACGCCGATGCGGGCGATACATGTTGAAACTTTAAACTGGAGAGGATGGAACATGTTGACACGCCAGTACGGCTGATACTTGTTCTGTTTCTTCAAACGAATTAAGGTTTCGACACCTTCGCCTGGGCGCACGTTTTCACACTTATTCAAGTTGTGAACTACTGGTTGTAACATTTTCATGTTACCTTCTGCTTATAACATCAACATGTTATCAATGTGAACACCCGAAAAAGATGAAGTCATCTTCCAATCAACTGAGGAGTGAAGATTAACATCTTCGCCGAAAATCAAGTTCAACACACAAAAGTAAACATGTCAAGCAAAGACATGCCAAATCAAATATAAAAATTTTGAGGACCAACCCTCATCTAACATACCAAATTTCTAACACCTTAACTAATGTTTCTTAAAGCTTTATCTTGGTTTCTATCAAGCTTCGTTTATAGGTTCTCAATGCGTTGGACAACTCTTTGGCGTAATCAACCGCTTCCTTAATGTCGATGAGGAGGGTAGCAGTTTTAAAATTCCTTGACTCTCCAAGTTTCCTCCGATTAAAGAAATTTTGGGGGCAATTGTTGGGGACGGATTTTTCACTATATATGATTGGCATCTTAAGCAGGTCTGCATGTCAAGACGCCTCAGCATCCTGATCTCCACAACTTGACCTCCACAACTTGACCTCCACAACTTGACCTCCACAAGTTGACCTTTTACAAGTTGACTTTACATGTTGAGTTCACATCTTGGACCGACATCTTGGCTCGACGTCTTCATCAACATCTTGAAGCTGGAACAACTTGGGAGCAGTTTTACGGTTCCTATTTTCTAGGAGATACTTGTGCACTCATAGAAGACCAATTCAACCATGATTTTTCCACCATCAGCAGTCATGCCCAGAATTTTCTCCTCAGTAACTCCATTATGCCTAGTTTTTTAGGGATTTTTTGTTATTATCCTTTTATTTTACCTTTATTATAAATAGGGGTATGAAAATTAGGAAAAAACACATGTATTTTCACACACTCACACTCTTGTAATCTCTCTCCATACTTCCGAGCTTGTAACTCACTGATCATAGTAAAACTTTGGTCAAGGTATGTCCCAAATCCTCCCGAGGTTTTATGCCGGCGAACAATTTGTTCAAGGGCTTTCCTCGTCAAAATTCCTTTGTTCGTTGATTATCTCATACACAAATCTATATTCCATTGCACCCAATTCTTTCCTTGAAATATTTGGTTATTTACAATCACTTGTCGAAATTTGACCAAAACACAAATGAAACTAAAAATAACTATGCACACGAAACAAAGACAAGACACGCAATGTTTCGTGATTCGATTTAAAGTCTACTCCACCCAAAATATAAATTCACTATTTTCTCGATATTACAAAAATGGAGACACCCTCTCTATCAACACTCTTGCATATCCTCACCTATCACATATAAGTATACAATTTCTCTCTCTAAATTATAGGTCTATGCTAACTCTCTCTATCTCTCTCAAGTTATATGAAAACACTAACTAGTAAAGCCTATTTATATTGAGTAGCCACACTCACTTTTTCCCTTTCTAATCGATATTTGATTACTATTTATCTTCCTAACCAATATGAGGATTAGTAACCCTTTCCTGGCCAAAATAGAATTTTAGTAATACGGGTCAAATTCTTAACAAATCTCCCACTGACCCAAATTTCCTAAAATCTCATCAACACTTGAAAACACACTGTTTTCTCAAACTTATTCTTCTCATTTTTGTCATCACAAAAGAATTTTTCACGTAAGGATTGCCCCTCAAAACAGCAAATATTCCTCGCACCTTTACTCCCTCAAAGAATCAAGTGCTTTCCTTGTACACTTTGCATGTTTTTCTTCTTACAACATACTTATATCCACGAGATGTCAATATTTCTAGTGAATCGCATCATGAACATATTTTACATTAAAAGCAGTTTTCACAGTCCCATCATGAAGTTTAAAGCGTACACTTACAACACCTTCAATCTTCAATTTTGCTCATTCTCAACTTTGATATCTCCAAAATCTCCCTTTGATCGCAATGTGTCAAACATAACTCGATCCTTACAAATATGCACTGAAGCAGCGGAATCTAACACCCAATCAATCTTTTTCTCTTTGGTCACATTAACAACAACTACAGTCTCTGTCAGTAGAATGTCTCCATCATCACTATCAATTGTGTTGACATTTTTCTCATCAACCTTTTTCTTTCCATTTGAGTTGTGCAAACTCTCATATCTTCGCGAAAATGTGGACAATGCATCTACATATGACCAATCTCTCCATAGTAGAAGCACTCAACTTTACTCATGTCTTTATCTCACCTTGATTGAGACATTGCTCTCCCTTTTGTGCCACTGCGATTATAACCCCTTCCTCATTCAGAACCCTTTGCAACTAGTACTCTCTCCCCACTAGAAAAGCTATCACTCCTCATCATCTTTTTATTATCCCTCAATGCTTTAACAACATCATCAAGTGTTAAAGTAGTCCTACCTGTCAACATCGTCTGAACAAACAGCTTGCAGTACTTGGGTAATGGAGCCAATAATAATAAATCTTGCTCATCATCTTTAGTTGTCTCATTAAAATTAGACAATCGACATACTAGTTAACTAAAAGAATTAATATGGTCATGTAAGTTACCCCCTTCATCAAACTTCAAATAATACAAATCTATCTTCAAGAACAACCGATTAGTCAATGACTTAGATGCATAAATACTAGCAAGTTTCTCCCAAATATCCCTCAGTGTTGTCTACTTCAAAACACTAAATTTAATTTCTGGAGCAAGTGCTAACCTTATCGTACTTGAAGCCCTTTTCTTAATTTTAGCCCAATCTGCGTCTTTCATTCCCTTCGGCTTGTTCTCTTCCGAAGCTTCTTCAAAACCCTGTTGAACCAACACATCTTGGATTTTCATCTACCACACTGTGAAATCCATCTTCTCATAAAAGATCGAGAGTTGATAGTTCGAACCTCCGCTATTCATATTTTCCAAAACATGAATTTCTTCAAAACTAATGTTGCTGTCCGACATCAGTTATCAGTGCTAGGGACCTCCGAATCCAATCTCCACCGTTCAGATTAAAGATCTATGAGTCCAGAAGATACACACCAAAAATGAGCACAATCCGAGAGTGAGCGAACGCGCTACGCCTATTTTTCCACCGCTATGCTGAAAAAAAAACGAACCAGAAATCTGCAACTTCTTTCTTCGATTTTGGCTCTCTTTTCTTGATGCAAATTATCTCTTGAACTAAAGCTTTGATACCACTTGTTGGGATCGCTCACCCATACAATAAATCGCAACAAGAGAAACAAAAAATAACTACGCTCACGAAACAAAGTGAAGAAACGCAATTTTTCGTGATTCTCCTTAAAGCCTACTCCACCCAAAATATAAATTAAATATTTTCTCGATATTACAATAACAGAGACACCCTCTCATTCAACACTCTTGAATATCTTGACCTATCGCATACAATCATATAATTTCTCTTTTTAAATTGTAGGTATATGCTAACTCTCTCTAAAGTTATATGAAAATCATAACTAGTGAAGCCTATTTATATTGGGGAGGAACACTAACTTTTCCCCTTGCTAACCGATATGTGATTAAAGCTTGTTTGATAAAACTAAAATTTAAGATCTGAAAAAGTAGAGCTAAAAAAAAGAGCTAAAATCGTTAAGTTGCTGAATTTTAAAAGTTTATATTTGTTTGATAATTATAAGTCAAATATATCTGAATTTAATAAAAGTTTCAACTAGCACTAAAAAATATTGTTTGAATCATTTTCTTTTCACTTATATTTTACTTCATATATTCCCAAATAAATAATTTTATTTTTAAAATAACAAAAATTATATTCCAATAGTTTAAAAAATAAATAAATTATCATTTTTAAAATAAATATTATGAGTTTAATTATAAAGCTTTTTTTTATTTAGGACAACCAAAATAATATTTAAATATTTATAATTGATACTTAATAGTCCTATAATAAATATTAGTTTGACTTTTTTTTACCCAACTTGACTAAACTTTGTGAGAAATTAAAATAAAATAAATAAGTATTATAAACATGACCTACAATGAAAATTAAACATATCCAAAAAAAATTAAATATAATTTATATGAGAGAATAAAGTATCAAAACAAAAGAAAATTTTAGGTATAGCAAATTATAAAATATAAAATATTTTGATGGATGAATTTGAACTCATTCCCTTTTCTCTTTCCCCCTTACCTTGTTAAAACACCCGTTTCTATCTTAAAATTAATAGCTATTTTTAATACATTAAATTGATTTGATATTTTCTTATCAAACAATATCAATTAGGCCATGTTTGGTAAACCTGAAAATCAAGAGCTGAAAATATAGAGATGAAAAAATAGGTCTGAAATCATTAAGTTGCTAGGCCCTGTTTGATTTGACTTATTTCAAAGTATTTATGATTTATGACTCTCCATAAGTCATTTTTGAATCGTTTTGATTTTATTTTGGGTAAAATAAGTCATAAGTAATGTACAAGTCAATTAAAGCACAATTCCCCTTATAAGTCATAAGCATTAAGCCAAGTGATGAATCAAAAAACACGTATGAACAGTAAACACACGGATGAACAGTGACCTTAAATGAATATTTCATAATAATAAAATAATAATATAATAATAATAATAATAATAATAATAATAATAAAATAAAAATAAAATAATAATAAAATAATAATAATAATAAAATAATAATAATAATAAAATAATAAAATAATAATAATAAAATACTTACTTATGACAGCTCATCAGCACTTCAAAAAAATTAAATCAAACAGCATCATTCATCAGCTCATCAGTCATAAGCCATCGGTCATAAGTTATCAGTCATAAGTAATAAGTCATCAGCTCATATCAATAAGCTAAATCAAACGGGCCCTTAATACCTTAATACCTGAGTTTGTTTGGTAATGAAAAAACACAAATATCTGATTTTAATCAAAATTACAACACAACTCAAAAAATTTTTTGAATAATTTCAGTGACTTTATAATTTGACTAATGTAACTGAACTTTGATTTTTTTTTTGAAAATTAGTAATTCTTTACTTACCAAAAAATTATTTGAATAATTTCATATTGAGTTTGTGAGAAATGCACTGTAAAATTAAGCTAAGTTTATGGATTAACAAATTATTGGATAAACTGAATAAATACAATCCAAATGGGATTAGAACTCTTTTGACCTAATTCAACACTTCATCAAATTCTTTTTCTACTCATACACATGTCATCAAACAAATGAGAGAAGTGTGATGATTGAAGATACAATTATTCATGATATTTATAAATTCGTAGCATAAACGAAAGTCTTCGAGAGAATGGAATTGAAATAAATTCATCACAAGGTATTTTGTTATACTCAGATTGATTATCAGGCCCGTCTCAATAATTATTGGGGTTCTGCGCGAAATATGAATATTGGGCCCATAATGTTTAAAAATTAATACAAAAAATATAATATGTATATATAAATGTTTTTATATGAATATTAAAGTTTTACAAAATTAAGTATTAAAATTAAAAAATAATTTATTACATTGATCATTACTTTTCGCACAACATAATTTTTTTTGAAAGCTATATACCTAATGTACCTAGATAAAATGGGGGCCCTCTAAAATTTGGAACCCGGAGCGGAGGAACCTCTTGCACACCCTTATAGCCGGCCCTGTTGATTATAGTCTTTCATCAAATATAACTCTACTCCGATTAAGTTTAAGGTTCTTACTTTTTTTTTTTAATCTGTCTCAAATTAAAGTTTTTTGTTGTTTTACTATTTAAAATGAACAATGAGACCCATTTATCATTTTTAAAACAAAAACTCTCTACCCACTTTATTTCTTCTATTTTACTCTTCATTCTTATAACATTTATTTTTTCTTAGGCTCCGTTTGTTTAGCGTAAAACATTTTTCGAAAAATGATTTCCTGCAAAATATTTTTCGAAAAATGAAAATGTTTTCCGAAAAATAAGATAAACATGTTTTCGACTGTTTGGTAAGAAAAATGTTTAATTTTTTTTACTCAACGCGGGTGGGGTGGGTATGGTGGCAGGGGGTGGTGAGTGGATTGGGGGAGGAGTTGTTAAAAATAAATTTAAAATGATTAATTTTTTTTTTTACTCAACGCGGGTGGGGTGGCAGGGGGCGGTGAGTGGATTGGGGGAAGAGTTGTTAAAAATAAATTTAAAATGATTTTTTTTTACTCGACGGGAGGGGTGGGGGTGGGGGTGGCAGGGGTAGGGGTGGTTGATGTGGGGTGGGTAACGTGGGGGTGTATGTGTATGTGAGGGTGTTACCATTTTCCGAAAAATATTTTATTTAGGAAAAATTCATAAATCATTTTACTTAGAAAAGTGGAAAAAATATTTTTCGGAAAACATTTTCCCCATTTTCCGATGCTAAACAAACACCGAAAAATGGGGAAAATATTTTTCGGAAAACATTTTCCCCCTAATAAACGAAGCCTTAATTCTCATGCAAAGTCAAACTATAAACATTAAATCGGGACATGGGGAATATATAAGTCCATTGTACGATATATATTCCCTTCGTCCATGATAAAACTTCACATTTTATCCAAAATGATGTAACATTGAAAGCTTCACATTTCCTAAAATAGTAAGAATTTCCTAAAATTGTAAGAATTGTGGGTCTCACTTGTAGATATTAAAATTAATATATCTCATTTCAAAATTAAAATAAAATAAAATTAGCGTAATTTTATTATGATAAAAAAATCTATAAACAATTAATATATGTTTACGTGATTTGGCAAATCAATTACAATGCTTGGTATGGAACTAGAAGTATTTTGAGATTTATTCTGATGTAGCGTAAAATCTAGGGAGAAACGCGTTTCTTCATAAGTTATGGAGAAACGGGTTACGGGTATCCAGAAGCTATTGAAAGGATATCCAGAAACTTTTTGTATTGGCCATGACCTTGTCCATGGTTACTTCTGGATATCAGTCTCAAAGGTTACGGATATCAGTAACCCTTTGAAAGGATATCCGAAGCTTATGAAAGTGATATCCGAGAAACCTTCAAAATGATATCGAAACTTTCAAAATGTTTTACGGATATTCATTTGATGGTTTCTGGATATACATTTGAAGGTTTCTGGATATCCAGAAACCTTCAATAAGCATTTTCTGGTCTTGGCCTTGGATTTGGCTTCAAATATGTTTCTGGATATTGATGGAGGAAAACTCCCTCTTGTAATAAAAATACCGAGCAAGTGTACTCACTACCGGTGTAGCAGTATGCAATTGCAGGGGTCGAATCCACAGAGACTCGTTGGTAAACAAATAGGGTGAACGCAGTGAATTTAGTAACAAAAGTTTATAATTTTTATTTGATTTAAGACTAAAAGCATAAACTAAATAACAGAAACTAACTAAACAAGAAAACAAATTATGAGCAGAGATTCGTAGATTGGATTTCACTTTACCATCATTCTATGCAGAATTTTATTTATAAAACATTAACTCAACTTCTAGGGTTCATTCACTTTTGCTAGGATCGACACGGTTAGGTGGCCGGATTACAATCCTAAATACTCTTTTTAATATTGTAGTGTCTATTACGGTTCCACAATATGCCAAGAATAAATTAAGAACACAAGAATTAAAGAACCTAATTTTAATCGATTTCTATTACGGCCCCGATTAAAGTTATTCAATCAATAATGGTCTATGTATCAAAATCCCAAATTAATGGCGAATTCGATACCCAATTATTCAAAGATGAGTTCGTATCTTAACATACGTCTCGAATCCATGAACAAGAAATTAAAATATATTGATGAACTAGAAGGAATTAAATAGAAAGAATTAAAATATTATTGCATAGAAATCCGGTAAAGGTTCGACCAATCTACAAATCTAAGAAATTTAGCTACTCATAATTAATAAATAATAAAACCTGAAATTCGGAATTGATCTTCCTCTTCCACGAAATTGTTCCAAGAAAAACAAAAAAAAATAAAATATGATATATGATATCTAATATGTAATCTGTACTAACATGGCTGCCGTGAGTATAAATAAAGAATAGGGCAAGACTAGGTCAAAAACTGAGAAAAGACTAATATGCCCCTGAGAAATACGTCGAATTGTTGCTGATTGAAGACGTGAGCGCGGCCGCTCAAGTTGGATAGCGCGTCCGCCCTAACTGGCCGAGAGATTGGCCCTGAATTCTTTGTTGTAGCGCGGCCGCAGTGCAGGATAGCGCGGACGCCCTTGTTTTGCCTTGGCCCACTGCAGTGTTTCCTTCTTGGCCCCAAATTCTTGTGGCCGTGTTCTAGGCCATATTGGCCCCATTCAATCCCTGTTGGCCGGCCCTCCTTAGCAATGGCCCATTTTCCTCGGCCAAATACCATGCATACAGTGGCCTTGATTTAGTATTAGTTATTATTCGTTTCGTCCCTCTATTTTGCAGTCGCACTTTGACCATTTTAATGACTTCTTTTGCGCTTCGCTCTTTGGACTTTTATTTTTCATTTTATCCCAGGAATTTTTATATATTAAATTCGTCCGAAAATTCCATATTCCCAGTTCAGTCCCTGAATTTTCCAATATTTCCCATTTAGTCCAAAAGCTTCCAAATGCCAGTTTAGTCCTTGAGCTCCGCTCCACTTTATTCCTTTTGCACTTTTTAGCCATAAAATGCACCTTTAATCAGCTATATACCCTGTACTCATAAAATACACACAAGCCACATCAAATATATATAAAACTCGGAAATCGAACACAAAGAAAGCCTAAAAGTGCATCATTTGGATGGGTAAATACACATCCATCAAACACCCACAAACTAACCTTTTGCTCGTCCCGAGTAAAACAAAACTAAAAGAAGTAAAATAAAACTACTCTAAATACTACTAATAAAATATTAAAACAAAATAATTATTTTTTGGGATGTTCTATCACAGATGATTCATTGGCCATACAAGTCTCAGATTCTCACCAACACACATAATCAACAAGTGCCACCACAGTAATGGGATTACAATCACATTGAAGCATAAAACTCACAATTTTCCACCGCGGCCTGAATGATGAGTGAATTATGGGAGGTCACTGCCAACAACCTAAGATTGTTTATGGATTCACTAAGTGATGCTCTAAACCAATATGTATAAACAGTACAACCCAAAAAGGACACTCATATGCATATTTACACAATTATCAACCCGGTTACTCGACATTGAAAGAATAATATGGCTTAAAAGTTATGGTGCGAAAGATCGCAGAACTAGGTTCAGGGTTACAAATGAAGGTAAAGACATACGAAAAATAAGAAAGTGAAACTAGAAAGTCTTCTTGTAACAATACATCCCCACTTTGATGATAATTTCTCCACTCACCCTTAGTACTTTCCAATGTGCCAACCCACAAACTAAAACTTTTTCATACATTGACATGGGGTTGAGCACATTCCACTACTTCCTTTAGTCACCTTGAAATACAATTTTCACTTTGACATTAGAGAGGGCTCAATTTTTTCAATTTTTTTTTTTTTTTTTTTTTTTTTTTTTTTTTTTTTGCTTTGCACAATTACATCACGAAGAATGTGCATTCAATATTTTTTTTTATCAAGCCCCTCTTTTCATTACATAACATGACCCACTTCTTTATTTTTGTGACCAATTTCCACTCAACCCTTGATTTTTCAAACTTCCCCCACAATATTCCCATTCTTTCCCTAGTTTCACTTTCTTGAAAAGGTGAGAAAATAGTGTATAAGCTAAAATGGTGGGATAATGAGGGTACAAACGAAGGCGAATGGTGGTCTAAAATAACCTCCCACTTTGTGAGAGATTCCATTCTTTTTCAAGCTCAAAAGGGGTTCTAGCGGAAAATTTTATATAGGTGACTAGAAAGTTTAAGGCTCACAAAAAGGGATTCAAAGAATAGCCATATATATCAAGTAACTTATTGACGTGTTATTGACAATCATGTAAACATGTTCTAGGGACCCCGAGAATACACAAAGTGATCCCATAAAAGGCACCTAAGTTGATGACAATGACCAAGAAAATGATATGGAAGTGAGAGGTGGTGCAATCATAATTTAAATGTTTCAATGCAATCCCAATCACCACACTAATAATAGCACATGTGATTTTAAAATTAAAGCACACTCTAATCATCATAGACTTTAGCCAACATCCCAACTATGAAAAGAACAAAAATTTTTAAATTTTTCTATTTTTTTAGAGGGTGACACTATATACACTCCCCTATAACCCACAAACTCGGGAGAGTTGCCCACCCCCAAACTCAAAACATGCTATGTCCTCATAGCAAGAGAACAAAAGCGTGCCTTGGGTTCGACGGACGACATGACACGACAAAACAGTAATTAACATAAAAATAAAACATACCTCATTGGGTTGCCTCCCAAGCAGCGCATTTGGTTAAAGTCGTTAGCCCGACTATGGTCCCCAAACTTACTTGGCCTTTGCTTTGCGGCCTTTGGACCATCTCTTTTCCTCGCGGGCACAAACGCCCTTCTCTTTCCATTTCAGCACTCCATTGTCAACACGTAGGGGTAAAGCCACATTTATTTTTGAAACTTTACACTTGTGCTTACCCCTTTTTCTTTTCTTTTTATTGGGGTTTCCACCCCCAAACTCAACTCTTTCAACCTGCAAAATACCATTCTCACAACCAAGATCAAGAGAGTTATCATGCACAAAAATATTTAAAAATATAGAATCAGATAAATCACTATAACTCTCCTCACTAACTCTCGATTTTGAAGGCCCTTGTGGTAGATGTGATGGATTCGACTCTTTATGGGAGTCGTGTGGGGAGTGATACAACCCGTTACTCCTAGAGTATTGGTCGGCCTTAATGTTACTAGCCAAGGGACAAACGTCCGCATTATCCCCACTTTTCTCACCTCCATTCACATCATATTTGACCATTGGTACATCATTTATGGCTACTACAAAATCATCTTTGGGGGAGATTTTCTTATCATTTTTAGACATAACAAACTTGCATTCTTCCCCATGCCTCTCAAGGACACCACCCCTTGACACACATCAATGGTGGCCTTAGTGTCAAACATAAATGGCCTCCCAGCGGAATGGGAGTTTTCGGTTGTTCCTCACTTGATCCCTCCATGCACATTACATAAAAATCAATGGGGATAATGATTTTATCAATTTTAACCAACACCCCTTCAAGGACCCCTAAAGGTCTTTTAATTGAGAGATCCGCCAATTGCAAGTCTCTCATGGGTGGTTTCAACTCAAATGCCCCCAAACTTCTCAAAACATGAAAGGGCATCACATTGAAACTTGCCCCAAGATCTAACAAACCTTTAAAATTTTGACCCCTTACGTAAATTGGGATAGTGAAACACCAGGGTCTTTTTGAACATGATTAACTTTTTCATTCTCATTAACATCATCATTATTATCAAAACAATTAATATTATCAAGAGAAGATAGAAATACCTCCTCGATTTCTTCACTCTCATCCCACAGTGTCGTGATTGACTTTGCTTGCTCAGGTGGGTTCTTCTCTTTCATCAACTCTTGGGCAACCTTCACAAGTTGCTCTACTTGTGTGCCCATCTTTTCAAAAGCAAAAGATCTCGTATTTCTATTACTTTGCCAGCATCTCCATCCTTAACTCATTGGATCCGCCACCTCCCAAGGCTCTTTATCATGTTGTCCAGGTGGTGGCACATGAAGAGGTTTTACTTGCTGATTATGATAGCCACCCCATGGATTGTAGTTGCCATATTGGTTGCCTTGGGGTGGTGGCCTTGGTGCATATCCATTGAAAGCATGTGCCTGTTCAGGATTATACAAGAAATTTGCTGCACTTGGACACATATTAGTCACATGAGATGATAAACCACAATTTGTACAATAATCAGTAATAACATTGGCACCAACAGAAGTGCCACAGGCAGTTAATTTATCAAATTTACTACTCAAGACTGCAATTTGCTTAGAAAGATTATCAGTAGCATTCAATTCAAGTACCCCCCTTGTTCTACCCCTCGAACTCTTTTGTTGAGAATTAGCACTCAACATCTCAAATAAAGCTTTAGTTTCTTCCGGGGTCTTGGCTCCTATCGAACCTCCGGCGACATTGTCAACCATTGATTGACCATTGTCATTCAAGCCATCATAGAAGGCTTGGTTCGGTGAGGTAGTGTGAAATTATGATGGGGACATTGCATTATCATCGTATTAAATCTTTCCCATGCCTCATGAAAGGGCTCCCCACATCTTGGGAAAATGTCATCAATTTACGTCTAAAACTAGCCAAAAGATGATGTGGGTAATATCTTTTAAGGAACACATCTTGCAATTCTACCCAAGTACTAATCTTTGCTCGGTGCAAGCATCAAGAACCATGTTTTAGCCACTCCCTTAAGAGTGTAAGGAAAACACTTTAGTCTAATTTGCTCCTCGATCACTCCTGTCTTAACAAAAATTGAGCAACAACAATAATATATTCTTTAAGGAACGTGAGTGCATCCTCACTGTGCAATCCGTGAAAGCTTGGCAACATGGCAAAGTATTGTCCTTTGACCTCTAAATTTTTAGGCTGCATCGGACAACACTATGCAAGAGGTAGATGTGTCTACCCTAGGTCTCAGGAAATCATTCATAGTTTGTGCGGTGGTTACGCCATCTCGGCTTTCTTCCTCTACCTCGGTGGTGGAGGGTTCCGATTCGATGTCCGAATGCGAAGAGAGGATTAAAGAGGGGATCGCCCTCAAATTCTTCCTCAAGTCTATTTATGTTGTCGTCCAATGGAACCAATGTAGGCTTCAAAGAACGACGACCTTGCATTCACTACCTAACCTACTTGTTTACTTGCAACAAGTCTGGCAACGCGCCAAAAACTTGATGGATGAAAACTCCCTCTTGTAATAAAAATACCGAGCAAGTGTACTCACTCAGGTGTAGCGGTATGCAATGCGGGGGTCGAATCCACAGAGACTCGTTGGTAAACAAATAGGGTGAACGCAGTGAATTTAGTAACAAAAGTTTATAATTTTTATTTGATTTAAGACTAAAAGCATAAACTAAATAACAGAAACTAACTAAACAAGAAAACAAATTATGAGCAGAGATTCGTAGATTGGATTTCACTTTACCATCATTCTATGCAGAATTTTACTTATAAAACATTAATTCAACTTCTAGGGTTCATTCACTTTTGCTAGGATCGACACGGTTAGGTGGCCGGATTACAATCCTAAATACTCTTTTTAATATTGTAGTGTCTATTACGGTTCCACAATATGCCAAGAATAAATTAAGAACACAAGAATTAAAGAACCTAATTTTAATCGATTTCTATTACGGCCACAGATTAAAGTTATTCAATCAATAATGGTCTATGTATCAAAATCCCAAATTAATGGCGAATTCGATACCCAATTATTCAAAGATGAGTTCGTATCTTAACATACGTCTCGAATCCATGAACAAGAAATTAAAATATATTGATGAACTAGAAGGAATTAAATAGAAAGAATTAAAATATTATTGCATAGAAATCCGGTAAAGGTTCGACCAATCTACAAATCTAAGAAATTTAGCTACTCATAATTAATAAATAATAAAACCTGAAATTCGGAATTGATCTTCCTCTTCCACGAAATTGTTCCAAGAAAAACAAAAAAAAATAAAATATGATATATGATATCTAATATGTAATCTGTACTAACATAGGCTAGTGAGTATAAATAAAGAATAGGGCAAGACTAGGTCAAAAACTGAGAAAAGACTAATATGCCCCTGAGAAATACGTCGAATTGTTGCTGATTGAAGACGTGAGCGCGGCCGCTCAAGTTGGATAGCGCGTCCGCCCTAACTGGCCGAGAGATTGGCCCTGAATTCTTTTGTTGTAGCGCGGCCGCAGTGCAGGATAGCGCGGACGCCCTTGTTTTGCCTTGGCCCACTGCAGTGTTTCCTTCTTGGCCCCAAATTCTTGTGTTGTTCTAGGCCATATTGGCCCCATTCAATCCCTGTTGGCCGGCCCTCCTTAGCAATGGCCCATTTTCCTCGGCCAAATACCATGCATACAGTGGCCTTGATTTAGTATTAGTTATTATTCGTTTCGTCCCTCTATTTTGCAGTCGCACTTTGACCATTTTAATGACTTCTTTTGCGCTTCGCTCTTTGGACTTTTATTTTTCATTTTATCCCAGGAATTTTTATATATTAAATTCGTCCGAAAATTCCATATTCCCAGTTCAGTCCCTGAATTTTCCAATATTTCCCATTTAGTCCAAAAGCTTCCAAATGCCAGTTTAGTCCTTGAGCTCCGCTCCACTTTATTCCTTTTGCACTTTTTAGCCATAAAATGCACCTTTAATCAGCTATATACCCTGTACTCATAAAATACACACAAGCCACATCAAATATATATAAAACTCGGAAATCGAACACAAAGAAAGCCTAAAAGTGCATCATTTGGATGGGTAAATACACATCCATCAGATATTCATTTGATGGTTTCTGGATATACATTTGAAGGTTTCTGGATATCCAGAAACCTTCAATAAGCAATTTGTGGTCTTGGCCTTGGATTTGGCTTCAAATATGTTTCTGGATATCCGTCCAAAGGCTTCTAGATATCCGTTCCAAAGCTTCTGGATATCCAGAACCCTTTGAGACTGATATCCAGAAATTTTCTTCTGGTTATCAAACGTATAGTTTCTGGCTATTAAAAACGCGTTTCTCCATAGTTATGGAGAAACGCATTTCTCAGCAGACCTACTCCTGATGTAGTTAGTTGACTACAATAAATGTAAAGGAATATATTCAAATGCATTGTCAAAATATAAAAATGTTGGCTGTGGATTCTGGAAATATTGAAATAACCAAGGCAAATCTAAATGAAACTTATAATACCCCACCATCCTTCTTTAATCTTTACCATTAAATTTAATTACTACATCACAATCTTTTAGGTAAAATAAATAAATAAATCATAATATCTACTTCTTCCATTTCACTTAAGATATTGAGTTTGGCCAAACGAAAATTTAGGATTATCAAAAAGCTTTTATTGTTCCAAAATAAATGTTATATTCTTACATTTTCTCAATTTAATTGAATATTAACAAAAAAAATTTATTAAAACTAGTGATCTTCATGAAAGTATTAATAATATATCAATCAATATGTATAATTTTTAATAATATTTTATAAATAACTATCTAAAAACACTACTAGAAATTAATGTTTTAGCCACTGTTTTTAGTCACTGATTAGAGTCGGTTGCTAATTTAAAAACGAGTTTGCAACCGAAATTATGTGGTTGCTAATTTGGCTACTGAATTGCAACCAAACATTTTTGATCTCTATGCTAGCAACTGCTACGCAACTAATCTTACTTAGTGGCTACTTTTGCATCTGACTTGTAACAAAATTTTATTTGTGGCAAGTCGGCCTCTAAATTTGTTGCTAAACGGTTGCTAAAAATAATATGTGCATGGTTGTAAAATTTTTAAAAATATTTCAGTAATTAAATAGTAGCTAAGTTCAAATATATACAAGTCAATAGATGGGTGGCTAAATTCGTTGCTAACGAATATGTTTTAGCCGCCGCTAAATTGCCACTAAATAGTTTTGTTCCATATTAGCAACTAATTTGCGACTCATCGTTTTTCTGCTGATAATTTAGCTACTGAACATTTTTGGTGGCTAAGTAGGAGGTTAATCTGCAATTAATTATGTTTCGTGGCTCATTTTAGCAACTAATATAAATTGAATTTTATTGTTGTATGTCAGTCAATATATATCAGTTGCAAAACGGTTGAAAAAATTAAAATATATTTAAAATTCATCCATTGTTTTTTATTTTCTTTTGATTTTTCATTGACTAGGAAATAATATTTTAGACTTTTCTTACAAGTGGTATTTTTTACAAAAAGGTATATAAAAAAAGATAGAAAAAAACTAAACAAAAATGAAATTATATAGAAGAAAAGAGGGACGAACTACCCTATACTTGTTTTTTCTTTTTTTTAATTTTTTATTGACTAGAAAATAATATTTTAGACTTTTTTTTACAAGTGATATTTTTATAAAAAGGTATATAAAAAGACAGAAAAAAGCTAAAACAAATGAAAGTATATAGAAGAAAAGAGGGACGGACTACCCTATATTTGTTTTTTATTTTATTTTAATTTTTTATTGACTAGAAAATAATATTTTAGACTTTTTTTTACTAGTGATATTTTTTACAAAAAGGTATATAAAAAAAGATAGAAAAAAACTAAACAAATGAAAGTATAGAAGAAAAGAGGGACAGACTACCCTATATTTATTTATTTTTTTCTTATAATTTTTTATTGAATAGGAAATAATATTTTAGACTTTTTTTACTAGTGATATTTTTTTAAAAAAATTATATGAAAAAGATATAAAAAACTAAACAAATGAAAGTATATATAGAAGAAAAGAGGGATGGACTACCCTATATTTATTTTTTATTTTATTTTAATTTTTTATTGACTATAAAATAATATTTTAGACTTTTTTTACTAGTGTTATTTTTTTCAAAAAGGTATATAAAAAAAGATAGAAATAAACTAAACAAATGAATGTATATAGAAGAAAAGAGGGACAGACTACCTATATTTACTTTTTTTTTTTAATTTTTTATTGACTAGAAAATAATATTTTAGATTTTTTTCACTTGTGATATTTTTTACAAAAAGTTATATAAAAAAAGATAGAAAAAAAACTAAACAAATGAAAGTATATAGAAGAAAAGAGGGACGGACTACCCTATATTTATTTTTTATGTTTTTAAATTTTTTATTGACTATGAAATAATATTTTAGGTATATTAATGTTTCTTAGAAGTTTAAATTATTAAATTATTATCATAAATAAATTATATTTTTAGGCATTATTGATTTAGGATTTAGAGTGAAATTCAAGGCTTAGTTATATTAATATTTAATAGAAGTTTAATTTATTTTGGTGTTTTAATTATTTTTTCTATATTATAAATAATATTAGTAAATATTCTTCTTCTTGATATTTACTTATTTTATTAATAATGATTTTTACTATTATTATTATTATTAAATATTATTATGTATTTTTTTTTATAAAAAAATTCACTACTAATCAACATCTCAATTAATTTTCTTTATCCAGAAAAAAAGAATATGAGATGTTGGTTAGTAGTAAAATATTTTAGAAAGAGTTATATAAAAAAGTTAAGAATTTTTTTTTTTTAAAAAAGTATATAATAGAAAAGGAACGGACAATATCATATATACTTTTTAAATTTTTTTTATTTTTTTTTATAAATAAAACTATTTAAGATGTTGGTTAGTAGTGAAATATTGTACAAAAATTTATATAAAAAGTTAAAAATTTATAAAGAAATTAAAGTATATAATAGAAAAAAGAGAGACAGAAAATCATATACTTTTAAAAAAAAATTGGATAAAGAAAAATATTTGAGATGTTAGTTAGTAGTGAATTTTTTTTACAAAAAGTTATACTCCCTCTGTCCCGCTACAAACCGCACACTTTCTATTTTGGGCGTCCCATTACAAACCGCACACTTCCTAAAATGACAAAGAATCTTTACTATTCCCTCCACTCATTCTCTCTCCTACATTATTTTAATACTCACAACACCATTATAATTTACTATTCCCTCCACTCATTCTCTCTCCTATTTTACTTTTACACTCACAATATTTATATCATTATATTTTTCCTTAATTCCCGCGTAAACAGTAACAGTGCGGTTACTAGCGGGACGGAGGGAGTATATAAAAAGTTAAGAATTTTTAAAGAAATGAAAGTATATTATAGATAAAAAAGAGATGGACAATAGCATTTAATTTTAAATTTTTTTTTGGATAAATAAAACTATTTGAAATGTTAGTTAGTAGTGAATTTTTTTTACAAAAAGTTATATAAATAATATTAGTAAATATTCTTCTTCTTCATATACTCCCTCCGTCCCAGCCCAAAAGGCACAAAATCAACCTCGCACGCAAATTAAGGAAAGTGATGTAGGAAAGAGAAAAAATTTAAATGTTGTGAGTATGAAAAATTAAATAGGAGAGAAAATGAGTGGGAAAAATAGTTAGGAGAGAGAATGTTGTGAGTGTAAAAGTAAAGTAGGAGAGAGAATGAGTGGGTGAAATAGTAATAAAAGCTTTCCTTTTTGGGACTGTGCCTTTTTAAATGGGACACCAAAAAAAAATTTGTGCCTTTTCGATCGGGACGGAGGGAGTATACTTTTTAGTTTTTTTATATTATTATCAATAAATTATATTTTTAGGCATTATTGTTTATTAATAATGATTATTACTATTATTATTATTAAATATTATTAGTAAATATTCTTCTTCAAAAAAACATGTTTATTATTATCATTATTTATTATTTAACTATTATAAAAAGATAATATTGTTTTATATTTTAAATTATTTTTGATATTAATTATTATTTTTACTAATTATTATTGTCATTAAGAGATTTTTGTGATAAACAAATAAACATAAGAGGTGGCAATAAATTATTAGAAAACATATAATCTAATGGTCCATATACCTCACAAATTATATAATCCAATGATTCAAATTCATTTAGTAAAAACATGACATTCTTTCATTTAATTGGCTTATTAATATTCACATGAATTGACCTCTAAATCAATCTGGACCATTAATCATAAAATCCAATGATCCAAAATAATCAAAACAAAACCATTTAAATTTTTTTCTCTATTTCTATTCAACTCCCTCATTTCTCTCTCTACCCTTTACACAAACCAAAGCAGTTTCTTTTCTCTCTCTCCTCCGATTTCCTTCTTCCAGTTTCCTCACTTCCTCCCTCGTCCTTTTTCTAGCAGCCGCCCCTCCCTCGTCCCTTTTCTAGCAGCCGCCCCTCCCTCCCAATAACGGAGCCGTACGATTCCACCACTGGAGTAGAAGAAGCTCCGCTACCTCCTCCAATCGGAAGTGGGAGCCGTACTATTCCACCACCGGAGTAGAAGAAGCTCCGCTACCTCCTCCAATCGGAAGTCGAATTGAAGATCCAAATTTCTAGAATTCATCTCGATTATGTTTTTTTACAGTATTTGAAATAGGTTTTGATTTCTTGATTTCAGATCTGCAAACAAATAGACGAATTGAAAATCCACCGGAGTAGAAGAAGCTCCGTCACCGTCGGTTTCTCGCGGCAGCTATGTATATGGTTGGAAATGGGCAGACACCGGAATCGGGTTCTAGTCCTCTGCTTCGTCGTCGGACCCGAAGGAACGGTGGGGAACGGTCTCAGTTCAATCTGGTTATTGTTTCAAGCGGACCCGATCTGAATTTTTTGAAGTTAAGGATCGAAGTTGAAAGGAAGGATGTGTAAGGACTGATTTGAGTATAATAGAAGTTTAGGGGAGCAAAGTGTAATTGTGAAATATTAAGGACTGTTTTAAAATTAATAAAAGTTAAGGAATTTATTTGAGAATAAGAAAGTTAAGGGATTGATTTAAATTGATGGACATTATAATTTGTTTTTGATAAAATTATATATATATATATATATATATATATATATATATATATATATATATATATATATATATATATATATATTTATATATATATATTTAAAAAATATTAATATATATATTTAAATATATATGTAATTTTTTTAATATAAAATGCTTATTTAGCGACGAAAATATTTGTCGAGAAAGCCCTCAATAATTTGGCATATAAAAAAATAAAAAAATATTGTTTTTTTCAATAAATATAGCGACGAAATAATCCGTCAATAATTCGTCACTAAAATGGATAAAAGATAAAACGACCATTTAAATAGAGACGGAAAGTCCGTTGTTAATCCGTTGAAAGATTTTGCTGATGCACCTTTTAACAACATAATTTTTACGTCGAAAATTCGTCGTTAATTTGATTTAGCGACAGATGTTGTGTATTTACTGACGAAAAAATTCGTCGGTATCTGCCTATTTTCTTGTAGTGTATAATTAGCCACTGATAATGGTTGGTGTTATGTAGCAAAATTTTGCAACTACTTACTCTCAATTTCAATAAAATCGATTAGCCACGAAAAATTGGTTGATAATGAGTTGCAAAAATTAGAAACCGATTGCTTTTAAAATCCAGAACTCAAATTTTGTGACCGCGTGATTCAAAAGATGGCCACCGATTTTCAGTTGCAGTTTTTGCCACTAAGTTTTCAGTCACTAATTTTGCTACGTGCATTTAGCCACTGATTTGTAACTAGATATTTTTGTTGCTATATTAAATTTAGCCACCGATTTGAAGGATTAGCGACTAATTTTGCGGTCGCTAAACAATGATTTTCTAGTAGTGAAAGGTTTCTCTAAAAAAAAACTACTCTTTTCGTTTCACTTTAAGGTTCTTACTTTTATTTTTAATCTATTCCAATTTAAAATTTTTAGTTGTTTTATTTCTTAAATAGTAAAGTATAAACCGTATTTTGGACAATTTTGTCTACATAAAGTTTATATATTACTCCCTCCGTCCCAGATCAAGAGTCCTACTTTCCTTTTTGGTCCGTCCCAGACCAAGAGTCTCTTTCCTTAAATGGAAAGTTTTCCATATATTTATACCCTTATCATCTCCATATATTTACAAAAAAATCATTACTATTCCTCCCACTCATTCGCTCTCCTATTAAATATTTTTAACTTTTACATTCTCTCTCCTATTCCCTACCACACATTTAACTTTTACATTCTCTCTCCTATTCCCTACCACACATTTAACTTTTACATTCTCTCTCCTAAAATTTTCTACCCACTTTAAAAAAAATTCTTAAGAAGCGTGAAATCCCCCCCGAGGACCCTTGGTCTGGGACGGAGGGAGTACAAAATTATCGTTGCTTATCTATCTACTTTTCATGCACTTGCTTTATGAATGGACAATTTTGTCTTCATAAAGTTTGTATATTACAAAAAAACGCTGCTTATTTATCTATTTTTCATGCACTTGTTTTATAAATGAATAATTATATTTTCACTTGCTATTATTCGTGACCTAATTTTGCCTTAATTCATTAATAAATGTGTAAAAACAATCTAAAAATACTAAATCCGGAAACAGAGTAACTAAAAGGTTAAAATATTATTTTAACGGGTGCAATACCGTAAATGAATAAAATTGTTTTAAAAAAAAATCCAACTTATTTAAGTGAAATTGAAGCAATCTATAGTATAAATCACACCATGCCACATTATTCCATGAACAATACTATGAATAGTTTTAAATGCCAAATTTTCCATTTTGCCCTTACTAAGTTGTCCCTTTTCCATTTTGCCTTTAAATTTTTTTTTTTTTTTAAATTAAAAAAAAAAACACGTGTCCTTGAACATGAGCTTTTACTAATACTCCCTCCATTCCTGAAAGATTGTCCCATTTATCATTAGATTGTCCCATTTATCATTTTGACTTGTCCCAAAAAGTATGTCCCATTTTTAAACTTAGACATGAATGTTAGTGCAAATCTACTTAAATACAAGAAGGTGAAACTATTCTTTAATAATTATAAAATGTATAACAGAATAATTTTTTAGAGATGGAGAGAGTATAACATAATTGAGCTGGAACTAGAAAAATGAACAGCCAATAACAGCGCCAGTTAATGCGAGGTAAAATACGTAAATTAGTCAAAAAGTTGGCGGGTCCCATGTTCTTTTTACTCAGTAACCCAACCCAGTATTTGCAATCTCAGTAAAAAGAGTAAGAGCAAAGTTAGAAGTACAAAAGAAAAGTTACAAAGTTTTTTTTATAAAATGGGTTGACAATATATAATTGATTTGATTGTATTGATAGTGTATCCGCTACATTCTAATTAAATACACCAATAAAATTATTATACTTATTATTTTGTAAATAAGTTTATGTGACTATTTTATGCCACTAGTAATATTCAACAGTAAAAAATATTAAAATATAAATGGGCCTGCCTGCCGTTATGATTTACACACAAATTTGTAATTTACTCCCTCGTTCATTTTTATCTTTTATGGTGTTTTATATTAACGAATAGTATTAATATTTTAAAATATCAGTAGAATCATTTATTTATTCCTTAAAAAATAAAATAATCATTTGTCACGTTTACAACAATAATCTATTTATTATTATCCATTCACTTTCACGTTTCTATTTTGAGAATTTGACCCAAAACAATTCCCTCAAGTTTCTCATCAAATGGAAATGATTGAAAATTTCTTATTCAATAGTATATAGTAATGCAAGCTATATTTCATAGCAATTCTGCATGTAGTATTTTAAAAACAATATCGTCGCCTTCGCCGGCCACCGGCCACCGATGCCGACCACCGCTGCCACCCACTGGCCACTGTCACCCTTCTATTTTATTTTTGATACCCATAACAATTTAGTAATACAATTTAGTAATACTCTCTATGTGCAAACTTCTAGTCACTTAAATTGAATACTCCGCTACAAACTACAAATTTATTATTTGCATGAGAATTATAATATTTTTAGTGAAGTGTTATCTATATTATAAATGGAACCCCCCTTTTGAACAGTTCTATGAACAGTTTCAAGGGGGAAAAATTCCCATTTTGCCCTCATATATTTATCCCTTTTCCATTTCATCCTTAAAAAAAATTAAATTAAATTAAAACAAAAAAAACAAAAAAACAAAAAATGTGGCCTTGGACACGGGCTTAGGCTAGTAAGTATAAAAAGTGAGGTATGATGGATAAATTGAGCTAGAAAATAATAATTGAATTGTTGTTGTGAATATAACATATGGTGGGTTCAATAATATAAAAATAATAAAACATTTTTAAATATAATATACAAATAATAAAACTTTTTTATTTAAAAATGTGTTGTTCTTAGTGGGATACACTAAATAAAAAATATTTATGTTACGTTTGTTTGGTAGAAAATGTTTATCGAAAATATTTTTTTCATTTTTCGATATTTGGTAAACATTGAAAAATAAAGTCAAAAGAAAAGATTTTTCAGTCAATGAAAAATAGGCTTATTTTATATTTTATAAAGAAAATGTTTTTCGAATTTCTTCTAATCAAAACATTTTCAAAAAATACTTATTAACACCATCATCCCCAATCCCAGCACCACTCCCACTGCACCTCTACCTCCCTCTTACCTCCCCATGCCTGTCAATATTTTTTTTTGCTCATATTTTTTTATCACTTATCCTGTCACCCCTCCAACCCCGCCCCACCCCACCCCACCCCACCGACCCACCCCCACCCCTGTCAAATTCTTTTTTGCTTATATTAATTTTTTTTATCAAATCTCCCGTCGCGTCTCCAACACCCTTCCCCCTCCCCCTCATCATTTTTTTGCCCATATTAATTGTTTTATCAACTCTCTTGACGCCCTCCCCCACCCACCCCAATCCCAACCCCAACCCTCCCCCACTTAATTTTGTTTTTGCTCATATTAATTTTTTTTTCAACTCTCGTGTCGCCCCTCCACACCCCCACCCACCCTACCCCCCCCTCGTCAATTTTTTGGCCCATATTAATTTTTTGTCAAATATCTTGCCGCCCCACCAAGACCCCCACCCCACCCCTCAAATTCTTTTTTGCTCATATTAATCTTTTTTTATCAACTCCCTTGTCGTCCGTCCAAACCCCCCACCCACCCACCCACCCCCAACCTCCGTAAAAAATTACTCATATTAAAATATTTTCTGAAAAACATTTTCCTTGATTTACCAAATAACCAAATGTAATATTGTGAAAAACATTTTATTTTTACAGAAACCATTTTTTAGAAAATATTTTCCTTTGACAAACGGAGCCTTAGTTTGTAGCGGATTGGAGAAAATATGCTGAAACTAAGAAAAAATAAAATTGGAGAGAGAAATTAGGTTCCGTTTGTTTCGACGTAAAATATTTTTCGGATAACGTTTTTCGAAAAATATTTTCCTGTAAAATGTTTTCCTGTAAAATGAAGATGTTTTTCGGAAAATGTTTTACTTAGGAAGGGCGTAAAATGTTTTCGGTTGTTTGGTAAGGAAAATGTTTTTCGAAAAGTATTTTCATGTGTTTAATGAAAATATTTTTCGATATATATATATATATATATATATATATATATATATATATATATATATATTATTATTATTTATTTATTTTACTTTTTTATTTTTTATTTTTTATTTTTTACTTTTTTATTTTTATTTTTTTATTTATTTTTTATTTTTTTATTTATTTTTATTTTTTTAAAATTTTATTTATTTTAATTTAATTTTTTTTTTTTATTTATTTTTTTCACGATAACATATGAGGATTCATGTTAGCCGACCCCAAATTATTTTGGGACTAAGACTTTGTTGTTGTTGTTGTTGTTGTATTATTATTTATTTTACTATTATTTATTTTTATTATTATTATTATTATTATTATTATTATTATTATTAGAATGAGAAAGTAAAATGTTATACCTTGTGAAATATGAATTGTACATGAAGGACACCATTTTACAGAAAATGTTTTACTTAGGACAAGGTCAGTAAATCGTTTTACTTAGGAATGGCGTAAAATGTTTTCCGAAAAATATTTTCTCAATTTTTCGGAAAACAACCAAACACTGTCAAACGAGTTATTTTACGGATAACATTTTTCGAAAAACAACAAAAACAACGGAAAATGGGGAAAACGTTTTCCGGAAAACAACCAAACAATGAAAAACGAGTTATTTTACGAAAAATATTTTCCGAAAAATGTTTTATGTCGAAACAAACGGAGCCTTAATATATCAAATATTTTTATTATGAATGTGTCAAATGAATTTCATTAACAATAGTTAAAAGTATAAAAAGTTGAAAATGGAAATAAGTAAACATAAAGACAGAAGGGAATTTTTTCTCAAATAATCCCGTTTTACTTTTTTATTTATCAAAATGACTCACTGTTCAAACTATTGCCCATATTGTCCACTTTTTTGAAACTCGCTACACCGTGTAGCGAGTTTGACTAGGGTTGGTCAAAACTCGCTACACCGTGTAGCGAGTTTAGGGTAATTAATTTAGGCCGTTGGGAAATTAATTATGGCATTTAATTAAACTAAACTCGCTACACGGTGTAGCGAGTTTTGACTAGATTTAAGTCAAACTCGCTACACGGTGTAGCGAGTTTAATTTATTTCAACCCCCTACATAACCCTCTCCGTCAGTCCCAACAAAACATACTCTTCTCTTCCTTTCTCAGTCCAGTTCTCCCTTTTCTTTCTTTCTTTCTTTCTTTCTTAGTCCATCTTTCATCTATCTCTCTCAAATCTAATTCATATTTCTCAATCCAAAATTTATAACTATCAAAATGGATCCATCAAAACCCCGCTGGTATCTTGGACGACAACCTCTTCCTGGACATCCCGGTCAAACCTTCAATCGTCTATCTAATCTCTCTCAAATTGAACGAGAGTTTCAATCTCCACCGCCTCCACCGCCTCAAATCGAACGAGAGAGAGAATCTCCACCGCGTCATATCATACCTGGTCCCGCTGGTGAAGCACAGGCCGCCATACGTCGGCATCGCACCGGAAAAGCTCATGTCTCTCAGGGACCCCCCGCTCAGTCGACCCAAGAGGACATACGTAAAAAGCTTGAAGAGCCGGCGAAAGATGATGATTTTCAGGGCAAAGCTTGGCTTTCTGCGATGGACTATCTCACTGCAGAGGGTACTTATTATCCCTTGAGAATGATCAAGGAGAATTGCCAAAAATATGAGAGGGTGGAACAGGTATATTATTTTATTTTAATTATAGTTAAGGTTGAAATTTATAAATAATTGATCATTATATTTTTGTTCTATTAGGTTGTTGTGGTTGTGAAGGAGTTTACACGAAGTGATCATGGCTCTGTGCATTTGGTTTTGAAGGATCCTACTGATACCATTGATGCTTACATTGTTACAAAGTGATGAGAGATAGTGAGGGCGGAAGTCACATAGGTGTTGGTCTTGTTCTTACCGACTCAGGTATGAAATATTTTCCTTAACATTACACTCCCTAAGGTTATATTCCTTAACATTTTGTTCTAAATGTTTTGTTTTGTTGATCTATTAGGCTGTTGTTTGGGCCCCCTCGCGCTCAAAAAAAATACTTAACATTGTTACTTCCAATGTTTTTAAGGTGTTTCCCAAGGATTGTTAATTTCTGTTATTGGACATGTAATATTTGAATTTCTGTCGAATTTAATATGTTCTGAATTTATGTAATATTTTTCTATGTGGCCGGGATGTGGCCACTAACTTGACAATATTTATTTTTTGTGATTTTATGTAAGATTTCCTATGTGGCCGGGATGTGGCCACTAACTTGACAATATTTATTTTTTGTGATTTTATGTAAGATTTCCTATGTGGTCGGGATGTGGCCACTAACTTGAAAATATTTATTTTTTGTGATTTTATGTAAGATTTCCTATGTGGACGGGATGTGGCCACTAACTTGACAATATTTATTTTTTGTGATTTTATGTAAGATTTCCTATGTGGCCGGGATGTGGCCACTAACTTGAAAATATTTATTTTTTGTGATTTTATGTAAGATTTCCTATGTGGCCGGGATGTGGTCACTAACTTGACAATATTTATTTTTTGTGATTTTATGTAAGATTTCCTATGTGGCCGGGATGTGGCCACTAACTTGAAAATATTTATTTTTTGTGATTTTATGTAAGATTTCCTTGACAATATTTATTTTTTGTGATGTTATTTTAGTTTTTTTTTAAATTATTTTGTACAGTTTGTGTTTGATTTTGTTGCAATTATTCATGACATAATTTTTTAACGCATAAGAAAAAAATTTGAAAGAAAAACTTTATTCAGCAACATGTCATCATTTGTTTTAAAACATGAAAAAAAAATATTTTTTTAAAAAAAATTCAGCCACATGTCATTATTTTTTTAACACATGTAAATATTTTTTTGTTAGTACGAAGCTATTTTGAGCAACAATTTGAAGCTGATTTAATTGTCCAAATTAAAATTTAAAAGTTGTTATTGTTACACCATTATATGTACTTCAAGTAACAATTTTTAGATATTCATTATGATATCTAAATTAACCTATAATTATTGCTCAAAATAGCTTCGCGAACGAATTTTTTTTTTGATGTTACTACGAAGCTATTTTGAGCAACAATTTGAAGCTGATTTAATTGTCCAAATTAAAATTTAAAAGTTGTTATTGTTACAACATTATATGTACTTCAAGTAACAATTTTTAGATATTCGTGATGATACATAAATTAACCTATATTTATTGTTCAAAATGCCTTCGCGAATGAAAAAACAAAAAGAAGTAACAAATTTTGAAACGAATCTATAGTGGGGGACAATCTCTGGCTTTAACTCGCTACACGGTGTAGCGAGTTTCAATAAAGCTAAAATCGCTACACGGTGTAGCGAGTTTAATTCAGCTTTATTGAAACTCGCTACACGGTGTAGTGAGTTTAAGTAAGCCAAAATACTTTCCAGCTACAAAGTGGCAGTTTTGAACACCCGTGACTTTCTTTTCAATAAATTCTGGCTATTGGAAAGAGGAATCTCTCAGCTTTCTCTTTTCCTCTCAGCTCAGCTTTGTTTCTTCTCTCACCTTTCTCTCTTTCTCTCAATCAACTCTCTCAATCACCATTTTCTAAATCACCTTAATTCAAAATAAAACTTCTTCACGTTATTTTATTTCATCAGAATTGTTGAAGATCAACAAGAATCAAGGTAAATTAACATCATCTTAATTATTGTTTTGACTTGTGTTTAGATATAAAATTTAATGATTTAAGCTGTTTTATTATATTGTAGATATAATAAATGTAAGAGTTTTGTTATGTAGGTTTTAACACTTTGATTTCGTAATGTAGGGTTAAAGATGAACGGGGGTCCAATCATTTTTATGTGTTATTGGGGAGGTGATGATGAACAACCGTTTGATGGTCCTCATTTCAAAAAGGGGCCAAAATGTGCAATAAGGGGTAATTGCCAATGGAAATACAATGAGTTGATTGATGAGTTATATAAAAAGGCGAACTTAGATCGGTCTCAATTTGATTTGAAAGTCATTTACAGATGCCATCATTCTTTTGATAGCGGGATTGGTGAGTACTTTCCTTTCGGTATTGAAGATGATGCGTGTATGGATGTAATGTTCGATCAGTTTGCTAAATTTGGGGGGATTGGAAATTTGCAGCTGTATGTGGTTGTAAAATTAATTGAAAATCGATCAAATCCAGAGTTTGAAACACAGCACACAGAGAGTACTTTCAGGTTTTCTCCAACTGGTAACCGTGATGATGGGGTTGGTCCAAGTTCCCAAACTCTTGTATCAACTCAAACACCAAATTATGATGATGGGGCATTTGGCCATACTTATCATGTTAATGATGATGATCGGGCATTTGGGCATAATGATCACGTTAATGATGATTATGATGTTGACTATGAAGAAGAGGAAGTGCACACTGATGTAGATGCAATGCTAGAGGATGATGATGATGAATATGAGGAGGGTAGTAGTGATTCTGATGTCGATTTGGGAGCCGGTGATGATGGGCCGATTGATGATGATGTGGAAGCACCTCTTGTTCACTATGAAGTGCCGCAAAATCGAAGATATGAGAGAGCGAGTTATCCCTTTTACGGTGATATTGGTACGTCGCTCGACAAGAACAAGAAGCTTGATTGATTACGATCATGCACATAGTTTTCCGTTTGGGATCCGGAACAACCGATTGCTAAAGGGATACGCTTTCTGGCAAGAACGAGGCACAATTTGATATAAAAAGGTTCCATATTAAAAACAATCGCGAGGTTCGGGGTAAGAAAGAGCACACCGAACACATGGGTAATTGAGTGTACGTTGAAAAATTATCCATGTCATTTTTATGTTCGTGTGAGTAGGAAGAAGTTTGGCTATTGGGAAGTGACCAAGTATAAGGCTCCTCACTCTGCTTATATTCAGGAGCAAGTCAAGATCACCCCAATCTAGATGCCAAGTTTATCGGTCGGGAAGTCGTTAGTGTTATTAAGGCCGATTCGGATGTCAAGGTTGGAGTCATTATTTTTTTTTTTTTTTCTTTTAAAAGAAGGGATCAACACATTTCACCGCTTCCCCTTGATGCACTTCAGGCGCCTAGCTATGCTAGGGAGGGCAATGTCATTCCCTCTAACCACTGGTGGGGGAATCGAACCCATGACCTCCAGGTTGGAAGCCATGAACTCTAACCATCAGGCTAAGACCCCGCGTGCAGGTTGGAGTCATTATTGCATACATCTCTAGTAGGTTCGACAAGGTAATTACTTACAAGAAGGCATGGTGTGGAAAGCAGAAGGGCATTGCAGAGGTTTTTGGAGATTGGGAGGAATCTTACAAGAGGTTACCCCGCGTCTGGCGACCATTCAAAAATACAATCCGAGGACAATTGTTGAGTACTCTACACCTCCTCCTCCTGTCGGTGAGGCCTCCATGTTTCGACAGGTATTCTGGGCATTTGGGCCTTGCATTGAAGCTTTCTCTCATTGTCGGCCAGTCATTTCTGTGGATGGAACATTTATGCATGGTAGATATAAAGGGGTAATACTGATTGCCATGGATGTTGACGCCCAAGATAGCATACTTCCGCTTGCCTTTGCCGTTGTTGAAAAGGAGGACTGGCCGAACTGGCGTTGGTTCTTATACCTGGTTTGCAAGCATATTATCAAGAGTCGTGAAGTATGCTTGATATCTGCCCGTCATTGGGGCATTCTGAAGACTGTAGGTGAAGATACGTGGTGGCCAAACGTGCATCATCGATATTGCTTGAGACATATGCGAGCAAATTTCTTGGAAAAGTATAGAGGGGAAGGGTTGAAGTATCTGTTCTGGAGACCGGGTCGAGCAACTCTAGAGGATGATGATGATGAATATGAGGAGGGTAGTAGTGATTCTGATGTCGATTTGGGAGCCGGTGATGGGCCGATTGATGATGATGTGGAAGCACCTCTTGTTCACTATGAAGTGCCGCAAAATTAATTGAAAATCGATATAATTTTTTGATTCGTCCCGCAATAATTACACAGTAGCACATTTGTACCTTTTTTTTGGAATTATGCCAAACATAAATTGAAACTTAAAACTTAAATGGAAAATGAACTTTTATTTTATTACTCCCTAATCTAATAAATATCATCAATTATAATTTTTAAATATTCATTAAAATAACTAAAGTCATTTTTAGAAATTGGAAAATTACATTCAACTCAAATATAAAGCTAAACTAATAGTACAAAGTCACAAAGTTTCAATACAAATAAAAAACATTCAAATAAAAACTAAACCAATACAACAAAGTTTCATTACGTAATAATAATAAAAAAAAAGTGAACTCTCTACCTATTATCATAGTAAGACGGGGTGTAGGGATCAGGCGGATTCCGGAGCCGAGACCTCTAAGCATGCATTCTGCAGTTCTTTGTTGAGCAGGGGTCATCTGAGACGGATCGACGAAACCATGGAGCCCTGCATGTGATAAAGGAGTCCTCAACCCACTTCCACTCGTATAAGCGCCGAAGCCCATAGTGGATGATCCAGGGAAGGGTGCTGGGCACTCAGCTCCACCCACCCCCACCGCCACCCCCCACCCCACCCCTGCGAGACCCAGGCCGGAACCTACACGTGTCCCGAGTTGGAGCGTCCTCAAACTAACCCAAATACACAAAAACTTTTAAAACTTTGCTTTGACTTTCAAACATAAACATTAATAACATAACATTTCAAAAGAACTCCACTCAACTCCACATCGGAGGAGGAGATAACTAACTTTGAAAACGGTCAACTGTTTAGTTACAAAAGATTAAGGTTAGGACGTAGAGTTTAAAGTTTATAATTACAAACTCCAAGAAAGGAATTACCAAAATACAATTTTATACGTCACCCTAAACATACCAGAAAACACCCAAAAGATTTCTCCAAACTCCTCTCCGTCCTTACTTGGCCGGTCCGCCTCGTCTCGGGATCTAAAACATTAAAGGGAGAGGGGTGAGAATAAATCTCAAAGCAAGCTATTATGGATGCAACAATATGCCAAATAGATGCAACACATAACACATTGGAAAAAGCGTAAACACCTTACATTACCTTTGGTTTACCTTTTTCCCGTCTCGAGACGATAGTCGTACTGACATTGGGTATAATAATACTCCAATCTTAAGTGAGCCGCTTAAGCAATACTCACATCTTATAAGACCCATTTTTCGGGGAACCAAATAAGATAGTAGCAACTCTGTAAGGCTTTTGGCTCAATACAGATGCTATAACCCCAACCCGTGGTCACAGGGGAGGGGACGGGCCACAGGTATAACATAATCCGATCACATTAGGTCACACTTCCATAATTGATCGTATTACGTTATACCCCGAATATCGGTGATTAACAAATTATCAAGCACATAGTAGTTACTTGAAATAAACTCCACAAAAGGGATAAACAATAGCTACATGGTAATATATACTCATGCCCCAACAATATCAGAGTGCAACAATTATGAATACACTAAACAATATCAACAACAATATATATAACATCAAGTAAGGAAATGAGGGATCATTAACCTACCCTACAAATTCCATATACAAGGATCTGAGGCCTTAATGAAGGTTCAAGTTCAATTACTAAGTGGGAGTCACCATTTTTAAGTGGCCAAACAACTTGCTAAACGATCCTAGTTTAAATTAAGAAAAACTGGTTCGGGGTCTTGGGCGACGCCACCCTTACCAGCAGGCGACCGCCCAAGTGGACTTCAAGGGAAATTGTTGTTTACGCCGGCATGGGCGACCAGCCCTCATCACTGGGCGACCGCCAGTGGACTTCAAAGAAAGTGAGACTTCACTGCCATGATGGGCGGCCGCCCAAGCCCCGTGGGCGACCGCCCAAAGCCTCCTCCGGCCCATTTTCCGCCTTTTTACCCCTTTTTAACCCTAGTTCTTCTTTCCCTCTACCATTGCTTGATCAAGAACACCAAAGGATACCTTCATCTTACCAAGTCCCATTCAAAACATGTAAACTCACAACCAAGTAATCCTAGATCATTTATCTCTACCCATTCCACCCATTTCAAACCCTTTTAATGATCTTCCTTGAACCCTAACTTCAACAAAGTTCATTTTCTAATCAATCAACTCCCATTTAGGTTTCCAAGCAAGGAATCAACATCACAAGGCCAAGAAAATAATCAAAGAACTTATGAACACATAGAAGAAGGGAATCATAACAACTCACTTGGATTTTATAAGGAAAGATTGATCTTTCTAACTTGATGGCTTCCTCTAGGTGATCCAACTTCAAGGATGTTCTTAGACTTGGATTTGATGGAGGATTTGCTTGGCTTCAAAACTTGGTGCTTGGAGCTTCCATGGGAGTTCTCTAAGGTTTTCTCTAGGATGAATTAGTGTGAATGAAGGAGAAGGGGGGAAGGGAGTAAGAGGAGGGGAATGGAGGTGACACTTGTCAAGCCTAGGAGAAGGAAGACTAATATTGGCCCCACATGAAAATCTCTAAGGATTGAGGCTTTCACCCAACCTAAATTAACTTTCCCCTAATTAATTATTCTATCCATTTTAACCTCCTCATATATTTATCTATTTTCTATTTTATCATTCTTCATTATTCTTATTTAATATCTATAAATTTCTCAAAAGATCCTAAATCCACTTCTCACCCAATTTATCTTAATTTAAGAATTTAAAGACATAATTGAACACATAAAGCTAACATAAATATTAAAAGCATATAATTTAATATTTAAAATGAGTGCCTAGGGTTGGGGTCGTCACACTCACTCCCCCTTAAAGAAAATTCGACCCGAATTTTAAAAGAAAACTTACTTGAATTTTCAAACAACCACGGGTATTTCGCCCTCATCTCCGACTCTAGCTCCCACGTTGCTTCCTCGACGGTATGATTCTTCCAAAGGACTTTCACTATCGGGATACTCTTAGTTCTCAACTTCTTAACTTGGAATTCTAAGACTCTTAATGGCTCTTCAACATAAGACATGTCCGCTTGGACATCATCGGGAGGAGAGCTCAAAACATGGGAGGGGTCATGACAATACTTCCTTAGCATAGAAACGTGAAACACATCATGAAGCAAAGAAAAAGACGGAGGCAACGCCACCCGGTAAGCCAATTCCCTATCTTCTCTAGAATCTCAAACGGACCTCTGAGCCTCGTAGCCAACTTACCCTTATTACCAAACCTTTTAATCCCCGTCCTCGGAGAGACCTTCAAGAACACACAGTCACCAACCCGAAAAGATAAATCCCGTCTTCTATTATCGGCGTAGCTTTTCTGTCTACTCTGAGCCATCTTCAATCTATCCCGAATCACCTTGATCTTCTCCGTAGAATCCCTAACCAAATCCGGGCCCCAAAGTCTCGCTTCACCTACCTCATCCCAACACATCGGAGATCGACACTTCCTACCATACAACGCCTCATACGGAGCCATCTCGATACTTGGTGATAACTATTGTTGTAAGCAAACTCAACTAACGGTAGATGATCCTCCCAAGATAATAGGAAATCCATCACACAAGCCCGTAACATATCCTCAAGTATCTGAATAGTTCTCTCGGACTGACCATCGGTTTGAGGATGAAACGCCGTACTAAAACACAACTTAGAACCCGAGGCTTCATGTGAATGCTCTCCAAAATCTAGAAGTAAACCTCGGATCTACTGTCGGAAACAATACTAGCAGGAACCCCATGAAGTCGAACGATCTCTTTCATATACTGTGGGCTAACTTCTCTAACGAAAACTTAGTTGACACCGGAAGAAAATGAGCCGAGCTTTGTCAATCTATCCACAATAACCCAAATAGCATCCATCTTCTTCGCGGTAAGAGGCAAACCCGAAACGAAATCCATCGAGATCCCTTCCCATTTCCACTCCGGAATATCCAATGGTTGAAGTAGTCCCGCCGGTCTCTGATGTTCTGCCTTAATCTGTTGACAAGTCAAACACTTAGAAACATAATCCGCAATTTCCCTCTTCATACCATTCCACCAATACCCACGCTTCAAGTCTTGATACATTTTGGTACTCCCCGGATGAATCGCAAACTTAGACTTATGGCCATCCTCTAAAACACGCTTCTTGATTTCCGGCGATGAAGGAACGCAAATTCTCCCTTGGAAAGTTAAAATCCCATCTCTATTCAAAGCAAAATCCCCGGCTTTTCCATCTTGCACTTGATCAAAAATTTTCTTCAACTCCGGATCACCTTGTTGAGCTTCCTTCAAATCTCCATACAAAGTAGGAACGGCTCGCACATTCGCAACTATCACTTCACTCTTCAACTCTCGAGAACTCAAAGCTGTCACATACGCCTTTCGGCTAATCGCATCCGCCACTACATTGGCCTTCCCCGGGTGATAGGAAATGACACAATCAAAATCCTTCAAGAACTCAAGCCATCTACTTTGTCGGTTGTTCAACTCCTTTTGGGTAAACAAATACTTCAAACTCTTATGATCGGTGAAAATCTCAAACTTCGCCCCATAAAGGTAGTGCTTCCACTTATGCAACACAAATACAATCGCCGCCAATTCCATATCATGAGTAGGGTAATTCTGTTCCGCCGGTGATAACTTCCTAGAGGCATACGCAATTACTTTCCCATTTTGCATCAACACACATCCCAAACCCGCCTTCGAGGCATCACTATAAATAACAAAATTCTCGCAACCATCCGGAAAGGTAAGAATAGGAGCCGTTGTCAATCTCTTCTTCAATTCATCAAAGCTTGCTTCACACTTGGAATCCCATACAAACGATACATCTTTCCGAGTCAACCTAGTCAACGGAGTCGCAATCCGAGAAAACCCTTCAATGAACCTCCGATAATACCCCGCCAAACCAAGAAAACTACGGACCTCGGTCACAGTCGAAGGTTGCTTCCAATTAACCACGGCTTCAATCTTTGAAGGATCCACGGAAATTCCCGAACTCGACACAACATGCCCCAAGAAAGAAATGCGCTCAAGCCAAAACTCGCACTTGCGAACTTAGCGTACAATTGCTTCTCCCGAAGAACGGACAAGACAATCCTCAAATGATTCTCATGCTCTTCCGGGACTTAGAGTAAACAAGGATATCATCTATGAACACTACCACAAAGCTATCAAGATAAGGCTTGAAGACACGGTTCATCATATCCATAAACACGGCCGGGGCATTAGTCGGCAGAAAGGCATCACAACAAACTCATAATGACCATATCTAGTACGGAAAGCTTTGTCTTAGCAATATCGTCCGGTCTAATCTTCAAGCGATGGTATCTAGCTTCTCAAATCAAGCTTTGAGTAGATAACGGAACCTTGGAGTTGGTCAAACAAATCATCTATATGCGGAAGAGGATATTTATTCTTAATGGTGGCTTGGTTCAACGAACGATAGTCAATACACAATCGTAAGGTACCATCCTTCTTCCTAACAAACAAGACCGGTGCTCCCCACGGAGACACACTAGGACGAATAAAACCTCGGTCTAACAATTCTTGCAATTGGACCTTCAACTCTTTTAACTCGGTAGGAGCCATTCTATAGGGTGCTTTAGAGATAGGAGTGGTACCGGGAACTAAGTCAATACAAAACTCTATCTCACGATCAGGAGGCATAGAGTACTCACTAGAAAACACATCACTAAATTCATTAACAACCGGAACATGAGCTAACTCGGGAGACTTCTTATTGGAATCTACCACATAAGCCAAGTAACCGTACACCCCTTAGATAGCATCTTCCTAGCCTTTAAAGCGAAATAACATGTAAACCGAACATAGATCTATCCGCATCAAATATAAAAGTAGGCATCTCGGGCATAGCAAATGAGACTCGCTTTCTACGACAGTCTACCATAGCATGACAACGACTCGGCCAATTCATCCCAAGGATCACATCAAAATCACGGATTGGTAACTCGACCAAATCCACCGGCAATACATGCCCACATATAGTCACATCACAACCAGGATATATCAAAGAAGATGTGAGGCACTCTCCCATAGGAGTAGAAACCTCCAACACATAAGGCATAGATTCAGGCAAAGTATGCAATGAGAATGCAAAATGCGATGCCACAAATGAATGGGAAGACAGGGATCTATAAGAATGCGGGCCTTAACTCTGAGACGGGAACTATACCTCTAATGACAGCATTGGGATCGACCTCTCCTTGACCCAAGGCAAACACTCGACCTTGCACCCTATCTTTGGGTTTCCCATCTACACCTCTCTTCACACCACTACCTTGTCCTCTCCAAAACCGGCACCCGTCGCTTGCTTATTCTCGCCACCTGGGACAATTCTTAGGAAATGGCCTGTCGCCCCACACTTTAAACATTTTCCTTGCTTGCTCCAACACTTGTCCTCCGAATGCCCTAGCTTCTTGCAATAACCACACATTTGTCCCAAAGCTGACTGGAGTCGCACGATTTGCCGGAGTCGCCACATTTCCTCCTCGATTTGCTCCGGAGTAAATGTCCTCGGCACCCTATTACGTCCCGAACCTTGACCTTGGAATCTATTTATGTTTCCGCCTTCATTCTTACCACGATGCTCCTCTATGTCATTCTCAATCCGATACGCCATATTCATTTCTTTGCTTGGAAGTTGGCGAAGTTATGCGTCGATAAGCGCTTTCGGAACTCAACCCTTAAACCCTTCACAAACCGGTAGACTCGCCTCTCCTCATCCGGCACCAAATGAGGACAATATCGGGCCAATTACGTGAACCTTGCCGAATCTTGCGCTATCGTCATGGTCCCTTGCTCCGGTTTGAAACTCGCCTTCCTTCTTGTATCTAGTAACCATAGGCACGAAGTGATCCGGAACTTGCGTGTGAAGTTCTCCCAGTACGTGGTGTCAAATCCCGGTCCCAACCATCCTTCACTACCTGCCACCGGTGCTCGGCGGGTCCTTCCAACTTGAAAACGGCACATCTCACCTTCTCCGCATCCGAACTCTCCATAGCTGCGAAAATCTTATTCATAGCCTCAAGCCACCTCTCGGCCTTCCGGATCCGGATCTCCGTTGAAGCTAGGAGGAGACATCTTCACGAACTTCTCCAAACCATGTTGCCCTTGCTCGCCTTGATTCCGATTACAGTTCGATTACGAGTTGCCATATCTTGAAGAAACCCTCGGAACATATCCATCATCTCGGCATTCGGATTACCAACACCACCCAAACCCAGTTCGATCACCATCATTTCCCGCCATAACAACAAACTCCTGCATTAAACACTCGACGTCAGTTATCACACACTCTCACTCAGCTAGACTCTACCCGAGACTTCTAGCAGAGCTTTGATACCGCGAGGACCCCAGGCCGGAACCTACACGTGTCAGAGTTGGAGCGTCCTCAAACTAACCCAAATACACAAAAACTTTTAAAACTTTGCTTTGACTTTCAAACATAAACATTAATAACATAACATTTCAAAAGAACTCCACTCAACTCCACATCGGAGGAGGAGATAACTAACTTTGAAAACGGTCATTTGTTTAGTTACAAAAGATTAAGGTTATGACGTAGAGTTTAAAGTTTATAATTACAAACTCCAAGAAAGGAATTACCAAAATACAATTTTATACGTCACCCTAAACATACCCCGACAACACCCAAAAGATTTCTCCAAACTCCTCTCCGTCCTTACTTGGCCGGTCCGCATGTCTCGGGATCTAAAACGGTAAAGGGAGAGGGATGAGAATAAATCTCAGCAAGCTATTATGGATGCAACAATATGCCAAATAGATGCAACACATAACACGTTGGAAAAAACTGTAAACACCTTACATTACCTTTGGTTTACCTTTTTCCCGTCTGAACAATAGTCGTACAACATTGGGTATAATAATACTCCAATCTTAAGTGAGCTGCTTAAGCAATACTCACATCTTATAAGACCCATTTTTCAGGGAACCAAATAAGATAGTAGCAACTCTGTAAGGCTTTTGGCTCAATACAGATGCTATAACCCCAACCTGTGGCCACGGGGAGGGGACGGTCGCGAGTATAACATAATCCGATCACATTAGGTCACACTTCCATAATTGATCGTATTACGTTATACCCCCAATATCAGCTGATTAACAAATTATCAAGCACATAGTAGTTACTTGAAATAAACTCCACAAAAAGGGATAAACAATAGCTACATGGTAATATATACTCATGCCCCAACAATATCAGAGTGCAACAATTATGAATACACTAAACAATATCAACAACAATATATATAACATCAAGTAAGGAAATGAGGGATCATTAACCTACCCTACAAATTCCATATACAAGGATACAAGGCCTTAATGAAGGTTCAAGTTCAATTACTAAGTGGGAGTCACCATTTTTAAGTGGCACTACAAGAAACAGGCTTATTTACGGCGGTTAAAATCCGCCGTAAATAATACGCGCCCCGCCGTATATAGTATTTACGGCGGACTAGCCGCCGTAAATAGATCCCCGTATAAATTATCGCCGTATATACTATATACGGCGGGGGAACCGCCGTATATACTATATACGGCGGATATACCACCGCCGTATATAAATGGAATACATACGTATAAAATGGCGTATTTGAGTGATCTTTATACGGCGGAATATGTAACCGCCGTAAATAAGAGACGAGTCGTCCGCTCCGTGACGAGTCGTCCCGGTTGCCCACCCCGCGGGTTCCTCGTCCAAACGAGTCGTCCGTGGGACTTTTATACGGCGGTCACTATATCCGCCGTAAATAACTAAATAGGGACGACTCGTCCAACATGGCACGAGTCGTCCCATTTACACCCCTTCTCGGTTCCCTCGTCCCCCTTTGGGCACGAGTCGTCCACAGGTTTATACGGCGGATTTGGTCACCGCCGTAAATAATCCTATTTTTTTTTTTTTCCCCGACTTTGTATAATTCATTTTCCCCAAAAATACGTTCACAAAAACCAAATTAAACTGTACACACACAATATAACAAAAAATACACAAATGCAATCAATATTTACAATCTACATATTAACACAATTAATGTTGAATGTATCCATACATAATAACCATTATACAAAAAAGTTGTTAGTTGTTGAATGTATCCAAAATATACAATGTCTAAAATCCACGAACACCTATTCATTACCGTCATTTCCACGTCGTTCCATCCAACAACGTTTCAAGTCATCAATTTGTTGTTGTAACTTAAGGCGTTCCTCATCAAGTTGTTGTTGGCTTGCTCTGAAGTCGTTGGCGTTCCTCCTCATTTTTCGGCGTTCCTCCTCAAGTTGCCTTTCCATATCTGCTCGACCCCCGCCACCGCCTCCATTACAGTATGCGAGAAGGTTGGGATTTACCAAACACCTTCGTTTTGTTCGGACCGCCTCCCATACATCGAACTCTCCCATGGTCATCGAGCCAAACATACCAACAAAAACATCTTCACGCGCGCGAAGGGAGTCCTCTGGCGGCTCCTCAAGCTTGCATCATTAAGCGTTCTTTGTAACAAAAACAACATGTTCAATATAAATGTTTTAACTTTAATTAATATTATGAAAATGAAGTTAGAAATGAAAAAATATTCTATAGAATAACAAAGCTGAAACGAGAAAAGGTTGAAACTTTAACTTACAATCATTTGAGTGGTGGCTTGATCTGCGGGTGTTTTGCCCGTGCGCGTATGTATGAAACGCTTACGCGATCGGTTGGTAATCCCTTGTCGCCTCTCTACAATTTATAATAGAATCATTTGACAAAAAAAAAAAAAAATATTTATATACGATACAAAAAGAAACATTAATTGAATTGACAGCGAGAACTAAATTGAACGATGACAAACCTCTTTGATGACTTTGGGATGGGACGTTTTAGGTCCTATTCGAGCACGATTGTTTTTCTCGATTCAATTTATTTGTTTGATATTTCTGGAAAAAAAAAAGATAATATTAGTATTAATTTGACTACTTATATAAGACATTCACGATAATAGATTGAGATTAATTTGAAATATACCGAGCCTTGGGCGTACCCACATCGCAACAAGTGCGGCCCGTTGATCCATGACGCACCGCGGGGTGGGTGAGCCAATGCGTCTTCGTCGATTGAAACATCTTATAATCTTTGTTTCAGGCGAGTAATAATATTCATAAGCGAGTCAATATTCATAACAAAGTCATAAGCGAGTAATATTCATAACTATATAATACTTATTATATGCTTGTCTCACATTGTATTTCCGGTCACGCCACGCTTTAGCGAGAGAAAGAGCCATGCTTAGGAAATACTCAGGAGGAGCATTTGTATTTTCCTATATACACAATTCAACAAAGAAAAAAAAATCAATTGTTAGAGAAGCATAAGACTTTTGACTACGTACTAGAGATATATGTAAGAAATATGGATTACAACTTACGAACGTCATTCCATACGTTATTTATGCACTCGTGATTCATGCGAGACCACTCATTAGTTAATGGGAAATGTTCCCCATTTTTAGCAAAAATTCCTATACGAGTAGCTAATTTTGCCATTTCCCCACCAAGCTGGTTGACCATAATTATTCCATATTATGATCAATCTCTCCTTACCCCATTTGGCGGTTGGTTTTGCCAACCCTCTTCCTTTAGGGTTAGAGCCACGACACAGTAATAAATTTTTCCTTGGAGGCATATCTGTCATATGACAATTCAATTATAGCACAAGAATTGGATAAACCAAGTAAAGGACCCAAAAAAACAATCTTATAATATATGTATAAGACCTATAAATTTATTATAGGTCTTATGTATCATGTATAAGACCATATATTGGTCTTATAAATGGCCTTATAGAATAACAATGCTTCCAATATACAATTGTAATACTACAAGGTAGATATAGAAATATGAACATTGACAAAACAGCAACAACAACAAAACAGCAGCAACAACAACAACAAAACAGCAGCAACAACAACAACAAAACAGCAGCAGCAACAACTTTTCTTTTTTTTCATTTTTTAAAGAAAAATGATACCGTACGATGGGATTGTTAGACCACAATTTATCCCAAGCCCGGGTTAGGGAGCGATACGAGGAAGGTTAATGGTTTCCACCTATATACCAAGTATCGTTTTCATTAAAAGTATAAAGTATAAAATCAACTACTCATTCTACTTGTAAGTAAAAAATACTTGTCAAAGTAGTTGTTATTTTTAACTATGGACTTAGAAAAAGAATTTGTACAAGAATTAATGCACAGTTTCAAAAAAAGTGACAAAATGAGACTCAAAACACTAAGCACACGATCAAACCTTAACATATGCCGTTTAGGGAAAGAACTCAACACACAACTCATTTAGAAAGGACTCGAGCACGACACAGATTAATTGAAATAAGTTGGTCATCAAAGCGAAAAATACGCCCCCTCCCTAATAAACGAGAACCCTAATTCTAATAAGTGACACTAAATTCCCCAAAAAGTAAAAACCTAAATCATGAAAATCATAACAACCGTAGTCAAATCCAACACATACAACAAGAGCCCCAAAATCCAACTAAATCTCGGAAGAGAACCCTACATTACCCCAAACACGAAAATTGGACAACCAAAGCTGACACTTTCATCAAATTGAGGCGCACCTGACCACTCATGACTTGCCAAACAACCCACCACAACAAATCAAAGATCAATTTTACACATTTTCCGTCAAACCCATTTCAATCACAATCGGTAGGAAAAAAAAAAAACAATTTTTAGTGAACCCACTTCACTCAAAACCCCCACAAAGTAAAATCGGTGGTGAAACCCTTCAATCCACATAAAAATAAAATTCAACAAAAAAACGGCATAATTTCATCAAATATTATAAACCCACAAGTCAAAGTCGAAACAAAAACAACCCCAGAAGAACAAAACACAACAAGCACCCTTTCACCAATTCAACACTACCCAAAATGCAAATTCACAAACCTCAAATTTGGAGAGGGGAGCGGCGATGCGGGTGCGCTCGGGAGTATCCATTGCAACGGCACTTCTCCCCACAAAACCCAATCTCACTTTCTCTCTCCAAATCCTCTCCCTCTTCGCCCATAGTGCCTCGCTCCTCCGCCCCTTTTCTCACTCTTACTCACACACAAATGACAGAATTTGGTCCATAACCCAATATATAAGACCAATTGCAATCTCATATTTCTATGTTACAAAATTCGGACTCAATAGGTGCTATTAGATTATTATAAATTGCGTAAAGTATAAAATAGAAGGCCCTTAATGGCAAGCTGCAAGGTACAAACCCTATGGACAAATTTATACTACAATTACACATAAAATTAATAATGCACTAAGAAAATCACAAAATATGTTAACTAGGTCAAAACAAGCTTCAACAAAAGAACATGACATTACGGGGGAGAGGGGCTCCGCGGAGTTATGGACACATTTGTTATATGTCACATTTAACAAATACCATAAACCATGACATTACACTAACATTTCAGCGAATCAACCAAAAAACAAAAAATTGGTGGGGGAAGCGGGGCGGGGGAACAACAAACATGACATTACGGGGGCTCCGCGGGTTGTGGACACATTTGTTATATGTCACATTTAACAAAAAACAAATACCAAATCGGTGGGGAAGCGGGGCGGGGGAACAACAACAACAACCACAAGGAACAACAACAACAACACTATAGGGCAAGCCTTGCTTGATACGAGAAAAAGTATAAAATAGTACGGGGGAAATTTGGGGCTCCGCGGAGTACCAAATCGGTGGGGAAGCGAGGCGGGGACATCCCAAAGTAAAAGGAGTACCTGGACAAGCTAGCGAGATGACGGAGGTAGAAAGTAGGCTTTCTATGACAAGATCTGTAGGAAATAAGAGTTTGATCAAAAGAAGCGGAGAACAAATACATATTACAATTAACAATATTAATATTCAATCCAACCATACAAAATAACAAGTTTGATTGAAATATGAAACATAAGTAATAACATTGTCTTAGTAATAGTAAGCAAATAAGATCTAAACAAATACATATTACAATTAACAATATTAATATTCAACCATACAAAATAACAAGTTTGATTGAAACATGAAACATTAATAATAACATCACAATAATAACATCATGATGAGGCCGGAGGTTTGTCCACGATAGTAGGTCGACGGGAAGAACGCCTGCGTGCACGAGCGGTGGCTCTCGAATGCATCATAGTCAAATAATCCTCTGCGGCTCGTAACTCGGGGCTCATGCGCATCGCCCAAGCCTCCAGTGCGTATCTTAGGGCTCCCAAAATGGCGGTTTCATCTTCCAACCCCTCAAACCGATCTTGCACCTCCCCCCATCTAGCATCCTCTAAAGTCTGTCGACTCTGTTCCCGAGCGATAAGCTCCCCCCATCTAGCATCCTCCAAAGCATGTCGGCTCTGCTCCCGAGCGATCCTTGATCGCTCACTGCTCCTCCAAAAATGCCCTCATGGTATCCCAGCTGATCAAAAGAACCTGGCGGCTCTGGTTCTCCTCTCCTCCACGACCACCCTGTCTCTCCCGATCCTCCTCTTCCTGCTCCTCATCATCCTCCTCATCAACGGGATCCATTTGATCATCAACACCGGGCATACGCCAATGCACGGCTTGTTCACCACTCGGAAACGTGGCCCCTACCACGACGGACCGTCCTCACAGGAGTACCATATTCAAATAATAAAGACACATTGTACGTCGCCCTCAGGTCCCTCACAAACTTGTCATATGCACTAGCCGAGTCTAGAATAAAAACTCGTGCCCCCATCAATCTCATCGCCTCGGGTTTTGGTTCACCCACACAAGCTTGAGCAATCAATGTGATCATCCCCACATTGATATGTTTCCCTTTTTGGTAAGGGCAAATGCCTCACATCTCAGAACAAAAATATCAACCCAATCGGGAATCACTGAAAACTCCTCAACCACGTTCGCAAAAGGTTTACCATAGCCACATTCAATTGAGCGGGCTCTCCGTTTGCCAACCAAGACATAGATAGACCTCTGTAAAATAATTTCCAAGCGGGTGAGAAAGAGAGGAAGCCCTAAGGTATTTTTTGCGGGGCAATCCTGTGAGCTCAGAAAAGAAAAAACAAGTCCCCCATCGGACTCGACCCGGTTTCCTCTCGGTGATCAACCCCAAAGATTTGCCTCAACTCATCATAATCCACTCGATAGGCTTCATCATTCATATGAAACCGAATAGTATTTTCTTGTGACCCTGGCCTACCTCCAAAGTTGAAAGGAACTCAAGTGAATATCTCAAATACGTAGATGGAGTCTTCCCAGGAAATTACCTAACCCGGCTTGCGTCATCAATTACATTACTAACGTCTCTAAACCCAAATCACTCAACACCGGCAAATGAAGGAAAGTGGTGACTTGAAATTTCCTACCCTCCAAATTCCGCCATTTTTTTCTTTTGAGCGGCGGTCGGTGGGTCAATCCCATATACGGATCATTTGGGACTACGGGCGGCGGGTTTTGTCTACCCCTCTTGTTGCTACCCTCTCTCTCCTTAGGAGGCATATTTTCAACACAAAAACCACCTATACATAAGACGGAGAGACACAAATTTTAGTAATAACATTGTCTTAGTAAATAGTAAGCAAATAAGACCTAAACAAATACATATTATATAGAAGTAACAATATTAATATTCAACCATACAAAAATAAGAAGTTTGATTGAAACATGAAACTTAAGTAATAACATTGTCTTAGTAAATAGTAAGCAAATAAGATCTAAACAAATACTACTCAAACTAATCATCATCATTATCGGCCATATCAACATCATCATTATCGGCCATATCAACATCTAGGTCATTGATATTAGTAGTTTCAATCTCGACCCCATCAACTCCCTCTCGCACCCACGATGCTTCTTCGTTAGCAACATTTTCATCCAGATTTTGTGAGCAAAATGGTACCAATTGTGGAATCGAATTTGCAACTTGTTTATCATCATTTGAATATATGTCAAAACTATCTCTTGGTGTAATCCTCATCACAACTTTCCAATCACTTTCTATAGGATCTTTAACATACCAAACTTGCTCGGCTTGAGATGCTAATATGAATGGTTCATCACCAACTCGATTATCCTTATACAACTTGTGATTGAAGTTTACAAGAGTAAATTTTTGCTCATCTTCCATCTTGCACTGTCCGGTTATCAACCCAATCACATTTAAACAATACAAATCTTATTGAGTTGCTATAACGAATTTCAAGGATCTCAATCAACTCCTAGTAGAAGTTAACATCCCCTACAATGGGATTATTATCCTTTCGGCTTGCAAAACTTGTCACACTTGCATTCGGCATGACTCCACTATTTTGAGTTTTCCTTCGTCTATCGACATCCTTCACTCGAAATCGAAAACCATTTATTATGTAAGACTTATACCGCCTCGCATCCATATGAGGACCCAATGCAAGACTCGCAATTCTTTCGGGCACTACATCTTTCGTCGTGCATACCTTTTATAAAAAACAAAATTTAATAAGAAAATATTTAAAACGATAAATTGAAACTATTATATGAAGGTGGTTTCATACTTACATAATCCTTAAACCGGCTAACAAACTTATCATTATGTTCTTTCTCTATAAGATGTCGTTGATTACGAGGTAATGTCTCCCTCAAATGTACACGATGCATTACGAGCGGATCGAAAATATGAATTAAGTATTAATTTGAAATATAAAAGATATAAGGAATGTAAGCCTCATGTAAGGAATCACTTACTCTAGGTATTGTTCAACATCTTCGGTATTGAAAAGCACATATCTATGCGGCCTTGTACTCGTGTGATGTAATCAAGGATAATTACCTCTTCTTTTCCTACAAAGCGGCCTAACTCATCACCTTCATCATCATTTCTTCTAGGACGATTGGACTTTGTCTCAATGTCATCCAAATATTGCGTACAAAAAGTCATGCATTCTTCGACCACAATTGCCTTAGCTATGGAGGCCTCGGGATGGGCTCGATTTCGAACATATAATTTTAATGTAAGTAGAAACCTACAAAAACATTTACTCATGCTAAAGCGGATGTAAAAAAAGAATTTAACTTTTTTCAAAGTAAATTTAATATGGATGTACCTCTCTCTGGGATACATCAGCGAAATTGTATTGGGCCTGCTAGCAAGGCCTCCTCGGCTAAATGCACCGGCAAGTGCTCCATAACATCAAAGAAAGCTGGTGGGAATATTTTCTCGAGAGCACATAGTGTGTGACCATCCGATCTTGTATCTTTTCGAGATCGGCAAGTGTATTCACCTTTGAGGATAATTGCCTAAAGAAATTTGCCAACTCAATGATGGCTTTTACAACGAAGTAGGCAACACTTTTCGAGCGACTAAAGGGAGTAGTTGTTGGAGCAAAATATGACTATCATGGCTCTTAAGACCCCAAATAGCTCTTTCCTCTAGATGTACACAACGAGATATGTTTGACGAGTAGCCATCGGGGACTTTGACTCCACTTTAGAACTTTCAAGAATGTGTCTTTATGCTTCTTACTCATTGTAAGCGGCGGAGGCATAATATCTTTGCCAGGATGGAAGCTTTTGTAGATGCAATGGTTTCCGAATGTTCATCACTTTTAGGTCTTTTCTTGCTTTATCATTATCTTTTGATTTCCCCTTGGTACCTAGCAGTATGTAGCACATTATCACACACATTTTTTCAATGTGCATAACATCAAGATTATGACGAACATGATTATTTGCCCAATAAGGCAACTCAAAGAAGATACTCCTCTTTTTCCAATTGTGACACAACTTAGGAACCTTTCTTTTCTCCAACTTGGCTTGTTGCTTCTCACCCTCTTCTCTTTTCCTCTTTTTAATAACATCTTCTATTTTATACTCTGTTTCCATATTTTCAACTTGTTTAAGCAATTTTGTTCCAAACAATAACTTGGGCTTATCTCTCACTTCATGAGTACCATCAAAAGAGCCTTTATCCTTACGAAAAGCATGACTCCTAGGCAAGAAGCGTCGATGACCAATATAACAATACTTGCCACCATGATTCAACCATCGTGCTTGAGGTCTCACATTGCAACAAGGGCAAGCATATTCACCTTTAGTGCTCCATCCAGACAACATTCCATATGCAGGAAAGTTATTTATTGTCCACAATAGTGAAGCTCGTAAAGTAAACAACTCGTTCCTTGATGCATCATAAGTTGATATACCATCTTCCCACAATTCCTTCAACTCATCAATTAACGGTTGGAGATACACATCTATCTTGTTGCCCGGCCCTTTTGGGCCTTGAGTAAGCACCGACAAGAAGAAATATGGCTGTTTCATGCATAACCAAGGTGGAAGATTGTATGGCATAAGCACAACCGGCCAAATCTTGTGAGATATAGTCATTGTTACGAAAGGATTAAATCCGTCGAGATGCTAATCCCAATCTAACATTTCGAATTTCACTTGAAAATAATGGATAACGTTCATCGAATTTCTTCCACGCACGAGAGTCTGCAGGATGCCTCAGCACACCATCGTCTATTCTTTTCTCGGCATGCCATCTCATGAGTGTCGCGGTCTTAGATGACCAATACAACCTTTGCAACCTTGGCTTTAAGGGAAAATACCATACTTTCTTCATCGCTACCTGCTTGGGAAGTTTATTCTTGCCACTTGTTTCCGCACCTTCACCGCTACCCCCTTCTTCTTGTTGCTTATATCTAGAGGCTCCACAAATTTCACATTTAGTAAGTTTTTCAGTTTCATTTCGAAACAACATACAATGATTAATGCACGCGTCCCACGTTTTATAACTAAAACCCAAATCCGCGAGTCATCTTGTACGCCTCACGATAGGAACTTGGCACTTTCGGCGGCGAGGCAATGCCCTAATGAAAATTTTTAATAAAGAAGTAAATCCCTTATCGGTCACTCGATAATTAGCCTTCAGTGCATAAGTTCTACAATAAATGAGAGTCTTGTAAACTTATCACACCCTTCCCACAAGGCTTGATCGGCATCTCTCAAAAGTCTAAGAAACTTTGCGGTGGATGCATCGATTGTACGATTTCTTCAATTCTGGCTGGTTACTATCCGGCATACCCATCCCTTCATGTACCATTCGCCTCATACAATCTTGCACGCCCAATTCAATTTCAATGCCATCTTCGGTTGTCCTATCATTATTATCATTCTTACGCGCCGAAATGTACCCTTCCCGTGCCTAATCCAATTCTTGTAATCTTTTTGAAATCCCACCGCAATACAATGTGATCTCACGGTTGCACGGTCTTCTTGGTAACGATTTGCGCATTTTTTACAAGGACAATATATTTCTTTAACACCAACGAGACTTTTTGAGAATGCAAAATCGAGAAAGTTGTCAACCCCAGACAAATACTCATTTGAAATTCGATTATCCAAATCAATCCAACTTTTGTCCATATATGACTTGACTTGATATTTTTAACGTTAAAATACAACCTATATATAAGACCGAGAGACACAAAGTTTAGAATAAAAATAAACTCATAAACAAACATAGTCTAAATATGTACAACTTTTGGCTCGATATAGATAATATACATTGTTGGAGCCTAGCCTATTAGTCGAACTTGGGCCCGTGATATAGTATAACCCTATGACAACATTCATTCGTTCTCTCTCACAAGCCCCCTAATTGAGAAGCTAATTTAAGGAACTAGGTTGATGTGCAAAAGAATATGCACATGCAACAAAAGATTTGAAACTATTTTTAGGAACTAGGTTGAAGTGCGCAACATAATTTTTGAAGTGCGCAACACCAACATATGGACTAATAGATTGAGATTACGGGCACACTAGAGTTAAGGGAATTTACAAGGTTTGCCTTCAAACAAGAAGTCCACGACTAGGTATTGTCTATTTGTTGGAGGCAACTTAGTATCTTAGTAAAGCAAGAAGGAATCATTGGTATCAAGATTCATGATCATGTACTAAGGCAAGAAGGAATCATTGGTATCAATATTATTTACATTTACATTACAAAATACTATAAACCAAAAGACTTAGGAATGTGGCTCTTTCTCTTGTCTCTTCTCTAAAAAATAAACCTAACTTTCTCATTGACATTGAAAATATTGCTACTCAAATTCTCCATTCTTGGAAGGATAAAAAACAAGTCACATTCTCTCAAGAAGCTAGAAAGGTACTACCTTCATCCCGAAATGAATCTCCAAAAAATACAAATTCAATAGCAATTTTTTTTTGACATTCATTTTAGGATGGAGGAGTAAGTAATTAATGCCATAATAAATCAAAAGTGATTTTTAAATATAATTTTATTTATTTATGATTTATTTATTTTTGGTCACAGTTTACATTCAATGTAATTGTGAAGCAAGTTCTAGGGTTAACAGCTGATGAGCCAGAGACTACAGAAATTCTTCAAGATTTTCTTACTTTCATGAGAGGCTTAATCTCATTTCCACTATATATTCCAGGGACTCCTTATGCAAAAGCAGTTCAAGTATATATATAATTTTCTAGGCACGATAATACAATAACATCAAGCAAAATAATTCAGAATCAAAAGGCAAAGTAAAAATACACCACAAAAATTACTAGATTTCTAGCATCACAATCAAAGCAAAATACCAAAGTAATTAACAGAACAAGGAAATATATCATATATTTTTAAACCGGAGTACAATTCTACCACAAAGAAAAATTAAAAGTAAATACGTATACCTACCTGTTGATTTGGTCGCCGGCGGTCGGAAAATCGTGCCCTAGGTAGCTATGGAGGAGAGAAAGCTTCAGCTTCTACTAGAGGAGAGAAAGAGAGGCTGAGATACAGAGAGAACGAAGAAATCAACGCTCAACCACACCAAGAACAACAAAAATCAAAAATTAAAAGTAAATACGTATACCTACCTGTTGATTTGGTCGCCGGCGGTCGGAAAATCGTGCCCTAGGTAGCTATGGAGGAGAGAAAGCTTCAGCTTTTTTCAGATTACCGCAAACCGAATAGGGAAATTTGGTTTCCCGGTATTTAACAACATTTACGGCGGACGCGTATAAACCGCCGAGAATAAGTACCTATATACGGCGGACGCGTACAAACCGCCGATAATAAGTACCTATATACGGCGGACGCGTACAAACCGCCGAGAATAAGTACCTATATACGGCGGCTATATACATACCGCCGTATAAAACTTCGACCTCGTATACGTACATGCCAAATGTACGTACATTACCTATTTACGGCGGACTTAACCGCCGTATATATTTATTATATACGGCGGATGTTCAAACCGCCGTATACATATTTATTAACGGCGGACGCGTGTCCACCGCCGTATATGGGCGCCGTAAATAACATAGTTTCTTGTAGTGTGGCCAAACAACTTGCTAAACGATCCTAGTTTAAATTAAGAAAAACTGGTTCAGGGTCTTGGGCGACCGCCCTTACCACTTGGGCGACCGCCCAAGTGGACTTCAAGGGAAATTGTTGTTTCTGCCAGCATGGGCGACCGCCCTCATCACTTGGGCGACCGCCCAAGTGGACTTCAAAGAAAGTGAGACTTCCTGCCATGATGGGCGGCTGCCCAAGCCCCCATGGGCGACCGCCCAAGCCTCCTCCAGCCCATTTTCCAGCTTTTTACCCCTTTTTAACCCTAGTTCTTCTTTCCCTCTACCATTGCTTGATCAAGAACACCAAAGGATACCTTCATCTTACCAAGTCCCATTCAAAACATGTAAACTCACAACCAAGTAATCCTAGATCATTTATCTCTACCCATTCCACCCATTTCAAACCCTTTTAATGATCTTCCTTGAACCCTAACTTCAACAAAGTTCATTTTCTAATCAATCAACTCCCATTTAGGTTTCCAAGCAAGGAATCAACATCACAAGGCCAAGAAAAATAATCAAAGAACTTATGAACACATAGAAGAAGGGAATCATAACAACTCACTTGGATTTTATAAGGAAAGATTGATCTTTCTAACTTGATGGCTTCCTCTAGGTGATCCAACTTCAAGGATGTTCTTAGACTTGGATTTGATGGAGGATTTGCTTGGCTTCAAAACTTGGTGCTTGGAGCTTCCATGGGAGTTCTCTAAGGTTTTCTCTAGGATGAATTAGTGTGAATGAAGGAGAAGGGGGGAAGGGAGTAAGAGGAGGGGAATGGAGGTGACACTTGTCAAGCCTAGGAGAAGGAAGACTAATATTGGCCCCCCATGCAAATCTCTAAGGATTGAGGCTTTCACCCAACCTAAATTAACTTTCCCCTAATTAATTATTCTACCCATTTTAACCTCCTCATATATTTATCTATTTTCTATTTTATCATTCTTCATTATTCTTATTTAATATATATAAATTTCTCAAAAGATCCTAAATCCACTTCTCACCCAATTTATCTTAATTTAAGAATTAAAAGACATAATTGAACACATAAAGCTAACATAAATATTAAAAGCATATAATTTAATATTTAAAATGAGTGCCTAGGGTTGGGGTCGTCACACACCCACTCCCACTCCCTCCGGCACCCCCAGTCCCACCCCCCCACCCACTCCTCGGCACTCCCCAGGTCCCTCCCCGAAACCCCGCTCCAACGCTCAAAATCATCGTGATCGTGGCCGCGATGTGATACCATTCATAAGATGTATCGGTCTGGGTCTGCGCTTGAGGCTCGGGCTCGGGCTCATCGTGCAAATCCATTTGGGGTGGTGGTTCTGCCTGTCCACGACGTCGCTGACGTTGTCGAGGTTGTCCCTGTACGCGATCTACTGGTGGGGGAGGTGCAGCAGACTGAAGGCGGTGGAGCTCCCTAACTCCCCTGAACCCGTGTGTCACAATCTCCTCCATTTCAGCTTGTTGGGGATGCTCATCCCTCTCATTGACGACATGCATGCGCTGAAGGGTCTGCACCTGTTTTTATATCAAAAAAATATATAAGTACGAGAGACATAAGTTAATAATTGATGTTTTGTTAATAAAAAATGAGAACTAAAAACTTGAAAAATGTAAAAACTTACCATAAACTCTATGGCGGGGCGTACGACCGGTATCCATCCACCTCTATGTGAGTGAGTTTCTTGTGACAAACCTACACGTTATGTCCCTATACCATACCATATATGGGTCGGTGTAAGTCATATCGTGGAAGCCGAACACCCCGGAAACCAAATTTTCGTGGCGCTGTCCCCATAGTGCAATAAGTGGGCGATGGTGGTCACCCCATCTCACCGTACTCTTTCCTCGCCGATCCGAACGGTGCAACTCCAGGCTAGTGTCGAACGGTCTTTGGGACAACCGCCTCGAGCCAAACTGCCTCATAACGCGATCAGCAGATGCCACTCAACCCTCTCAAAGCATATGAGAGGGACCTTCGCCAACCATATCTCCTCACCCTGAGTGCTGTAGAGCGGAGCGGGTCTCCCCTCACAAGGCTGCCACTCCACGTGAGCCTCGTTCGGCCAGCCGATCCCGATAGCCTCGCAGGCTATGTGCAAGAACCTCTCTGATCCAAGTAAGCCTGCGTCCACCTGAAATTTCATAAACAAAATAATTATAAGATTTTGTTCAAAAAAAATAAAAACATTAACGACGAGAAAATAAAGTATGATATATGTATACCTGCATCCGAGGGGCATGGTGACGTAGTCCTGCTCTCTTAATCGATAACGGATCTGCGGCCTCACACATTTCAACCACTCCCAAGCCCAAATCTATATCAAATAAATGTATATCAAATACTATAAATAATGCCGCAAATTTGAAATAAAACTTAAAAACATAATGAACATTAAAATGAAATAAAATACGTAGAACGTTGAGAAATCCTCCGCACCTTTCGTCTCGAGGGTCCGTCGCACTACATAACTCTCGATACAGGAAAGCAAGCGCAACACTCCCCCAACTGTCCTCCCTGACCCTAGAAACATCCCTAAGCAGCGGGAGATAACATAGCTTAACCTTGTTTTTCGTACGATCATGCATGATCGTAGAACCCAAGGCAAGCAAGATATAAGCCCGTACGTACCGATCCACAATCTCTGGAGCAGTATCATCATGGAGGTCACTAAAGTGTGGGAAACGTACGGTAATCCATCGGAGCTTCAGCCGCTCCCATCTAGATCTCCGTCACTGTGGATATCCCCTAAATACTCTGCACAGCAAGCCGCGCCTATATGCATCTGGAAACCCATCATCGGTAATAAAGATCCCCATCAATCGGCAACCCGCAAATCATGCCGATATCCCGTAGTGGTGATCGTCATCTCACCAACTGGGAGATGGAACGTATGGGTCTCCTGGACGCCATCTCTCGATCAAGGCCTCCAAAGAATGCAAAATCATACCGTATCCGACCTATATAGTGTACTCCACCGAATCCGCACTCTGCCAGCCTCAATAATATGACAGAGCTAATTCGCCCGGCAAGGCGGCACTACGACGAAAAGTAAGGGGACTAGAAATCCGCCACCGGACCAAATATACCTAGCCACATGCTCATGCATCTTAGGGTCGAAACGAGATGTATCGATAGGCCCGGATCAATGAACGCTTCCATCTATTTATTTCAATATCAAGGTTGGTTATTGTTCTATAAGGCAAGAAAATAAATAAGAGAATACAAAAAGTGTAATTAATAGTACGTGGCATTGTAATCCAAAGTTATCCCACACTTCCAAGAAGTGCCTGTGGGGAAGTTCTTGGTTTCCAGCCTATATACTAAGTAATACTTCAAAAGTAATCCTCATGCGGTTTTGAAAAAAAGGATGCAGTTTTTTTTTATAAAAAAAGTTTGAACAATAAATCATATTTTAAGAATTTGGGGTAGACCTATCTGATTTAGGGTTTAGGGTTTGGGATATAAGTATATGAGATTTGGGATGTTGTTATAGGTATATTAATTTCTATCCTATTTTGCTATCTCACTAATAATTCATATCCTATTATTTATACCTACAACATCTTAATAATGTATACTTCTTAATTTTTATTAATTTTTTTTTTTCAATTTCAAAATGGGACTGAGGGCTACATAGGAGTCTTGTCTCAACTGTTCTAGGATTTTGTTCAGTACAGATACAGAAAACAAAATTCTTTGTTCTTACAATCCAATATTTATACAAATTTTACAAGTGAACAAGTTAATATTTCAACAATATGAATTGGACAAATGCTACCAAATTAGTCACATAAATAATTCATTTGATAAGCCAAACATGGCACAAGAATTCACTAAACAAAAATAAATTATTTTGATAGATTACAAGATTGAAAATCAAAGATATCATACATTTACAAAAAAATCCTAAATTGCAAGTAAATTAATAAACATTCATTACTATCTCATATTTTTGGATTAACAAAACTAAATTTAATAACAAAAAAAAAAATAGAGAGTAATTAAATAAACATTCATATTTTCGAATTAACAATGTCATAAAAAAATAAAAAAAAATCCTAAATTGTAAGTAAATAAATAATAAAATTAAAACTAAACTTACACTTTAAAAAAAAGTTAATATTCGGATTAAAAAAACTAAATATAATAACAAAAAAAATCCTAAATTGAGACTAATTTGTGTATAAACAATGTCATAAAAAAAATCAAAAAAAAATCCTAAATTGTAAGTAAATAAATAATAAAATTAAAACTAAACTTACAATTTTAAAAAAGTTAATATTCGGATTAACAAAACTAAATATAATAACAAAAAAAATCCTAAATTGAGACTAATTTGTGTATAAATAATGTCATAAAAAAAAATCAAAAAAAATCCTAAATTGTAAGTAAATAAATACTCCCTCCGTCCCTAAATGTTTATCCTATTTGACTTTTCAAACATTTTAATTTAGTGATTTTGAAGCTTTAATTTTGATTATTTTTACCAACGCTTTGAAAATTATTGATAATATATACCGCCGTTATGTAATACTCCATCCCTAAATGTTACAAGTTTTGAAAATTTAGTGATTTTGAAGCTTTAATTTTGAAAATGAGACTAACTTTTTGGGACAAAGGAAAAGGGGAAATGGGACAAACATTTAGGGACGGAGGGAGTAATAAAATTAAAACTAAACTTACAATTTAAAAAAAGATTGAATTATTTGACAAATTTCTTGGTTGATTGATCAATTGTTCTTTTTCTTCTTCCCTTCTTCTTCTTCTCTCCTCGGCGGCCACTACCGATGAAAAGTGTTTTTTTTTTTGGTTTGGTTTGAATGAATACGTAAACTGGTAAAAGGGTTTTAAATAACTCGCTACACCGTGTAGCGAGTTTTAAACCAAACTCGCTACACCGTGTAGCGAGTTTATGTTAATTAAATGACCTAATTAATATTCCAACGGTCAAACTTAATTACTCTAAACTCGCTACACGGTGTAGCGAGTTTTGACCAACCCTAGTCAAACTCGCTACACGGTGTAGCAATTTAAAAAAAAAATGGACATTCTGGGCAATAGTTTGAACAGTAAATTATTTTGATAAATAAAAAAGTAAAAATGTATTATTTGAGAAAAAATTCGACAGAATGAGTATTTCTTTTGAAACCGAGGGAGTAAGAAATAAATAAAGGAAGGAGTAGAAACGGGTACTTTTATACGGTATACTTTACAATAAATATTTTTACGCTTAAAGCCTAAATTGGCCCATTCTCTCTCATTCAATGCTTTACCCAACACAATAACACTCATCCTCTTTTCCCCTTGCCTTTATTTCTTCTCCCAATCCTAACTCTCTTCTTCCCTCCATCCATCCAATTTTATTCAGGTAATTTCGCCCCTAATTTTCTGAATTTCGTCCTCTCTCCCTATAAATTGAAGAGGGTTTTGTGGGTTTTAGTTTCACCAAGAAAATGGAGTGCGTTGACAGAGCGTTGAAAAGCAGTTTCAGACCTGAATTTTTGGTCAAAACGGCTCAAACCCATGTTCTTATTGAAGATTTGTGGCCTGTTAATGGCGGTCAAACTGGTGGTGCCGCCGGCGGTGATGACCTTTTCGTGGACGGTTTCCTTGATTTTTCCAAGGACGACGGTTTTGTTGAGGAAAATGAGAAGGAAGAAGGGGTTGACGGAGTTTCTCAGCCGGAAAATGGGAAAATCGTTATCCCCAAGGTGGACGCAGCCCGTAATTTTTCCGTTGAAGTTTCGGTCTCCGTTCCTGAGAGTGGACTTTGCGTGCCGGTGAGAACCCTCTTTTCATGAATTATCGTTTCTTAATTTTATTTAAATTTTATTACATTTTGAAAATGATAGTTTAATAAAGGAACCGTTTTTACAGGCGGATGACATGGCGGACCTTGAATGGCTATCTCATTTTGTAGATGACTCATCTCCCGGGTACTCTTTAACGTACCCGGCTGGGAAGTTACCGGAGAAGCCTATGCCAACGGCGGCGGCGCTACCGCGGATTCCTGTTCCGGCAAACCCATCGTCCTTCACAACTCCGGTCCAAACGAAAGCGAGAAGCAAGCGCACTCGAACCGGCGGCCGGGTTTGGTCTCTCGGGTCGCCATCTTTGACCGACTCATCCACGTCATCGTCATCTTCGTCGTCTTGCACTTCAAACCCATGGCTTATTTACAACGACTTCAGCCAGACCGCCGAGTCAATTTTCGGTAAGCCGCCACTGAAGATGCCAAAGAAGAAGAAGCCGGCGGCAGAGAGCGGCGGTGGAGGTCAGCAGCCACGGCGGTGCAGTCATTGTCTAGTTACGAAGACTCCGCAGTGGCGTACCGGTCCACTTGGGGCTAAGACCCTTTGCAACGCATGTGGTGTGCGGTTCAAGTCGGGTCGGCTCTTACCCGAATACCGACCCGCATGTAGCCCGACTTTCTCCAGTGAGGTTCACTCTAATAACCACAGGAAAGTGCTGGAAATGCGCCGAAAGAAGGAGGTGGAAACCGGGTTGGGTCAGCCGGTTCAGAGTTTTTGAAGAATCTCAAGGCTAGGAAACAGAAATTAGTAGTATTAGTGAGGTTAGAGAAGAACCGGGTTTAATGGACCCGGTTTGAATAGAGAAACCCGCTTTAGTGTGTACATTTTCCAATGGTTTGGTGCGGTAGGTTTCGGTAGTCATGTAGTAACTGATTATTAGGTGAGACTTTAACGTAAGTTTTATTTAGAAGTTTCTTTTATCCTATTAATCTATTGTTTTTTTTTTTTAGCATTATTTAGTTTTCTCTATCTATCAATACAAATATTGGCAATTCATTGTTGACATATTGGTGAGAATTTTCATGGATTTGATTTCATTCCCTTAAAGCACAACATGTCACCTTCTTTCGTTGCAAATAAAAACTCGTATCGGTATATTTTGATCGGATTTATTGTTGTTCCTTTGAATTCGATTCGATGTCACATTGCTCTGTCATAACTTTATACGTAACAAAAGATATAGCTAAGCATATGTCATTTACCATATGAACCATATGGTCAGTTGCGATAAAGAGTTTGATACACAATCTTGGTAAAATGGGTAAAAAGAAATTTAGTTATTCAGTTATTTTTATCGTTATTGAGACGGAGGGACCAATATGTCAATAGTGGGAGGGAGGATTAAAATGGTAGAATGCTCAAGCTTGTTTGAGTGAAAATACATTTGAATTATAGATGAAAAAGGAATAATCAAAGTTTGTGCTCCTTTCTTTCTTTGTTTGCATGTAAAGTTAGGGATAAAAAGGAGGAAGCTAAGGGATGGTGCATGTGGGGTGTGAGTAGCGTTTGAAATGGCTAAAACCCGTTTGGTTTGGAGGCCGTTGAAAAGCGAGAAGATTATGAGGTAGGGTGGGGGCACGAGAGTTGGGTGACTGAGTTGGGTCATTGATGCGTAGGATATTGGCATCCCTATTTTTATTTCCACCATTAAATTTGCCTTCTTACAACGGATCATATCTTGCTCAGATTTATGTCCTAAAATTGGACAAGAGACAATGACCGAAATTTTAATTTTAATTTTACTACCTCCGTCCCAATCTAAATGTCCAAAAATGAGTCCGGCGTGGGAATTAAGGAAAGTGAGGTAGGAAAGAGAAAAAGTGAGGTAGGAAAGAGAAAAAGTTTAAATGTTGTGAGTATGAAAAATTAAATAGGAGAGAGAATGAGTGGGAGGAATAGTTAGGAGAGAGAATGTTGTGAGTGTAAAAGTAAAGTAGGAGAGAGAATGAGTGGGTTGAATAGTGAAAAAAACTTTCCTTTTTTGGAAATGGGACATTTTCAATGGGACGCCCAAAAAGAAAAGTTTGGACATTTAGATTGGGACGGAGGGAGTAATTTAATAGGAAAAACTTCCTTTTTGTCTATTACTTTTTGTTTTTTATCATTAAACCTTATTTTTTCATTTTTATCATTGTACCACAAGTAATAATCATGGACGGATCTAGTGCTATAGGTGGGGGTGCACGTGCACCCGGTCAAATCAAATGGCTAGTTATAAAAATTTAAAAAAAAAAATTTGACTTAGAAGTGCCCCGCACTTTTGGGATATATAAAAGTTATTTGTTTACTACTCCCTCCGTCCCAATCTAAATGTCCAAACTTTCCTTTTTGGGCGTTCCATTGAAAATGTCCCATTTCCAAAAAAGGAAAGTTTTTTTTCACTATTCAACCCACTCATTCTCTCTCCTACTTTACTTTTACACTCACAACATTCTCTCTCCTAACTATTCCTCTCACTCATTCTCTCTCCTATTTAATTTTTCATACTCACAACATTTAAACTTTTTCTCTTTCCTACCTCACTTTTTCTCTTTCCTACCTCACTTTCCTTAATTCCCACGCCGGACCCATTTTTGGACATTTAGATTGGGACGGAGGTAGTATAATATAAAAGAGTTTGGCCGAGTGGTTGAAAGCCAAACTCTTTGTCTCTACTTTTAGTCTATAATTTTTTTCCTTTTCACTTATTATTCTTTGAAAGTCCAACTATGTTGCTTATTGTTTGCTTCACCAACTATGAAATATTTTGGATCTAAATCATTTTTATTCAAATTTAGTGTTTGAATATTTTGGATCTAAATCATTTTTATTCAAATTTAGTGTTTGATTTTGATTTATTTTCAAATTTAGAGTTCGATTGTTTTTAGATTTAGAGTTTGTATTCGAAAAAAAAAAAAAAAACTTTTCATTTTCAAATTTTGGGAGATATGGGAAAATAATATGAATTTAGAGCATGGATTTGAAAAAAAAAATTGTAGTGTAAATTGTGCACCCGCTATCGAAACATCCTAGATCCGTCCCTAGTAATAATGTCTTTTTATACCAAATTTGTTTCATTTTTACCCCTTTACCACAAACGATGGGGTCGTTTTATACCCATGTTTGTTACAAAATGACACTATCATTTGTGTTTCTATGATAAAAATGAAACAAATGAATTTTGATGATAAAAATGAAATATGATTTAAAATACGATGAACAAAAACTGAATTTTCCTAATATAAATAATCTATAAATATGTTATTTTATAAATATAATTTACCAACTGCAATATTTATTATAAAACGTAGAGATAAAATCATCCAAAAAATAGATCAATCCACTTATGTCAATGAGAAAGAAAGGGAACCCAACATTTGGAAATAAATTGATGATGGAGCCAAAATTTGTGAGGTTTTAGATAGGCCGAAATCAATTGACCGGATCTCTAAATCAGCTTGCTTAACCTGAAATTAATTAACAAATGTAAGGCTTGTAGAAAATATTTACGGTTAAAACCCTCAAGCGCAATAATAAGTATTTACAAAGAAATAATAAAAAAAAAGCTGTAAAGGGGCGTTTGGTTGGCGGTAATTGGTCATTTCGGGGCGGAATGTAATGGTCAATTTCATTGACTTCATTCCTTAGCCCCATTTGATTCGTTGAAATGAAAATTTTTTCATACCCTACGGAATAAAATTTCATTCCTTGAAATGAATTTTCATTCCTTCCAATTTTGGAAGGAATGATGAATTCCTTTGCAATGAATTTTTTTTTTTTTTATCAAAATACTCCCAAACCCAAACCACCCCTACCCCCCACCCCCACAAATTTTTTTTTCCCTGCCTACCCCCCCCATTCAGCCCTGCCCTACCCTACCCCCACCCCCACCCCCACGAAAAAAAAAAAAAAATTCCCCTACCTACCCCCTCCCCCCATCCAGCCCTGCCCTACCCTTCCCCTCATCACCACCCCACCCCCACGAATTTTTTTCCCCTACCTACCCCCTCCCCCCATCCAGCCCTGCCCTACCCCTCACCCCCCATCCCACCCCCACGAATATTTTTTCCCTACGTACCCCCTCCCCCCATCCAGCCCTGCCCTACCCCCCACCCCAGGAAATTTTTTTCCCCTACCTACCCCCTCCCCCATCTAGCCCCGCCCTATTCCCCCCCACCACCCCACCCCCACGAAAAAGAATATTTTTTACTCATTTTTGCATACCCCTACCTAATCCCCCCAACCCCCTCAAAAAAAAAAAAAAAAAAATTTAAACCAAACATGATTTGCCAATGTATTGAATGACAATTTCATTCTATTCCGTGCCAACCAACGGAGGGGTTTGACCAATTGTTTTTCATTCCAATTCCTTAAGGAATTCAATTTCATTGATCATTCACTTCCTTCACTTTTTTTTTAACCGAACCAAAAGACCCCTAAATTTGAAGACAGTGAAAAAGTGAATAAACCTGATTTGTGAGTATTGGACCCATATTTATGTTGTCTCTGAGGTAGAGTATTCCTTAAGAATAAGAGATCATTATTTGAATTGTATTAGAAAAATGAATCCTTTGCCAATTAAATTTCTCAGTCGTATTGGTGTCTTTGGATGAATATCATTCCTGAGTGTATTATTCACTGTTGGAATAGAACTTGTCTATTCATGATCGGCTAGGTCGAGAATCGATCTTGGTTGGTATCTTGGCCCCGAACCCAACTCATATATCAATATTACTGGTCCGAGCATGTGTTCGATGAACATCTGGGAGAGAATTAGTCAAGCTCATACTCGATATTGGCCCCCCCGTGGATCAGTCCAAGGATTGATCGGTCTATTCCGTTCAATTGAGTTTATAGTTGACCTTTTGACAGTTTCTTACACACTACCCCTAACTCCGACTTCTGACTCCGAAATCGTAACCCACGACTCAGCCGGACGCTGCCTCCGGCCAAGCACTCCTCGGGCGGAGAGAAGAACACAGTTGTATAAAGCTCTAAATGAATTGAATAAATGAATTCCAATAGCAAAATGGCAGTTACCTTTGCACCGTTGATAGTGATGAGGTATTTATAGTTGATGTAGGTGATTTAATGACATGGCTACATGAGCTCCGAGATTGTAGGAACAGTTACATGTGGTGTGAACGTGTCCTGTAATGGTCCCTGATTTGTAGGGAATCAGTTATGGTAAGACTTGACCCACGTGCGTCTATCTCAGCTAGCTCGACGTTTGCTATTTGGATCGAGGTCGCCATTTGTGGAATGATCGACCTGACTGACGGGTAGAGCTTGGTTCGTACCCGAATTATAATACGGATCATGAGGTCGGACTAAGTTAAGTCGGGACCTGGTAGGTCGGACTATGGACTTAGTCGACTGGTATTTGAGATGGGCCTTGGGCCTTGTTCTGATTGGATCAGTCTCATTGAGAATGTGGGTGCCAATGCTATCTGTGATTGGGCTTTACTTGCTTAGCCCAACTTGACACTTTTGGTATGTTCAGTGGCCCCCAACTTTCGAGTGGACTTTGTCGACTTGGAAGTTAAGAAGATTTTTGATATGAATTATTTTACCCGCAGGTCGCTACTAGTTTTTTGAAGTAGGTCGACCGTAATGACGTGGCATAATCCTGGACGTTGGCGATGAACGGTTAGATCAGAACTAGCGCCGTTTTTAAACTGATGATTACAATTTCGACGTTTGAGAGTCCGCCTAGGAAACTGTTTCCGCCATTAATTAGGAAAATTAATTTCGAATTTCCCTGTGTCCTTTCCAATTCAGGAAGATATAAATTTGAGAGTCTTTCCCCATTTACAACTTTCGCCATCTCTGATTCCTTGAATTCCGGCGTGAATAGCGAAAAAGGCAATCAGATAAATCAAAGCTTTCGTCTTCATCTGTAAACTCCTCCTCGTTCGAGCTAATTTAAGGTATTCCCCTTGTTTCTCAGCATTAGGGTTTTATTTCCATAATTTCTTCAGTTTCGCCATGGCTATGACCTTTAGTACTGAACCCGGAGCTTGGTATGGGTATTGTAAAGTCAACCGTAGGGTTTATAAACATTTGAACGGAGAGTGGAGGGAGATGACCATGGAGGAGTGTACTTCAATTTTAACCCGATGGGGTTTACATTTTACTGAACTGACTTTGCCTGTGGGAGATAGCTTAGGTATTTTAGGAACGAACGACCCAAGAGTTGAGTCATTCCACCTCTTTCATGAACTTCTTGACCATATTGCTACATTTTACATTCAGGGTCCCAACAAACCTTCCTTCCTTAGGAATAGAATTGGATTTTCGGGGGAATCTAGGTCGCCCCTTAGTTTATCGATTAGGTCTCCTGAGACTTCATGTAGAACTGATTCCCCTGTTTCCCCCTCTTCTTGTATAGATATGGAGACTCAAGGAGAAGCCAATGCGTTGATCTCGTCAAGTCCCCGTATTGTTGACGCCTTCGAGGTCAATGTGGCGTCAGGCAGGAATGAAAGGGGTTATGTTCCTCAAGGGCCACTGAGAGGGAGGCAGAATTTTCCTTCTAGATTGTCGACCATTTATGACTTCTGTGAGGTGGACAGGGAGGAGTTTGAGGTTACCCTCTATAGCAGGACTGACTTCTTCAAACAATTTGGGAAGACTTACAAGACTGATGCCACCAGGGTTGCCTTTTATTATGGCCAGCTCATCACGGCTTAAGATTGCCCTTGGACCCTTTTATTAATGAGTTTCTAGAGTGCGCCAATGCCCTACCTATCCAACTGGGCGCCAATACTTGTAGAGTCTTGGTCTGCTTTGCAATGGTTTGCCGCTTCTTAGGTTATGAGCCTTGTATGAGGGTGTTCAGAGAGTTCTTTGCTGTGAAGTTCGACAAGAGTGGCGGCATAAGTACTCCCTCTAAAGCCAATTCTCCCAAACTATTTATCAATTTGCCCAAAGAAGGTCAGGGCCGGAACTCCCATGTTGTCGTAGTGGAGAGTAGGTTAGGTTGGGAGTTCCCCTACCAGGTGAGGATACCAAAGCGGTAAGGGATGAAGACCATGGGAACCTCATCGGGCATAGTGACTGCGCGGGAAGTTGGCGCAGTTGGTTGCCCGGTGTGCCCATCAGTTGGGAGGTTTTAGGAACCACGAAGAACAATTACATCCAAGCAGGAATGATGCTAGGGGATGATAATGTTGTGCCTTTAGTTTCCATAGTCAGGTGCTGGAGGTATCCAAACTGGGTTACTCATGCTCACGCTAGGTTTGGGAAGATCTGCTCTCTCTGCCAAAAGAATAAGAACTACTGCAGAGATAATGGGGAACATGTTGGTGGTAAGGATTTACTCGCCCCTTTCTTCTCCTTGTGTGATGATTTCTTATGGGCGAGCTCCATCTTGTTTGGCATTTGTATTTGATCATTTAGTCGTTACTTATTGATCTCAGCGTAGAACTCGTATCTTGTATAGGTGTAACCTCCGTATTTGAATTTCTTAGCTCGTTACTTCTGTTGCTCGTATGTAGAACTCGGGGCTCGTACATAGAACTTATAATTATGATGGCGAGCTGATGGGTTAAAACTCCCACTTGTAATAAAAACACCTCGCAAGTGTACGAGTGTCGAAATGATAGCGTACACAAGTAAGGGGTCGATCCACGGAGAATTGTTGGGTGATTAAGTCGATTTGAGTAGTGTATACTAAAGTAATAAAAACAAATAAAAAGGGGGGGTGTTGGTTTTTAAAAATAACGAAAACTACAATTATCAAGATTAAAAATTAAAGCTAGAAAAGACAAGTAAACAAAGAGAGCAAATTTAACTAGAGATTAAAACAATAATAAGGAAGGGGGGGTTTCATGGATTGGATTTCATTTAATCACAAAATACTATGCCATTAATTTGGAAAAATATATTAATTTCTATCTTGGGTTCAATCACCAAAGTCAAGATTGGTACGGTAAGGCCGCCGGATTTCAATCTATTCATTTCTATTCAATCACTTTTCGCAAATCAAGTCCAAGTGATTAAAAAGGAAAGCTTTAAGTTTTAAAGATTTTATGAACCAAAACCCATGTAGCATCAATCAAGAAAACCAATAGATTTCAACATCTAGCAAAGTCTAAGTCAAAATCCCCAAATCAATATAAGATATTTGACACCCATTAAGTTAAAAGGAAGAAAATAGGAATCAACCACAATTCTAATCCAAGAAACTTTCATGAAAATAGCAAAGATGAACAAGACATCAATTAATGAGATAAGATACTTAATGGCATAACATAAATGACTAAATTACTATCCAATCCATAAAATTAGAACTTAGCTACACATAATAATAAAAATCACAAAATAAAAATAAAGAAACAAAAACCTTAGGTTGGAACCATGGAGGACTGCCCTCCTCCTGCGCCTCCTTCCTTCTCCAAAATACAAAACCTAACCTTTCTTTAAAATATGACAATATCTTGCCTTTATACAAAGAGGAACAAGGCTGAAAAAATAACATGAGATTGGGCCAAAAGAAAATAAAGCCCAACACAAAATACAAAGGAAGCCCCAAAAAACAAGGCAACAAGTCGGAAATGGCTTTAGGCGTTGAGGGGAGCTATGGGCGGTCGCCGTAGTTGGGCCGAGAGCTATGGGCGATCGCTGTAGGTGGAAGGGCGGTCGCCGTAACTTTGCACTGGCCAAATCCTTACTTTCTTTATTTATTTCTTTTGTTTCTTTTGGTACTCCCTTCGCTCCGTCTCAAATTTTAATCTTTTCTCCACATTCAACCATCCATTTTTTCACCTTTTAAACCTGAAATAAAATAATACTAATAACACAATTAAACTACCATTTTACTCGAGAATTTTGCAATAAATATAATTTTAAGGACATAATTTGGATGTATAAAATACATCCATCAAATACCCCCAAACCTATCTTTTGCTCGTCCCCGAGTAAAACATAACATAGCTAAATAATAATAACTAACAAGTCAACAATAATAAAAATAAACCCAAATTTTTATGTTGTCCAAAAATGCTATAGGCTTGCCCAATGTAAGTCTCAGAAACTTCACCAATTATACCAAAAATGCATGTTCATCATAACAAGAAATTATAATCACATTGAATCATTCAACCCTCGATTTTCATCTTAGCCGGTGAATGGAATTGATGTTTTGGATCATTGTCACCAACCTAAATCCCGTTATAGGGTCGTTTTGTCATGTCCTAACTCAAAAGAGGATGAATATACACTAAAGCATACGAAAGGTGACCATAGGCACTCTTACACAATTGTTAACCCGGCTAATCATATTGGGAACATGGCTTAGGAAGTTCACTACAATTACAATGAATCCTCACTACAAAACTCTTCCTTGGTCACTTACAAACACTCAAAGATAGGGGGACAAGTTGAACCGCTAAACATATTATTTGTGTCACGTAGGTACAAGAATGTTTAATCATTCCTGAGCGGGAATCGGTACCAAGGATTCAACTTTTTTTTTTTTTGATATTTCTCGTGCTTTTTCTTTAATCCTTGCCATTCCTTTCCTCTTCTTAACGCGACACTTATTCTTCTATTTTTTTCTTTTTTTTTTTTTTTTTTTTTAACATACATAACTTGATACTTGCCCCCTATTTACAATACAATACAAGCCAAGATTTCCTAAGTTGACCAACTCAAGCCATGCTCCAATATTCACTAGCCTATTTGACTTGATATTAGCAATTGTGCAATCATGTTCTAGCAACCCCGAAAATGACAAAATGATCCTATAAAAGTACTTAGGCAAAATGACAATGATCCGGACAAGAATGGAAGTGAAATGAGGATGGTGCAATCTAAGATTTAAATGATTCAATATGCTTTCAATTCCCAACATGACAACACACAAAATGGCAATACAAAACACATCTCTCATATCATCATAGACTTCAATGGCAACCTCAAAATTTAGCAAAAATGGACAACATTTTTTTGTATTTTTTTTTTTAGAGGGGACAACTATAAACACTCCCTTATAAACCCACAAACTCGGGGAGATGCCTACCCCCAAACCTAAAACATGCTATGTCCTCATAGCAAGGAACTAAAACATGTTTTGTGTTTGAAGGATGGCAAGACACTACAAAGCAAGTAAATGACATAAAATAAATCATACCACTTGGGGTGCCTCCCAAGAGCGCGTTTGGTTAAGGTCGTTAGCCCGACCGGCGCCCTCATTTGACTTTAACTTTCACCTTTCTTCCTTTTGCCCACTTTACATTCTCGCGGGTCTTGATTTTCATATTACGCCCCGTAAATATTCCCCGAATTGTGATATCATCGAGCAATCGAGGGAATTTTTGACATTGAAGATTCATGGGCTCTTGATCTTGGGAGTCCTTACCACTTTCTTCATCATTAACAATGGGAGAGAGGACCAAAATACCGAAGGGTTCTTCTTGGGCACTTTCCATGAATTGAGGTGGGCCTTCATTCATGCATGACTTGTCGATCTTGGTGAGAGTGACCATATCTTCTTGAAGCTCATTGCCCCGCATCTCACCATAAAGAGCAAGTTCAATCTCATCAACTTGCTCATGCCATGACTTTTCTATAATTTCTTCCGTCTCCATACAACCCGAACCATCATACAATTGCACTTCACTAGAATTTTCATGGGAGGTTTCATAGACAAAATCCTCCGTTTCATTTTCCAAAAGTTGCTCTTGTTGTAGTTCGTTCTCAAGTTCTTCATCGGAGTCTTCATAGACAAAGTTCCCCAATGTGTCCCCCAATGGTTGTTCTTTGGGTAGTGAAAGAATCATATCCGTCAATTGTTGCATTTGTGCCTCCATCCTACTCATGGTTGCCATAAATTGCTTGTCTTGTTGACGTCTCTCCTCTTTCAACATAAGAGCTTCCTCTTTCAAAAGAAAATTATCCTCCTTCAAGAGGTGATATTCCTCCTCCCATTCATATTGTTCCGGAGGGATCGAACTTGTATCTCGCTCACATCCTCCCAATGCCTCTAGTATTTTAGTCACGTGAGCTCCCAACCTATCCATGGTTGCACCTAATCGTTGTTGTTGTTGACGATTTTCCTCCTTATATCTTTCTATAGCTTCCTCCCATGGTTGCTTTTCAAGTTGAGGATGAGAAGGCTCATAGTAATGTGGCTCATAACTGTTCCATCCGTGACTTTGAGAATGGAAGGGACTCCCCTCTTGTACCTGTGGATAACACTCAAGAGAAAACGTCCTCGAAGGACACTCATATGAAGCATGAGAGTATAATCCACAATAAACACACGACTCATAGATGCCATAGTTATACATCCTTGAGTCCAAACAAATATTTACACTACACAAATATTTACACTACCTAAACTATTTACACTACCTAAATCAACAAATTCAACCTAAACAATTCCCCGGCAACGGCGCCAAAAACTTGATGGGTTAAAACTCCCACTTGTAATAAAAACACCTCGCAAGTGTACGAGTGTCGAAATGATAGCGTACACAAGTAAGGGGTCGATCCACGGAGAATTGTTGGGTGATTAAGTCGATTTGAGTAGTGTATACTAAAGTAATAAAAACAAATAAAAAGGGGGGGTGTTGGTTTTTAAAAATAACGAAAACTACAATTATCAAGATTAAAAATTAAAGCTAGAAAAGACAAGTAAACAAAGAGAGCAAATTTAACTAGAGATTAAAACAATAATAAGGAAGGGGGGGTTTCATGGATTGGATTTCATTTAATCACAAAATACTATGCCATTAATTTGGAAAAATATATTAATTTCTATCTTGGGTTCAATCACCAAAGTCAAGATTGGTACGGTAAGGCCGCCGGATTTCAATCTATTCATTTCTATTCAATCACTTTTCGCAAATCAAGTCCAAGTGATTAAAAAGGAAAGCTTTAAGTTTTAAAGATTTTATGAACCAAAACCCATGTAGCATCAATCAAGAAAACCAATAGATTTCAACATCTAGCAAAGTCTAAGTCAAAATCCCCAAATCAATATAAGATATTTGACACCCATTAAGTTAAAAGGAAGAAAATAGGAATCAACCACAATTTAATCCAAGAAACTTTCATGAAAATAGCAAAGATGAACAAGACATCAATTAATGAGATAAGATACTTAATGGCATAACATAAATGACTAAATTACTATCCAATCCATAAAATTAGAACTTAGCTACACATAATAATAAAAATCACAAAATAAAAATAAAGAAACAAAAACCTTAGGTTGGAACCATGGAGGACTGCCCTCCTCCTGCGCCTCCTTCCTTCTCCAAAATACAAAACCTAACCTTTCTTTAAAATATGACAATATCTTTCCTTTATACAAAGAGGAACAAGGCTGAAAAAAATAACATGAGATTGGGCCAAAAGAAAATAAAGCCCAACACAAAATACAAAGGAAGCCCCAAAAAACAAGGCAAAGAAGTCGGAAATGGCTTTAGGCGTTGAGGGAGCTAGCGGGCGGTCGCCGTAGTTGGGCCGAGAGCTATGGGCGATCGCTGTAGGTGGAAGGGCGGTCGCCGTAACTTTGCACTGGCCAAATCCTTACTTTCTTTATTTATTTCTTTTGTTTCTTTTGGTACTCCCTTCGCTCCGTCTCAAATTTTAATCTTTTCTCCACATTCAACCATCCATTTTTTCACCTTTTAAACCTGAAATAAAATAATACTAATAACACAATTAAACTACCATTTTACTCGAGAATTTTGCAATAAATATAATTTTAAGGACATAATTTGGATGTATAAAATACATCCATCACGAGCTAATACTCTTCCTCTTTTGACTCGTGCAGTTTTGACCCCTGCTCAGGAAGCCAATATGGGAAGAGCCGTTGATATCAGGAAGGCCAAGAAGGGCTATGGAGCAGCTAATGCCAAGGAGAATCGTGAGATGGAGGGGGCCAAGAGAAATGATCTCGCCAAGCCGGTCGACCAGGATACCACCAAATTCATTCCTGCTGAGGAGAATTTGGAAGGATTGAACGAAGTCCCAGAAGGGGAAAATGTTGAGGGTGATGATGCCCAAGGTTCTGAAGAGGTCCATGTTGCTGGTGAGGAGGAGGCCGAGCTGAATGTGGAGCCAGAGAGGGAGGTCGTTCGTACCAGAACTCGAGCTCAGGCTAGGACCAAAACCAAAACCAAGACCCAAACTGCCTCCAAGAGAAAATCCCATGTCATTTCTTTGGATGAAGAGGAAGATGAAGATGATGCTGCCCCTATAAGCAAGGTGATCAAAATTGGCCCTTCAATAGTGAGCTCGACATCCAATCAAGTCAGTGCCAGTGAACCAGCGGAGACTGAAGCCAGAAGTCCACATGCCTCTCCCATTCATATTTCATATGACGAGTTGATTCAAGCTCGAGTTGCTGAGCTAAGTGATGTGACCCCTTTGACCAGAGTCAACAGCTTGGCTAGGGAGTATCCAGAATTGGAGTATGGCCAGGTAGTCGTCAGAAGGGGAGCTGATCAGGACCTGATCAGAGAGTTTACTAATAAGCCACTGACTCCAGAAGCTTGTCGAGCTCGAGTTGGGCTGGCTTCCTCCGAGGTAACCCTTGAGCTTTTAATGTATTCATTCTTCTTACCGTTTTCCTTTCTTTTCTTTTCATTTGATCTGACCCCTTGTATCAACTCGTTATTTCAGTCTCTTGCCATGATTGATTTAGCCACCACTTATTGGAAGGCGGCAGAGGAGCAGGAGAAGCTGGCCAAGACTATGTTGGCTCGTAAGAACGAGGAACTGGGGAAGCTGGAAGGTGATCAAGCTCAGTTGAAAGAGGACTATACCAAGTTGAAAGGAGAGTTCGACAAATTGAAGGAGGAGAACTCGGACTTGGATAACTCTTATGAAGCTTTGAAGCTTTTGAAGGATAATGAGATCAAATTGAAGGAGGAGGCCTGGAAGAGCTTGGGGGAAGCCAACAGTGAACTCGCTCGTCTCAAGGAGGAGAAAAAGAAAGTGACAGCTGATCTTGAGCTGGCAAAGCAACAGCTGGAGGAGGTTCCCGTCACCTTAGCCAAAAAACAGGAGGAACTGGATGCTGCTCGACAACAATGGGAGCTGGAACTCAACAAGGCTGTGAAGGGGGCCAAAGATGAAGCTGTGAAAGCTTACAAAGAGAGTGACGAGCTCCATGCTCATGTTACCAAGGAAGCCAGCGCCTTCTGGGATGTAGGTCGAGCTCACATGGCTCGACGTATTACGGTGGATCCTGCTTACAATATCTCAGTTGAACAACTCGCTCAATGGGCTGCAGAAGATCCCTATAATACGGCGGCTCGACCGGGACATAGTTTGGTGCCTTACAATGATAATGACTTGGAGATTATTGCTAAAGATGATGAGGCCGCCGAAGCTGAAGTTTGGACTCCTCCTCCTGTTGCTCGAGTTAATTACAGCACCATTTTAGCCGAGCTTGAAGAACCTGACTCACCAGCCTTTGATGGTGATACTCCACAACACGGATTTTCTGAGTCAGGTAAACCAACCGGCCCCCAGCAGCAGGAGGAAACCGTAGATAAACAAGCGGCTACTAGTGGTCATGTTGAAGGTGATCCCAAAGACTAAATTTTGAAACTGTTGGTTGTGTAATGAACAAGTCCCAAACATTTCTTGTTTTTTGTCTTTATGAATACATTGATGCCTTGGCCCTATTTTTTGGGAGGCATAGTACCTTTGTAGTTTTAATTAGATAAGTCTTGGCCCACTTTGGGGAGACTTACTTATGTTTAATCGTAACTGACTTCTCTTTTTTGCATGTTGTATGCCTTTGATGTAAGTGTCGAGCTAGATGTAGTAGGGCAAATGGGTCATCTTAAGTTTAAGGTCGTACTGACTTTATGATGCCTTAGTCGACCTCAGACTTGTAGAGTCACATTAGTTTTAAGAGTTCGAAGCTAACACTGAGTCGAGCTGATAATTGAAGTCGACCTAAGATCGGACTTGTTAAAGGGACTAAACTGATTAAGAATCGAGTTTATTGGAACGAAGTCGACTTAAGAGTCTAACTTGTTTAAATGAACGAAGCTGATTAGGAATCGAGCTAATTAGAACAAACTGACTAAGAGTCGAGTTTGTTAGAACGAAGTCGACTAAGAGTCGGACTTGTTAAATGAACAAAGCTGATTAAGAATCGAGCTAATTAGAACAAACTGACTAAGAGTCGAGTTTGTTAGAACGAAGTCGACTAAGAGTCGGACTTGTTAAATGAACAAAGCTGATTAAGAATCGAGCTAATTTAGAACAAACTGACTAAGAGTCGAGTTTGTTAGAACGAAGTCGACTAAGAGTCGGACTTGTTAGGGTTAGTGTAACACTATGTTTGATCGAATGAACTGCGCCTTTCATTGAAGTAGGGAACGTGCTTACATCAATTTAAAACTAGAATTAACACAAGCTTGAAATTGGGAATTGAAAACTAGAAGTAGTATTTGATGAGGTGAGTGGCGTGCCAAGGATGCTTCAACTCTTCACCATCAGGATGAGCAATCATGTAAGTCCCCTCTTTGACAACTCGAGTAACTATGAAGGGGCCTTCCCAGTTAGGAGATAACTTGTTCTGCTGGGTTCTTCTCCCCGTTGCCTCGATCTTTCTCAACACATAATCTCCCACTTGAAATGACCTTGCCTTGACCTTCTTGTCGTGATAGCTTTTAGTTCGCTGCTTGTAGTTGACCATTCGTAAGTAGCCGTTTCTCGCTTCTCGATCGATCCAGTCGATCAATCTGTTGGTATCATTTTGCTCTTGATTGAAGAAAGTCACTCTCAAGAGTGGGGAATCTCGAGCTTCAAAGAGGTGCCATGGCCTCCGACCCATAGGTGAGAGCAAAGGGGTTTCCCCGTAGCCCCCGAGTGGTTGCACGAACCGCCCAAAGAGCAAGGGGGAGTTCGTCCCAACCAATTGTTACGTCGACCTACAAGTCCCGTCTTGAGCGAAGATAGAACAAGTTTATTTGCCGCCTCGCTTGCCCATTTCCTTGAGGATAGGCGACAGAAGATTGCCAATGCTTTATTCCTACCCGATTCATCTCTGCTTCGAAGGCTCTGGAGAACTGCAGTCCGTTGTCAGACACTATAGCTCGAGGGAAACCAAACCGACACCAAATAAAGTCATGAATGAAGTTGATGGCATTCTCTTCTGTGATTCGAGCTAATGGCTTGGCTTCAACCCACTTTGTGAAATAATCGATAGCGACGATCACATACTTGCAATTTCCTCGGGCGGGAGGAAGGGTCCAATCAAGTCGACACCCCACATATCAAATGGCCAAGCTGCAATTACTGGAGTCTGCTTGGTTGTCGGCATATGAGGTAAGTTGGCAAACCTTTGGCATTGATCACATTGCTGAACAAAGTTGTGAGTGTCAGCTCTCATATGTGGCCGTAGTATCCCAAGGTAATTAACTTGTCGCCAGTGGTCCTAGCCCCGGGTGTCCGCCACAAATCCCACTGTGTACTTCATGTATCAATAGGGCGACCTCTTGAGGGTGGATACACTTTAGCAGTGGTCGAGTGTAGGATCTTCTGAATAGGTCGCCTCCTTGAATGACGTATCTTGGAGCTTTCTTTTTGATAGCTCGAGCTTTCTTCTCGTCGTCAGCGTGCTCACCGCTTTCTAGGTAAGCCTTCATTTCCTCAATCCAACACTTCTCATGAGTCCAATTTCTCGAGGGATCATCTATGCATTGAATTTTTACCCTTTCATAAGTCGGATTTTCGAGGAAGGAGATGGGCTCATCATGTGGCTCATCCGAAGTAGCTAATTTCGAGAGGAGGTCGGCTAGCTCGTTGCCTTCCCGTCCAATCCTCTCGAATCTCCTGCAATTCCAAGTCTTTTATCAACTCTTTTACCAGTGTCGCAGTATTTGATTAGAGTGGAACTAAGCACTTCGTACTCGCGACCTGGTTGACTATCGCCAGAATCATAATAAGCCACGATCTTAGTCGCTCCAAAACACTTGGCGTACTCTATAGCCGCTATCAAGGCTTCGTACTCACTTGGTTGTTGGAAGCGTCGAACTTGAACCTCGGTGATTCCTCATACACGGTTCCTGCACTCGCTCGATCAAGACAATCCCAGCCTCCACTAACATTTTTGGTCGCCGATCCATCCGAATAAACCTTCCAACAATCGTCTGCAGTAAGAACGGCGGGTTGGCACTCGTGTTCTTTCCCTTTAACCTTTTCCTCGATCTCGCCGCTCGTCGTCTTCCTCGCGAACGTAAGCTCGACCAAGAAGCCGCTAGAGCTTGAGCTTTCAGTGCCTTTAGAGGTCGATACTCAATGTCAAATTCAAGAAGGGCAATTGACCAATTGAGCCGACCCGAACTCTCCGGCTTGTGCAATATCTTTCTCAAAGGCGCATTAGTAAGAACCACAATTGGGTGAGCCAAGAAGTAAGCTTCAGCCTTCCTCAAGCCACAACTAGAGCATAAGCGACCTTCTCAGCATTATAATATCTGCTTCCACATCTCGATAGTGGCCTTGCGATGTAGTATACCGGCTTTTGAAGCCCTTCATCCTCTCTAATCAAAACCGCCGCCACCGATTTATCTCCCACGGATAAATACACAAACAAAGTTTCACCGGTGGTCGGGCTACTCAGAGAGGTGGAGTAGCGAGGTAATCCTTAGCTGTTGAACGACGAATGACATTCGGTCGTCCATTCAAAACTTTTCGTCCCCCTCAATGATTTGAAGAAGGGGAGAGACCTCTCTCGCCGACTTTGATATGAAATCTACTCAAGAGCCGCTACCCTTCCGTTAAGTCGCCGCATCTCTTTGAAACTAGTAGGAGCCTTCATGTCGACTAAAGCCTTGATTTTTCTCGGGTTAGCTTCTATACCCCGTCGAGATACCATGAACCCAAGGAACTTTCCAAAGCAATTTACACCAAATACACACTTGCTAGGGTTGAGCTTCATGTCGTTTGCTCTTAAATTGGCGAACGTTTCCTTTAGGTCGACCACGTGACGTCCAGCCTTTGTTTTGATGACCATATCGTCGACGTAGGCCTCCATGTTTCGACCAATTTGAGAAGCAAAGACTTTGTTCACCATCCTCTCGATAAGTCGCCCGCATTCTTCAATCCAAACGACATCATGTTGTAGCAAGCAGATGCCTCCACCGCTTTGAAATGCCGTCTTGACTATGTCATCCTCATGCATCTTAATCTCGGTGGTAGCCTCGAGTAAGCATCGAGAAACCGAGGGTGAGTGACCAACGATGGAGTCAACTAGCTTGTCGATCCCGGGAAGGGGGTAGCCGTCTTTGGGCAAGCAAGATTGAGAGTGGTGAAGTCGACGCACATCCTCCATTTGCCATTCGATTTCTTCACCATGACCACATTGGCCAACCACGTTGTATGAGTGGCCTCCTTGATTATCCCCGCACTTAAAAGTTTTTGTACCTCGCTTTTAATAGCCTCTTCCTTGTCACGAGCAAAACTTCTCAACTTTTGGGGTCTAGGCTTTATGGCTCGGGTTAACTTCAAGCTCTATGAACGGCGACCTCTTCCTTGATTCCCCTCATGTCCTCTACCCTCCATGCGAAGAGCATCATTACTCTCCTTGAGTAGCTCAATGATTTTGCTCGCTCCTCAACCGATAGTTGCTTTCCAATCTGAATTTTTGGTCTGGGTATGAAAGGTTGGTAATCATCGACTCTAGCATCATCCACAGCCTTCTAGCTCTCTGGTCCATCCCCCGAATTGTAGAGTCTCAATTATTACCTCTCTCGACCCTTTGCCTTTCCTCGCCTCCCAAATGTGGAGCTTCTTCGCCTATCATGTCATCCAACTTGTCCGCAACCTCGCCGGTGGTAGCGGCCCCAAAGTTATTGTCGAAGCCGAGGCATAGGTTGCCTCTGCGAGGACTTGGTCGACCATAACTACATCCGGATCGACCTCTCGTGGTTTCGTAATGACGTGTCTACTCAAGCATGACCTCGTCATTTCGAGCGATAGGTCGACTCTTCCACATTGGTGATTGTAGACATGAGTAGTTTTGGTGACTCGATTGAGATAGCTTTAAATAACCGTCTGCTTCTCTCGATCTCAAACTCTCTCTCTCTTCTTTCTTTCCCGAAGAACATGGTCCAGTAAGCTCGAGCCGTGCCTTGTACGCAGCCTCTACTCCAAAGAAAGGTGTGGGGAACTTCACTCGCCGATGAGGGATCGATGCCACCATTCCAAGAGCGACCTGTCCAGGAATACCGAGTATGGCAGCGTAGTCACTATTTACATCAATCACGATAAATTGTACCTTTGACACAATCCTTTGGGGTGATGGCCTAGATCGACGCCGAGCTCTATCTCGGCCTTTAGCATCAACTCGATGGTTGGTGAAGCCCTCCAACTTACCATCATATCTTTTCCAACTGCTCGTCATTAAGACCCATCTCTTTGAAAGTCTCAGAGGACAAGATATCTTGCAGGCCCAGGTATGCTCGACTAAGAGTCTCCGCTTCGTCGTACATCCGTCTATGAGACCCGGGATGACGAGAACTTGCTCTCTAGCCGCCATGTTAGTTGCCAATTCATGAGGGTAAAAACCGATCACTTCATCTCTTACATCTCTCCTCGAGGTACATGGGGGCTTTGTTGACGTGAAAGATCTTGTGTTTGATGGGCTGTGTTGCTTGCTTGTTCCGTAATGACCCCTGTGTTCAATCTAGGTTGCCTCGCCCCCGCTCGTCCACCTCACGGTTGCTCGCCTCCACTAGCTTGAGGCCTCTTCACATAGGCGTCGAGTCTACCCGTTCGACCATTCTTTGGATGATCCGCTTCAAACCCAAACAATCCTCCGTGAGATGTCCTCGTATCTTTGTGATAATCAGCAAGTACTTACTCGTTGTCCCTTCGAACTTGTTGCTCGGGTTCATTGGGCAGGGGAGCCAACTCGACGGCGTTCATAATTTCTCGTTCGACTCACCGTAAGGGGAGCTGAAAGCCTCTGTGCGCCTTTTCGTAGCCCCGGTCCCGTTTTTTTCCATTTTTATTATTTCCTCCATTTTTGTTGGAGTCCTTCTTGTCATCGCCGACCTCCACCTTGGGGCTTTTACCATTCTTCTTTTCTTTCCTTTCTTCAACAAGAGCGACATTGTACACTTTCTCAAACAACTCCTGTCGCGTTGTTACTGTACGAACTGTGAGTTCATAATCCATGCCTCATGAGGAGATACCGTTTCGGAAGCAATTGATGACTTCCCTATCGGTGAGGTCCTCCTCTATCTTATCAACCATTTCCTTGAACTTGGTGAAGTAGCTCATCGAGCTTTCATTTTTGGCCTGTACTCAAGTTGTTGAGATCACGCAGCCACTTTCCGAGCTCCAGCAGTTGAAAAGCGATCTAGGAACTTCGTCCCCAAGCTATGTCCAAGTGGTGATGCTACCGCGGCTAAACCATTGAACCAAGTTAAGGTCGCCCCCAATGAGTGTGCTTAGGAGAGCTTTGCACATATTGTCGTCCTAGTTGGCGACAAAACACATGTGGCTTCCCTGATGTGCTATATGACTCCTTCGGTATCGGTCGACCCCCAGAATACTTCTCCGTAAGAGGTAACCCGAAAGTAGGAGGAGGTCTACTATCTCTCGATTTCCTTGGGCAGAGAGTCGAAGAGAAAAATCAACTCGTTCAGACCTTTCCAGTCTTCCTTTTTCTTCTCTTCCTCCCATTGTTCGAATTTCCTTTTCATCAACAACCATTCCGGGCGTCGGGTCTTTCATCTCCTGGAGGGGAACAACATTTTGACTTCTCCACCTTCACTAGGGGAGTTACCTCGCCTACTCCCTCCTATTCTCTGTGAGAATGAGCTCTCTCCGAATCGAACTGGGAGATCTCGTGCTCGTCATTTCTTTGTGGCGACCTACGCCTATCAGCACGGATGGCGACTGCGCCCTCCTCTCCTCTCTTATGCGGCGACTGCGCCTGTCTTCCGTGAGACCCTGATCTCTGTCCGTGCTGGGAAACGTGTCGTGTCGTGCTGGCCGTTAGCGTCCTCAAATCGACCGAGCCTCCCGCTCCCTATTTCTGGTGAGGCTAGCTCCTAGGTCGTTACTTGGGCACATGAACGATCGTAGGAGCTCGTTGAACTATCCCGTTCTCACCATTCTCGCCCCACACTCCTCATTTGGCCTTGCACTCCCGGGCCCGTCGCCCGTCGGAGACTTGGAGGAGCAATCCTTTCGATCGAACATCGCCTTGCTCTGCCTCTTCCATAGCTATCAAATCGCCTAGGATCTAGGCTCGCTCCAACATCATTTCCTTCTGGTCATGGGATTGGTTGAGGACCAACCCTATTCCCAAGCATTCACCTCCATTGGACGTTTTGGGAGAGGTGGGGCTCCTTGTCCCTCCATAGGGCGCTTGTCCCTCCGCCATCGGCAGCCTCTTCGCCATCGCAGAGCGCTGCTGGATCACGTTGCCCTAGCGTGCTGACGCATTGGTGGGGGAGGAGGCAATTCAGCATTTCTAGCGTTTGCATTTGTGTTGTTGTTGTTCACTTCTTCCTGCCCAAGTGAAGCCTCGGATACGTGTCCGTCTGAATTCACCATTGTTGTAGGTTGATGGCAATTTTCGAGGTCAAGCTAAAGCACGTTTCCCGGCAATGGAACTCGAGAACCTCGATCTTTGCGGCAGAATCAGGCTTATCAATCTTCCTCCCACGTGGCAGACGAATCACCTCGACTCCTTGACCGAAATCAGGAAACCCACGACTAGCCGGATGTGTCTCAGGCGAAGACCCTAGCGTAAAAGTAAGAACACAATTGTATAAAGCTCTAAAATGAATTGAATAAATGAATTCCAATAGCAAAATGGCGCTTACCTTTGCACCGGGCTGATAGTGATGAGGTATTTATAGTCTGATGTATAGGTGATTTAATGACATGGTACGCTACATGAGCTCAGAGATTGTAGGAACGCCTTACATGTGGTGTGAACGTGTCCTGTGATGGTCCCCGATTTGTAGGGAATCGGTTATGGTAAGACTTGACCACGCGTGCCTCTCAGCTAGCTCGACGTTTCGCTATTTAGGTCGAGGTCGCCATTTGTGGAATGATCGACCCGACCGACGGCATGGTAGAGCATGGTTCGTACCCGAATTATAATACGGATCGATGCAGGCTCTGACGGCAAGTTAAGCCTGGGACTCCGGCAGGCTCCGACGTGACGAACTTAGCCGACCGGGTATTTTGGCACGCCCGCCTTGGGCTTTCCCCAAGTTGGATCGCCCCATTTGAGAATGCGGGCGTCAATGCATTCACTGGCTTACTGGGCGAAACTAACTTGGACACTTTTTTGCATGCTCAAAGGACAACTCGACAGTTTTAAAAAAGCCATGTTAAGAGAATGACCTCCAACGTTATTACTCCCTCCGTCCTACGGATTAAATCAACTAGTTATTCCACCCGTGCATTAAACGCACGAATAAATAATGGCAAATCAATGATAGTATGTGACACATTATAAATTTCATAGGCATTTATTCATAGGTTTATCAAGAGAGCTTGAGAAATGTATTTCAAATTTTTTTTTGTCAATAGTGGAAAGTTTCGAGGGAAAGCTCAAAATGCTTAAATTCACTTCAAGCTTTATATATTTATAGATTTCGATACAATACTGCTAAGATATAAGACAATTAAAATGTAAGGTATAAAACGTAGTTATAGAACGAGCAGCCTATCAATAAATCACATATAGTAAAATGAAGAGAAAGAGAATTTTTTTTGAAAGGCAAAGGAGTTTTAATATAAAATAATAAATTTATTTCTATTTCAACAGCCAGATTCACGGGCATGCATAAAAATAAATAAGATTTTTATCATTCACGTGTAATTAAGCGGGAGTATACTCCAAAATGCAATACTTATTTTAGGACGTACTATAATAAAAACCATTCATTGCCATTTTTAGTCATTTGAAAGTTTTTTTTCCTAAAATGGCAAAGAAATTTTTATTATTTTCCCACTCATTCTCTCTTCCATTTCACTTTTATACTCACAACATCAATCAATTTACTATTTCCTACCTCATTTTTTCTCTCCTACATCACTTTTCATACTCACAACACTTCCTCTTCACTACACTTTTTTCTTAATTTTGCCGTATCAACAGTAATGGTAACTTATGGTGGGACGTATGGAGTATTATATAAATAAATATATAAAGAAGGAATATAATTCTTAAAATATAAAAAAATTATCAAATACTTCATCGTTCCATAGTAATATGCAAAATAACTTTTTGGACATTCCAAAATAATCAGACAAAGTTATAAAAATGAAAATGAGACTCACTTGTCATATATTACATACTTAATTCACTTTCTCTTTCCTACTCAAATATTTACATCCACATGGACACATCACTCTTTTCACATTTTTTCTTAATTCTTTTATCAATCCATTTTGTGTCTAATATTATGGGACGAAAGGAATATTTTTATGATAAATGGAATACTTCTTCAATCCTATATATATTGATCATCATTGATTTTTTTTGTCAAAACAAGTGAATTTTGATCAAATAATCATTTAATGAAATTTAAAAATTTAAAGTACTAAATAGTTAACAAATTTTTTCATTAAATGATTACTTTTATATTAATATTTGATCAAATTGACTTATACTAATCATAAAATTTAAGTTAAATGTGCTTAAATATATAATTTGGACGAATGACATTTATATTTTAAAACTTAAATTGTTATTTGAAATATACAATAAAAAATTGCCTTGTGGAAGAGCAAAAGAGAAAGAAAATTGTCAAAGTGAATTAACATAATCTATTTGTCCCAAATCATGACACCCAGGCTAGCAAAAATCAATGAGTTAGAGCATCCACAAGTGGTAAGAGTTTTTTCATAGCTTTTTGCAATTTTCAAGTGACACATCATAAACAACTCAAAAATAAAAACCTTCAAGCTTTTTTTCACAATGGTAGAGCTTTTTCATAAACTAATATCTCTCACGCTACGCCACGCCCCCCACATCCAACCCAATTAAATTATTTTTCTTGAAAAAAAGAAAAAAAAAAATATTAAGAAAAATAAAAATTATTATTTTATTTAGGCCATGTTCAAGATATAATTAAGTTAATTGGGAAATAATAATTATAACTACCCATTGTTGGACATTAGTGACGTATAGGTACTACTATATACAAGACACCCAAATTTGTACAAGGCATTATGGTGGTAGGTTCGCATATGACGATTGCAATATGATGTTGGTTCAATCTTATATGTAATCATTGTTTGTTTTCCAACTTATTATAACAAGAAACATATAATCTTGACGGTAACAAATATGATAATTTCAAATATATAATCTTGAGTAGTTGGTATTCCTCTAATGTACAACTTTTCATTAACTCGTTTATTTTTAATTTTTTTCTAGATTCTAGATGACATTTAAAGTGTTTTTCATCTACATGAGTTTCTCCAAATCCAAATGGAAATTGAGTTACAAATATGTGTCATTATTTAGGGTTTTAGGGTTTTATGTGTCCCGATCTTGTGAAAAATGGTATACGGCTACCTCGTTTATTTTTTTTTAATTATTTTCTATATTCTAGATGACATTTAAAGTGTTTTTCATCTATGAGTTTCCTCCAAATCCAAATGGACCAATTGAGTTACAAATATGTGCCATTATTTAGGGTTTTTAGGTTTCTCTGCTTACAATATAAAGACATCAGAATAAATAAGGTATAAGCTACCTCGTTTATTTTTTTAATTTTTAAAAAATTCTAGATTCTAATAATGACATTTAAAGTGTTTGAAATTCATCTACATGAGTTTCCTCCGAATCCAAATGGAAATCAGTTTGCAAATATGTGCCATTATTTAGATAACATTTTTGGGTTTTATGTATCCCGATCTTGTGAGTTACACATATGGTATTGACATGACCTCGTTTATTTTTTTAATATTTTTATACATTCTAAATGACATTTAAAGTGTTTTTCATCTCTATGATTTTCCTCCAATTCCAAATGGAAATTGAGTTACAAATATGTGCCATTATTTAGGATTTTTAGGGTTTTATGTGTCGCGATCTTGTGAAACAATTGTATACGGCTACCTATTTATTTTTTCTCCATTTCATTTTAAATAGCATTTAAAGTGTTTTTCATCTTTATGACTTTATTTATAATCATTTGTTAGGTGATTATAATAAAGTGGTATCACTTAAATGTGATAGGTTATATGATATTGTATGATCCAATATGACGTTTATTCCTTGTCATGTATAAGTGTATAAATTTTGTTCAATTAACAACACAATTCAATAATATAACATAGAAAATATGCGTATCATTAACATCGTGTTGCAAATCATCGAAGAACACCTTCATTTTGATATGTCGATGAATATACACGATATTAGGACATCATATCGTGTTTAGACGTGTCCATTTTATAAACCGAACCGGTCAACCGGGAGGTTGAAAACCGGTCAAACCGGTCAAAACTGGCGTCAACGCAGTGATAACCGAGAGAACTACAGAATCGGTTATTGGCCGGTATTTGCTAAGGTTGAAATTTTTGAAAAACCGGTCAACCGCCGGTTAACCGCCGGTTAATTTGACTTGCAAGCCAAAAAGCTGCTCGGCGAAAAAACCTTCCATGCTATATTAACAATGGGTTTCGCCGCCGAAGTCATATGAATCCTGCTTTCGATATGTGCGTAACGCCGTAAATACTTTCAACGGCTACTTTTTCAAAAACTAGCCGTTATTTTTAAAAAGTAGCCGTTAATTTTGTTAATGGGCAAAAAAATTAAAAAAAATGTTTTTTTTGCCTAATTTACTAACTATAAATATCACCCTCCTCCCATTTTATTTTCACCTTATTTCTCCGATTCTCTCTACTCTTTCTCTTCTACTCTCAAATATTCACATATACTCACCCTCATCCAATTTTCGCTTAAATATTGTTTCATTAGCTAGTTTTCTAACGAAATTAGTGCTTTTCTCCATTTTCATCCATTTTTAAGCTCCGTTTTGTTTCCAAACTTCATTTTCTCTTATACAAATGGCCGCAAATCAAAGAAGAAGCAATTTAGGCAAGTCCGTTGTTGATTCTTCCTTCCCAACGATGATTTTGATCATCAATCCAAATATTCAACAAAATGAGGAAGAAGAACAAGTTGAAATTGAAAGTGGTAATGCTAGAGTGGTAGGGGCAATGAAGGTGGTCGGGTCGGGACAACGACAACCCCTAGAGAAAGAGAGCCGCAATCCGATACCTTCGCCATCCATTTCACCAAAAGAAAATTACCGCCGAGGATGATTATAATTTTCGAGCATGTTGCAACCATTAATGCGACTTACGCATTCAAAAGAGGCGGAGGGCATGGGACGCTCAACGGGCATTTGGCGTCAAACATCCCGAGAAACTTGGCATTTCCGTCGCAAACTCAATTACAATTTCAACGTAGTTCGGTTATTGCACAAGGTTCGTCTTCCCCTTCTTCCGGAAATCCTTTTAAATTTGACAAGTGGGTTTATAGGGATGAACTAGCCAAATTTATTTGCGTTAAAGGCCTTCCTTATAATTTTGCAATACATAGTAAAATTTTGCTCGCCTTTCTTTGAACCCCGCGCCACGAGAGAGTTCACCACGACGAATCTCTCACGTGATATTACTAGAGTGTAATGAAAGATATCCAACCAAGATTTAATTGGCGTTTTATCAAAATTAGAAAATAAAGTTTCAATTTGTAGCCGATGGTTGGAGTGATCATTGGCAAAGAAATACTTATTTGGGCGTTACTTGCCATTGGATAGATAATTCATGGAAAATCCAAAAAGATTAATTGCTACAAAGATTTTGAGCCACCGCATTCCGCGGAAAATATTTGTGCGAAATTGCTTGAATTTGATTCTTCGAATATGGTATTTTAAATAAAATATTTACTATTTCATTTGACAACGCAAGTGCTAATACGGCTAGTTTGCCCATTTAAATTACCATCGTTTGTCAACCCTCACTGGGGGTAAGTTTTCATATTAGATGTTTATGTCATATAATTAATTTATGTGTTAGAGATGGTTTAGATGCATTAGAAACTTATGTTAAGCCAATTAGACGAGCTCTTCAATTTATTTCAAAAAAAAATTCTAATACAAAAAAGTGGATAAAGTTTTTAAGAAGTAAAAGTGTGCCGGATAAATATTTTACTTACGATGTTCCAACTAGGTGGAATTCCACCTATAAAATGTTAAGCGATGGTTTTGCTTATAAAGATCTCCTAACACAATTTTTATGTCGGTTGGCTATCATGAACCTCTATTTACTCATCATTAGGAATGCATGCATTAATTTATGTGAATTGTTAAAGATTTTTAATACAACTACTTTGGCTTTTGGAGTTTATTATCCAACTTTCGTTTTTGTGCTAGAGCATTGTATTGCAATTGTTACTATTTTTGACAATTTAAAAGATTGCCCTATTTTAAACCAATGCATTTTTAACATGAGACAAAAGTGGCTTAAATATTTTGACACTATTCCATCTCTTTTCTTGGTTGCAAAGTTATTAGATCCTCGAGTTAAATTAGATGATTTAGAGTCCATTATAACTTATTATTATATGAAATTATATCCCGATGGTGACGGTATTTATGAACTTCCGTCAAATATTGTTAATGACACAAAAAATGATTTGATTAACCTTTTTAATGAGTATAATGTCTTATATGGAAACACTTCTCAAAGGCAACATGAAGATGATTCCTCTACTCCCCAACCAAGTTTTACTAGTGGGGATCCATATAGTTTTATTACAAATTTGTATAGTAAAAAATATGATCCTTCTCGAGGTTCATCTTCATCATTATCAAACCTTCCCGTGGAGTTAGAAACGTATTTCACTACAAACTTTGAATTAAATCAAGATCCAAATTCAAATGAATTTGATGTTTTACAATGGTGGTCAAGAAGGAAAGACATTTATCCTATACTTTCCATAGTTGCTAAAGAAGTATTAGCCTCTCCCGCTTCAACGGTGGCGGTTGAATCGGCATTTAGCGTTGGTGGAAATGTTTTGGATGAAAGACGTTCTCAACTAACAAGTGAAAACTTGGAACATCAACTTTTACTTGGCGATTGGGTTAGAGCGGAAAAAAGGCAACAAGACATGCCTTATGATGAGGATCTATTGGATCCAAGATATCAATACGATGTCGAGGACTCCACGGAAAGTAGTGATGAATGAATGATGTTTTAGATTAATTTTTATTTTAATTAGATTAGTTTAGACTTTAGATTAGATTTATTTTTAATTAATTGTAATAGTTAGGTTGAGGTAAAGGCTCCTAAATGTCCCCCCCTTATTTATAAAAGGGTAAGGTTGGTTGTCCCCCTCTTTGTAATTTTATTTTGATTAATAAAATTTAAGGGTACCGTCCCTTTTTTCTTTTATATAGTTGTTTCTTTTAAGAAAAGTTAAGTTTTCTTTCTTTCAAAATTCATAACTTTTTTTATAAACCTTTTTTCAAAAAATGTATTTAGATAACTTAAGTTTAAAATAGTCTTATTTATCCAAAACAAAATTGAAAAAAATTAAAAGTTAACTTTTTTCAAAAAACCGTTAACTTTCATTTCTTTAAAAATTCATAACTTTTTTTATAAACCTTTTTGTAAAAAATGTATGTAGTAAACTTAAGTTTAAAATAGTCTTATCTATCCAAAAAAAAATTGAAAAAAATAAAAGTTAACTTTTTCAAAAACCGTTAAAAAAATTAACTCGAAAAATGATATGCTCGTAGAGCAACACCAAAGACTCGGCCGAGCAACCCTCAACCCCTAAACCCTAAAAGGGTTGCTCGGCCGAGCGACACCAAAGACTCGGCCGAGCAACCCTCAAAACCCTAAACCCTAAAAGGGTTGCTCGGCCGAGCAACAACAAGGACTCGACCGAGCATATCCAAACCGTCAAACCGGAGGTTAACCGGATAACCGTGAAAATCGTAAACCGCCTAAACCGTAACCGGTTTAGCCGGTTAGGCGGTTCGGTTCCGATTGGTAATTTGGGGGTTGAAAACCGGCGATTATAAATCGGCTAACCGACGGTTGGCCCAACCGGTCACGTCTAATCTTGGGTGCGGTTCATAGGATCCAAACTCATCTATTGAAATAATGAAATCAGAGTAAATGTTATAACCAAATTGCAAATAGCCATTATATCTCACTAAGAAGGTATAGTTAAATCTTGAACCTACAATAATGCATTGTAAAACCGATAAATATGCGGAGCCCAAAATATATTATGTAATATTTTCGTCTCAAAGTTTACATAAAGTCAAAATCTTGCAAAAAACTAATTTTTTCGTAACATAAGAAAAAAACTAGTTTTAAATCACTAAGTCTAACTAATAAGAGTGATGAACGATTTTGAAAACTAATTTTTTATAACATTTTGAAAAAAACTAGTTTTTCACAAGAGTTACTCTTACATAAACTAGATTAGTCAAATTTATACAAAATATAGTTTTTAGAGTGAACGACAATTGGTTATCGTTTTTATAGTAAACAACACTTAATCACCGTTTTATAGTAACGACACTTAATCATCGTTTTTAAAGTAAACGACACTTAATCATCGTTTTTATAATGTATATCACTAATTTACGTTTTTAGAGTGTACTACCACTAATCACGTTTTTAGAATGGACTAATACTAATCAGGTTTTTAGAGTATACATTAACGCGCTTTTCGTGCATATTACATGTCGCGAATGAACCATGAGATTGATTTCATATGACATGCACTAACCATTTGATTACCATGAAAACCACCATATTTTATTTTTGAGTGCGTCTGCTGAGAAACGCGTTTCTCCATAACCATGGAGAAACGTGTTTTTCATAGCCAGAAGCTTTACATTTGATAACCAGAAAAAAAAAACCCCGAGGCGAGACCAAAGCTTACGGATATCCGGAAGCTTTGTAGTGTGATATCCCAGAAGCTTTGTATTTGATAGCAGAGAAGGATGTGAAATGTATATCCGAGAAGCTGTTAGGTGCATATCCAGAAAAGCTGTTAGGTGCATATCCAGAAATGTGTTAGGGCATATCCGGAAATTCTTATTGAAGGTTTACGGATATCTAGAAACCTTCAAATGTATATCCAGAAACATTTTGAAGGTTTCTGGATATTCATTTGAAGGTTTCTGGATATCACTTTCATAGGTTTCTGGCTATCTAGCTCATTGTCGCGCGACATGTCGGGACCCGTTTCTCCATAACTTATGGAGAAACGCGTTTCTCCCTAAATTTTGTGTTTATTTTTATTTTATTTAAAGTATAAAGAGTTACGGGATTGAAACTTCCTATGGTACCATTATAAAATATGAAGAGCTAAAAATATATATTATGTATCATTTTTGTCTTAAAATTTAAATAAGCTAGATAAATCATATTTATACACAAATATATGAGTTCTAATTCTATTAAGATTATAACAAATCTTTTTATTATAATAGTAAATATAATTTTAATTGAAAATAATCTTAATTAAGGTAATTCTCCTAATTTAACTCAATTTCAACTTATTAACTATTTTTTTAAAAAAATATCTCTCAATATTCTAACAAATACTGCTTACTCAAATGCATTTCGATGTCCTGGTTATTTCTTATTTTGAGTAATAAAAAGGCAAACTTTAATGGTAAAATGTAAGAGTGGAGCTGTCCATTTCTGATGGCTTTTATGGGCCTTTTTTCCACGTTTGAAGCCAGATATTTTTAAATTTTATTGGTAACGTAACGCAAGCTTGATATGATCTGTAGAGATTTTGATGCATCTATACTTTCCTCCATTATCTCATTGATCAATAAGATCAATTCGGAATATATGAAATCAATTTCCTGGAATGCATCATTTCTGTGGTACCAGTGAACTCTTATTCACCTTTAATATAGGGATTCGGGCCTATGCGGTTTGATCGTACATCAGTTTGGTGAAACCGCGAGCTCGGCCGTTTATTTGTATATCGATAAATCTCATTTTTGCCCTTTAATAATGACATTTTGTTTATTTCGCTCGGTTCATCATTTCCTCCCCGTTTAATCGCTATTATTCGCACCCCCACCCTCCAACTCAACACAACTTCATTGCGGTTCCTCATGGTCAATTTAAGGTTCTTGAAGTGTAGTAAAGAGATTCACAAGTTTGGACTATTACATTGACTCTACATAAATAAGTTGATTTGAACTAAACCGTCCTAAAATAAATATTAATTTTTAAAAATAATCTCTTAAATTATATTATTTTCTGAAATATTTTGTCTCTGAATGCATTATATCAATATTTGTATTAGCATTTTATTATGAAGATATCACAATATCTTCACATCTTTTCACATTATATTTGTATATATCTTTCCTATTTGATATATCTAAATTATGTAGTTAGAAAGGATATAGTAGGAGATTATTGTAATCCATTAGATTTAGAATTTGACTTGTTCTACAAGTGTAGGGTTTATAAATATACTAGTAAAAGTCCGTGTCCAAGGACACGTGTTTTTTTAAAGGGCAAAATGGGAAAGGGACAATTTAGTGAGGGCAAAATGAAAAATTTGACACTTGAAACTGTTCATTGTACTGTAGTAAGGAGGGGTGCCATTTATACTATAGATGACTTATGTTATTGTAATTTCTTGAGATAAATAACATAAAATATTATACTCTCTCTCTCTCTTCATATTTTAACATCATACTTTGTCATTTAAGGAATAAAATAATTACATTTTTAAAATAGAACAGATAAAAAAGAAAAGTAAAAATTATAAATTATGACGAAGGGAATACAAGTTATTGACTTTATTATGTTGTGATATTTGTAATTTTATAAAAATTGATCTTTGTAATATTCATGCTTAGTAGTGATTTTTTAATGATAGTTTGATATTAAATAGTGTATTGTATGGGTGGGATTCTAGTTAAATTAAATTAAAAATTATTAAATGACTTATCGATTGTTTTACTTTTTTGTCATGTTAGGCATCAAGGGATGCCGAAATGTGCCATGTGTTGAGTGATTAGGTCTTTGACTAAATTACAACAAAATTAATGACCGAACCCACATCACAAATGGCATGGGTTTAACTAAATCTTTAATTCTTACAATAATTAATGTAGCAACAAATGATTAGTGTAGTAGATTTTATGAGGATATTGTCTTGCCGCCCCTCCCCCACCCGCCGTCCACGTGACTATCTATTAAATAACCTGGAAATTGAAGCAACTAAGCTAATACTCCCTCCGTCCCATTTCAAATGGTTCAATTTCCTTTTTGGAACGTTCCACTTCAATTGATCCCTTTCATAAATAGAAAGTTTTTCATATATTTATACCCTTATCTCTCCACATATTTACAAAAAAACCACACTATTCCTCCCGCTCATTCTCTCTCCTATTAAATATTTTTAACTTTTATATTCTCTCTCCTATTTTCTACCACACATTTAACTTTTACATTCTCTCACCTCTAATTTCTACCCACTTTATTCATTTTTCTTAAAAACCGTGAAATAAATCAAGGGACCATTTGAAGTGGGACGGAGGGAGTACTACTATTATTTGTGTTGACTTATTATTATGGGACAAATTAAAATGAACACGAATCATTTTCATTATTTATTTTTTTTGTTGAAAAAAATATTTATTTAAAATTAGTAAGTTGAATTTATTAATTTTTCAAAATTGTTCACCAAAGAGAGAGAGAGAGAGAGAGAAAGAAGGGAATGGAAAGAATACGATAGAGAAGGAGTAATGGCCTTACTCATTAATAATATTGATGAAAATAAAAATGTCATTAAAATATTTAAATATTAAAATAGCATTAAAGACGCCTTCAAAAAAAAATAACCATTAAGGATGGAGAGAGAGTATAAGATAGAGCTTTTTTTTTTTTTGAAAGCTAGAGCGAATAATTAAAGATATAATCAATTGATTATACATTTAAGAAGCGTTTGATAATTCGATAAAAGACTGAATATGATAAATAATATCGAATAAAGTTATTTATTACACGGAAGGAAGTGGTGTTATTAATACATACTCCCTCCGTCCCGCTTTAAGGTTCTGAGTTTGACTTTGCACGGAGATTAAGAAATGAATAAATTTTCAATAAAGAAATGCAACTGGTGTAAAACTTAGAAGAGAGAGAAGTTTGTAATCAAAAACTTAATCTGGCAACTCACTAACCAGCCTTGGTTAACTGACACCCAAAAGCAACTCTCACAGACGACTGTACTTCCTACTTTAGGAGGGAAAGATGGCTTTCAACCTTGAGAATAAATTTCAAATATTCACAAATTACAGCAAGTTGTAACAAACCCTTGCCATGGAGGGAAAATTCAATAATCCAAGTTGGAGGGAAATTTTAACAGTACATTTAAACCCCACTATTTATAGCCTAACTACCTGCACTTACATTTACAACTGCTGCAACAAAAAAAATTCTTCAAAATGAGAACCAAAAATTTGTCTAATGAGGAGAGACAGTGCATTGCTGAATTTCTGCTCGAGCATCAAAAAGCAGGTGTGGTTGTGCACAAAAAAGTCGATGAAGCTTCCAAAAAGTGGGCAGTCAGCGCAAGAACAGTTGGAAAAATCTGGGCAATAGCAAGAGAACAAAGGGCATCAGGTTTGGCAATTAATGTCATGGCTAAAAGGAATGGAAAAAAGAGCCGTCCGAAGTAGGAAATAAATTCAGCAACAGTTATGGAGATTCCACTCAAGTCAAGAAAAACATTAAGGAGATTAGGGCAAAAACTTGGTGTAAGTAAGAGCACAGTGGGTAGATGGGCACAAAATGGAGTTATAAGAAGACACTCCAATGCAATCAAGCCGAAACTAACACAAGCCAACAAATACCAAAGGTTACAATTCTGTCTTTCTAAGTTGATGCATGACAGTGTGCAAAATTTAACAAAATTTAAGGACATGAGTTATGATGTGCACCTAGATGAAAAATGATTTTACTTATCAACTGCCTCTGAAAAGTATTACCTCATGCCCGAGGAAGCTAATCCATATAGGTCATGCAAATCTAAAAAATTTATCCCAAAAGTTATGTTCATATGTGTAGTTGGTAGGCCTTTATTTGGAAGCAATGGAGAGGTGATTTTTGATGGAAAATTTGGGATATTTCCTTTTACTTTTGTAGAGCCTGCCAAACGGAATAGCAAAAATAGGGAAAAAGGAACTCCGGTGACTAAACCCATTGAATCAATCACAAAACAAGTGATTAAGGACACCCTAATCAACAAGATAATACCAGCCATCAAACAATTTTGGCCTTAAAATGCAAGTAAGAACATCACTATTCAACAAGACAATGCTAGGCCACATATAAGCAATGAAGATGAAGAATTTAGGGCAGTTGCAAGTTCAGATGGGTTTAACATTAACCTAGTTTGTCAACCACCTAATTCACCGGATCTTAATGTACTCGACTTAGGTTTTTTTAGGGCAATTCAATCACTGTAAACACAAACTGCTGCGTATACTCTAGATGAACTACTGACTGCTGTGCAAGAAGCTTATCACAAATTAGAAGCATCCACGTTGAACAAGAATTTCATTTCTTTACAAGCATGCATGATAGAGATAATGAAGAAGAAGGGGGGTAATGACTATCATTTGCCTCATATGAACAAAAGTGCACTAGAGAGACTCGGACAACTTCCTACAGATTTACATGCAGACAATGAGCTTGTTATGGAATGCGTTGAGTATCTAATGGACCATGAACAAACAAACAACATCAATGAGCTGATGGGGGAGATGGGTTACAGTATGTGTGAAGATAGTGTATGAAATCACTCAAGCAGACAAGTCTGATGAAAGGTTTTGTGCAGAAAAGTGTTATGAAAGGTTTTGTGCAGAAAATGTGAAGAAAGGTCTTGTGCAGAAAATGTGAAGAAAGGTTTTGTGCAGAAAAAAATGTGATAATGCTTTTGTAATCCATGTGTAAACAGTTTCATTTATGAATATTTTGTAATAAAAAAATTCTAGCAAAAAAATCTAGCAGGCTTATTTGTAATGACAATTCAAAAAGAAATTCAAAATTTACCTAAGTTTCAAAACAAGCAGGGTATAACAATCTAACTGATGGAATCCACCATGCAAGTATTTGAAGAAAGTTCTTGTTTTTTTCTTCATTCCAATCTGGATTCAAGCATTCTTCACTCTGAATGTCAACCTTGACACAACCTTGGCCACAGCTTCAACATGGGCTGAAGTAGTAGAATGGTGTCTCCTCTACAAACGAAATACACAAATCATTGTGCATTTGCAGGTTGAGCAGCGGACTTTCTGGAGTTGAGAAGACGGAGTCGAAAGGGGTTACCTTAACGAACAAGAGACATTGATTTGAGTTCGTGGATTCAAACGGCGTGTCCTCCACGAACGAGAAATTTTCTTCGGCCACCATTGATTCAACTCGAAAATTAGGGTTTTAAAAATTTGGGGATTTTCAAATTTTTGGTGTTTATCTAGAGGGAGAAGCAAGAGTATACAAACGGAATGGGGAATAGAGAGGATTTATCGACTTAGATTTCTGATTTGGGGGTTTTGACGGCACATACAGACGGGGAAGACGAGATTATAGATCGGTCTTTTGATGGAAAGAATGGAGGAAGAAGAGAGAGGATCGACATGGGGGAAGGAAGGGAAGGAGACGACTGGAAGGAGACGACGGCGACGGTAGATCTGAGATTTCGTTTTGGGGGAGAGGGAGATCGTGAAGTCGAACGTGGTTGTGGCCTGTGGGTGAGTTATGTCAATTATGTTCAGCAACATTAACTAGGGTGGGTGGGTGGGTTGGTTAAAATTAAGTTGGTTTGGTTAATTAGTGACTTTTACACCGGATACTTAAGTATAATTAGGTTTGATAAGTGTTGGTTTCTTGGAAATTGTCATAAAAAGGTGAGGGTATATTTGTCCAAAACACTTGCCATTTATGGAAAGAAGTAAAGTAAGAACCTTAATTTGGAACAGACTAAAAAGGAAAGTAAGAACATTAAATCGGGACAGAGGGAGTAGTACACAAGTAAATAATTATTTTTATCCTTGTCTTTTTATCCTTGTCTTACTACAAAAACGAGTCGTAAAAATTTATTCTATGAACAGAAAAATATAGTACTCCCTCCATTCCAAAATGTTTGTCTCATTTGACTTTTTTGTTGAACTTTGACCACAAATTTATGAGAGAATAATCATGTTCATGAAATTTTAAAAGTTGTTGTTGATAATATTATTAATGGTAAATCAATAGAAGTTTTTAGAATTTCATGAACATAATTAAATTGTCATATATTTGTGATCAAAGTTTAACAAAAAAATCAAATGAGACAAACATTTTGAAACGAAGAGAGTATTTGACTATTTTCTTTCTAGTTAATATTAAGTGCAAAGATATAAGAAAAAATTATCTAAAAGGTTGGCTCCATCATAAAAGTGAATGACCGCTTTAAGATAAATATATAAAGCTTCTACGGCAAAAAATAAAATAAAATAAAATAAAACGATGGCACTTTTTTTATTGTTCATCTGAAAAAAGAAAAAATATTTTTTTTGAGATAAATTATCAAAGAAATTTTAAAATTTGATATTTATACACCATTATAAAAACCAACAACAATTTTTTTAGATTTCATTTGAATAATTAATCATTTTTAAACCTTTATTCGGAGTTCAATCAAATCAATTACTTAAAAACTTAAAAAGTGATACCCCCTTCATCACAGTTTAAGATTATTGTTTTCTTTTTTTATCTGTTTCAATTAAAAAAATTTAGTTGCTTTATTTCATAAATGACAAAGTATACTCCCCCCGTCCCAAAAGTAGCTGTCCGTTTTTTGCCTTGCACGTAAATTAATAAAATGGATGAGAAAAAAAAATGTTGTGAGTGTAATTTGAAAATAAGAGAGAGAATGAGTGGAGGGAATAGTAAATTATAATGGTGTTGTGAGTATTAAAATAATGTAGGAGAGAGAATGAGTGAAGGGAATAGTAAAGATTTCTTTATCAAAAAAGGAAAGTGAAAGCTATTAACGGGATACCCAAAATGGCAAAATGGAAAGCTACTATTGAGACGGAGGGAGTATATGAATAGTATTTTGAATAATTTTATCCTCATAAAGTTGATATATTACAAAAAAAAATAAAAATCTTTACTTACCTATTTACTTTTATAAAAATCGTTACTTACCTATTTACTTTTCAATCACTTGCTTTATGAATAATATTTTGGACAATTATATTCTCAACTCACAATTATTATTTATTTTTGTCATAGTTTCTTAATAAACGTGTGTAATTAAACTAAAAACTTTAAACAGTGACCGAGGGAGTTCTACTTTTATGGGACGAAGGGATGATGAAAGATACCAAAATGTTATTGGAGAAAATCCCTTATCTTTGTTCATTGATAAACCACCTATTATATACAAGAATACTTCCTATTACATTTAATCTGATTGCTAATAATCTGGGATCTATATCACTCTGATTGACATGATTTACATGGAAAGGATATGTACATATCTTCATAATATAAACGTGCTGCTATTATTTTGCCGATAACATTGCTACACCCCCCTCAAGTTGGAGCATGAAGATTGAAAATGCCCAACTTGCCAAGTAGAAGATGAAACTGTTGACGTCCAAGGGCTTTCGTAAGAATATCGGCAAGTTGTTTCGAGGTATGAACATACTGAGGTTGAATATCTCCACAAAGAATAGCATCCCGAATAAAATGACAGTCTACTTTAATATGTTTTGTATGCTCATGAAAAACTGGGTTATGGGCAATGTGTAGAGCGGGTTGACTATCACAAAATAAACCCATAGGTTTGGAATGCGAGATGCCGAAATCAAGTAACAGACTTTTGAGCCATTTTAGCTCACAAGTCAGTAAATGCCATGTAACGATACTCGACCTCAGCGGAAGAGCGAGAGACTGTCTGTTGCTTCTTAGTCTTCCAAGACACCGGAGAGCCGCCTAGAAAAACAAAATAGGCTGTGAGTGAACGACGGGAAATGGGACAACTAGCCCAGTCAGCATCACAATATGCAGTGAGTTGCAATCGCAAGAAGCTGAGAGAAAAATTCCTTGGCCAGGATTAGATTTCAAGTAACGAACCACCTGTAGAGCAGCATGCCAATGATCCTCCTTTGGTTGATTCATGAACTGAGCAAGAATGTGAACACTATAGTAGAGTTCCGGCCGAGTAATCGTTAAATAGATCGCCGCCCAACAAGACGACTCCAGAACTAATCGGTGTAACAAAAGGAGGACTGTCTGAAGTAGCCAAATGATGGTTGGGCTCAATAGGAACAGAAGCTGGACGCGCACCAAGTAATCCTACTTCCGAAATAGTATCAAGCGCATACTTACGTTGACTAAAAAAAAAGGCCTGTAGGATTGCGAGCAACTTCAATGCCCAAAAAATATTTCAGCCTCCCAAGATCTTTCATGTGAAAACAAGTGTTCAAATACTTTTTGAAAGCCTCGATGGATGCATCATTATTCCCAGCAATGACCAAATCATCAACATAGATTAAAATTGATAAACAAATACCTTCTTTATTCAGAATGAATAAAGAGTAATCTGAGTGGGATTGATGAAATCCATAAGCTATTAAGGCAGACATCAACTTCGCAAACCAACACTGTGGAGCTTGTCGAAGCCCATACAAGGACTTACGTAATCGACACACTTTACCGGGAGCCGAAACCTCAAATTCGGGAGGTAACTTCATGTAAACTTCCTCAGTTAAGTCACCATATAAGAACGCATTGTGTACATCCATCTGATGAAGTGCCCAATTCTTAGCCACGACCACAACAAGAAAAGTTCGAACCGTGACCATTTTGACTGTTGGGGCGAAAGTCTCGTTATAGTCCAATCCCTCGACCTGATGATTACCAAGAATCACAAGTCGAGCATTGTAACGCTCAATTGTACCATCGGCATGATATTTAATTTTATACACCCATTTGCTGCCAATAGCCTTCTTCCCTGGTGGTAAGGTTTCAATAGTCCAAGTGCCATTGGACTCCAAAGCATCAATTTCTTGACGCATAGCTTCCCTCTAATGCCCATGTTTGACCGCCTGAGTATAAGTAGTGGGCTCATGGTCTGCGGTTACAGCTGCGAGAAAACGACGATGCAATGGAGAGAAATTATTACAATTCACATAGTATGTTATGGGATACGGTGTACCTGAGAGGTTGGATGAAGTCGGTGAGATCAGTGAGGGACTAACTTGTGCTGTGTAAGAGACATGATCTTTAAGTCGAACAGATGGAAACTTCTCGCGTTTGCCACGACCCAACTCTTCGACTAGTTCATGAGTATCTGCTTCATGAGTTTCTATTAAAGATGTATCTACTTCAGGAGTCTCTACTTCTGAAGTAGAATCATCCAGCATTGTCACTTCCAAGGGAGTCTCTACTGCTGTAACTAACTGACCCTCTGAAGTATGAATAGAATTAATGTGAAACGGTTCGTGGATCAGACTCAATCAAATGAGCTTCCTCTTCAACAAAACTGTCAACTGAGACACTGGATTCCAAACTAGAAGAAGTCAAATGCTGAGATGCATATGGGAACTCATGTTCTATGAAAACTACATCACGTGAATCAAAACAGACCTTTTTCTCTAAATCATATAAGTGCCAACCCTTCTTTCCATACGGATAACCTACAAACAAACATTTTTGACTCCGACTAGCAAATTTATAACGTTCCCGATTCAAGGATTTAGCATAACAAAGACAACCAAATGTGCGAATATGATTAAGGGAAGGAGGTCGTCTAAAGAGCATTTCGAATGGAGTTTTTCCACCAAGAAGTTGTGTAAGTTGCAGAGATCCATCTATGGATTGAAGCAAGCTTTTAGGAGTTGGAATCTACATTTTGACGAAGCAATCAAAGAGTTTGACTTTATCAAGAATGAAGATGAACCTTGTGTATACAAGAAAATTAGTGGGAGCGTAGCACTATTTCTAGTGTTGTATGTCGATGATATCTTACTCATTGGAAATGACATTCCTACACTACAGACTGTCAAGTCTTGGTTGGGAAAGTATTTTTCAATGAAAGATATGGGCGAAGCCGCATATATCCTTGGTATCAAGATCTATAGAGATAGATTTAAAAGGATGATTGGTTTAAGTCAAAGTACTTACATTGACAAGGTTCTTAGAAGATTCCAAATGGAAAATTCTAAAAGAGAAAACTTGCCAATGTTGCATGGTGTATCTCTTAGCAAGACTCAAAGTCCTAAGACTAATGATGAGTGAAAGAGAATGAATGGTATTCCATATGCTTCGGCAATTGGGTTGATCATGTATGCTATGTTATGTACTAGACCCGATGTCTCGTGTGCTCTAAGCATGACGAGTAGGTACCAATAGAATCCCGGCGAACCACATTGGATAGCAGTCAAGAACATCCTCAAGTACTTACGAAGAACTAAGGATGTATTCTTGGTCTTTGGAGGAATGGAAGAAGATCTTGTTGTAAGAGGTTACACAGATGCTAGCTTTCAAACCGACAAAGATGATTACAGATCGCAGACATGATTTTTGTTTACGCGGAATGGAGGCACTGTCAGTTGAAAAAGTTCTAAGCAAAGTACCGTCGCTAATTCTACAACCGAAGCTGAGTACATAGCAAAGATTCGACGCAGCTAAGGAAGCTGTTTGGATCAAAAAGTTCATTAGTGATTTGGAATTCGTTCCAAGTATTAATGATCCTATTGAACTTTATTGTGACAATAATGGTGCCATTGCACAAGCAAAGGAACCAAGGTCACATCAAAAATCCAAACACATACTTCGACGTTTCCACATTATCCGAAAGATATGCGAAAGGGAAGAAGTAAAGATATGCAGAGTAGACACTAATGACAACGTGGCAGACCCATTAACTAAGGCTCTTCCACAAGCTAAGCATGATGGACATGTTAGGTCCATGGGTATTCGATACATGGGAGATTGGGCCTAGTGCAAGTGGGAGACTGTTAGTGTTATGCCCTAGGCCTATAGTTGATAGACCTATATGTTGACATTATTTATTATTATATGAAAAGTTTATTATTTGATTATTATATATTTTGCATATTTATTGTAATAATCTCCGTCCCTAATTGTTAAGTGAATAATTAGTATAATTGTTAATGAATAATCATATGATGATTATATGCATAGAGATGCACATTAAAATTATGGGTACTTGTTAGTGAACAAGTGACTGGACTTGACCCGTATGAGATTTATGTCTTGATTAAATGTCATAATTAAATCTCATATGGTCACTTCATTTAGTTCCTAGACCTGAGATTATTATGACCTTACATATGATGAAAGTTATGTTTGATTTTAGTCAAACGATATCTTAACACGATATTTATAAAGGCTATATTTGGCATGATCGGATTCATGATGGGAAGGATGATAAGTCAAGATGAAATTTGTCCCTCGAAAGAGAGATGTTTTGCTTGGGCCCCTCGATGAGTGATAATGATGAAAGTGTATGGCCATACCCCAATGCGATTGGATTATCATTATACTCAATATCGAGAAAGCATTGAACAAATACAAGTTGACGTGGACCATGACTTGTGTTCAATATAACATCGTGAGACAAAGGGAGAAATGAAAGTGTACCATTGGAAACGTGAACTCTTACGTTATATTAATTGGGTAGACATAATGGCTTGCTAGAGTCCGCTTATGTTTTATGGGGGTCGATATGATCGGGCTCATTGCCAACATAATATAATCATATTGGGTCACACACAATTAGAATGAATTGGTTAAATCAAAGGAAGAAAATTGAGAGTTCCTGATCTGGCAAGAGTCATCGCGCGACAGATCTTGGCCAGAGGTGGCAAGAGTCATCGCGCGATAGATCTTGCCCATAGGCGGTTTACAACCTTGTTTCCTAATATGATTAGGGCAAAAATATTATACTATTGTAGTATAAATATGAGGTCTGTGAACAGCCGAAATAAGACGAATTTTCGAAAAGAAAAATCACCATAAAGGTTTCTCAATTTCTCTCTAAGGTTTAAGGATCTAGCAATCCTCAAGAACCGTTCTTGGTTCATTCAAAGGTGTGGATACTACTAGAGGATCTTCGCTTGTACGACGATCACATAGCAAGCGAATGTGGATAGCTTCGAGAGAAAGAGTGGTAGACGTGACAAGCCAAAGTGCGAACACTGTGACAAAATTGGTCACACCAAAGAGCACTGTTTCGAGATAATTGGCTACCCAGCGGACTGGAAAAAGGGGCAACGACTTAGCAATGAGAGGCTTGGAATGCAGCTAACATCAAGGGGTCCAAGAGCAGCACAAGTAAGGGAAGCAAAACATGTAGATCAAAAGGTGTCGGAGCAAAGTCCAATTGGTGGATTAAACAATGAGCAATACTCTAAGTTTTATAGTTCTTTGGAGGGGAGAGGGCAAACACCAGTGAAGCAGCCAACTCTCCAAACGTTAATATGGCCGGTAAGATTTTCATTAATCATCCATGGATAATAGATTCCGGAGCCACGAAACACATAACATGAGAAGCGGGGCTTCTTAACAAACACCGTGTGGACAATCTTGCCATGCCAGTTCAAATACCAAATGGAGACCACATACCGATTAGAGGGATTGGGAGTACCAGTTAACCCAATGGGTTAAAATTGGATCGTGTGCTTCACATTCCTGATTTTAAATGTGGTTTGTTATCAGTTAGTCGATTGACCAAAGAACTAAATTGTGGTCTCACATTTTTCCCCGACTTTTGTGTGATGCAGGACTTACGTTCGAGGAACCTGATTGGAGTGGGTAGTCAGCGAAATGGTCTATATCATCTGGAGCCGGTGAAGAAAGGAGGTATGGCCTTGTCCGTCAATAAGGGTTCACAACTTTGGCACCAAAGATTAGGACATGCTTCTAATAACAAGCTTCAGAATATTCCATGTTTGAATTTTAAGAATTGTTCTAAATTTTGTGACTCTTGTTTAAGAGCTAAACAAACAAGGCTTCCATTTCCTATCAGTTATATAAAAACCAATTCATGTTTTGAGCTTATACACTGTGATATTGATGGGGGGGGTTACAAAACTGCGTCTTCATCGGGTGCACACTACTTTATGTCTATTGCTGATGATTATAGTTGCACATGTTGGGTCTTTCTCATGAAAAATAAATATGAGGTTGTACATTATTTGCCCATGTTTTGTAATATGATTCATACACAGTTTGAAAAGGAGGTAACACGTATTAGGGCAGATAACGGTGATGAATTTCAATCCAATTACATGATGGACTATTACTTTAAGCATGGCATCGTTTTAGAGACGTCTTGTACCGACACACCCCGACAGAATGGGGTTGTGGAGCGGAAACACAGACATATCCTTGAGGTCGCTAGGGCACTTAGATTTGAAGCCGATTTACCAATCAAGTTTTGGAGAGAGTGCGTTCTTACGTCAGTTTATATTATTAATAGACTACCTACGCCCGTTATTTCGAATAAAACCCCCTATGAAATTTTATTAGAAAAATATCCTACCTACAATCACTTGCGTGTGTTTGGATGTCTTGCATATGCCAAAGATAACAAAAGGGGGAGAGATAAATTCAGTGAGAGGGGGAGAAGATGTATTTTTTTGGGATATCCAAATTCACAAAAGGGATATAGACTTTATGACTTAACAACAGGAAAAATATTTACAAGCAGGGATGTGATATTTTTTGAGGATCAATTTCCCTTCAAGAGCTCGGTAGGAACAAGTGTTGAAGTACAAGCTGGGCGTGAACATGAATGGGAAGAGGGCCTTGAAAATTTGATCCAGTCAGCTACATTCATTAGTCCAGCAGAAAATGAGGACCATGTGATTCATCAACATGGCGCGGATAATGTGGCTACCACACCAGCCACGGATGGGCCGCAAAATGGACAGGAACATTGTGAGCCAGAAGGGCCACCTATGCCGAGTGAGGGACTGGATAATAGGCCTACCACAAAAGATAATTCACATGGCACAAAAAATGCAGCAGTACGCCGGAGTGATAGACAACACCACAAGCCTAGTCATTTTCAGAATTTTGAGGTTGATTTACCGAGCTCCATTGACCATTCGCTGTCACCACCCACATCCACTTCGGGAACCTCGACGGTACATCCTCTATCTCACTTTGTCTCATATAATCGATTTTCTCCTAGTCACAAATGTTTCTTGGCGTCCATCACATCCCATGATGAGCCTAAATATTTTCACCAGGCGGTTAAGCAACAAGCATGGTATGAAGCGATGCAAAAGGAGATTCAAGCTCTCGAGGCAAATGGCACATGGACACTAGAAGACCTACCTCCAGGAAAACGAGCTATTAATTCAAAATGGGTTTACAAAATCAAGTACAAACCTAATGGAGATATTGAATAAGGCGCGTTTAGTTGCAAAGGGTTTTACCTAGGTAGAGGGTGTTGATTTCCATGAGACATTTGCACCGGTCGCAAAATTGGTCACTGTTCGAGCCTTGTTAGCCGTTGCAGTCAAGAAAAATTGGGCGCTCCATCAACTCGATGTAAACAATGCATTTTTACACGGAGACTTGACCGAGGAAGTCTATATGAAAATTCCCCAAGGTTTTGCGCGAGAAGGTGAGACACGGGTATGTCGATTACATAAGTCATTGTATGGAATTAGACAGGCCTCCCGTAATTTGTATAAGAAATTCACTCAAGCATTGTTGGCTTATGGTTTTCGGCAATCAAAGGCTGATTACTCATTATTCATCTTTGAGAAAGGTACAACCTTTATTTTGGCACTTATCTATGTGGATGATGTCATAGTTGCGGGAAATGATGAGAACTTCATCCTTAATGTCAAAAGCTATCTCAATGCCAAATTTAGCATCAAGGATTTGGGACAATTAAAGTATTTTTTGGGCATAGAAGTGGCTCGATCCCCCGACGGAATTGTTATTAGTCAAAGAAAATATATTCTTGACATATTGGAGGAAACAGGGATGCATGGAAGTCGTCCGAGTAAATTTCCAATGGAGCAAAACGTGAAGCTCCTTCTCGATGACGACACACCAGAAGTTGATGGCGGATTATATAGACGCCTTGTTGGGAGGCTACTTTATCTTACTGTCACTCGTCCTGATATCACCTTTGCAGTAGGTATGCTTAGCCAATTTCTTAGCCACCCTAGGCAATCACACATGGATGCTGCCTACCGTGTGCTTCGATACTTGAAATCTGTCCCGGGACAAGGCATTTTCTTATACCAGCCAATGGTGGGTTGGAGTTGGCTGCCTTTTGTGACGCGGATTGGGCGGGTTGTGCAATGACTCGTCGTTCCCGCACCGGGTTTTTTTATCACACTTGGAGGTGCACCTATCTCCTGGCGCACAAAGAAACAGTCGGTTGTTGCTCGATCACCGCTGAGGTGGAGTATAGGTCTATGGCGACTACAGTTTGTGAGATTGTGTGGCTCCGCTGTCTCCTGCAAGACCTCCGTGCATCACAAGCCATGGCCACACCCCTCTTTTGTGACAATCAAGCGGCACGTCACATAGCAAACAATCTGATTTTCCATGAACGTACAAAGCATGTAGAAATGGACTGCCATTTTGTTCGTGAACGAGTGGAGTTGTGTGATATTGATCCTCGTCACATATGTACATCAGATCAAACAACTGATATCTTCACAAAGGCATTGGGTTGGGACGGTTTCCACTTTCTACTGCGCAAGTTGGGTGTTCGTGATCTCTACAGTCCAACTTGAGGGGGGGGTGTTGAAGATCCCCTCGAGATCCTTCCTATCTCACACCATATTCTACGTATCTCCATGATATCATTTCATATACCTCCATATATTTTTGTAATATTTCTGTGATATTTATTTCCATCTTATTATAGGAATTATTTAGGCATGATTGACATGAGATAATCTCCTCAATCTTTACATTGTAATAGGTCTCCCATTGCACACGGTTTATACAGAGATATGACAATTGTATATATATGAATTGCATATGAGAATAAAACTTGAAGCTGCTGATAATTTTCATAACATATAATAAGTGAGAGTAATAGTAAAAATTATTTGCCATTTTGAAAAGTTAAGTTTGACGAGACGAACGAAAATGACAAAAAAATCCGATTTGAACCAGGATGGAGGGAGTGTATATATATATACTCCCTCCGTCCCGGAACAATCTTCACACTTTCCCTTTTGGGCGTCCCAAAACTTACTTCACACATTTAAAACTTACCTAAAATGGAAAGGAATCTTTACTATTCCCTCCACTCATTCTCTCTCCTACATTATTTTAATACTCACAACACCATTATAATTTACTATTCTCTCCACTCATTCTCTCTCCTATTTTATTTTCACACTCACAACACTTTCAATATAATACTCCCTCCTTAAAACCAGTGCAAACAGTGTTTGTGAAGTAAGTTCTGGAACGGAGGGAGTATACGCGTGTGTGTGTGTAAGTGAATAAAAATCTTGACCAAATAAACTAATCACAAATATGTTTGATTACGTAGAGAAACCGGCGATTGATAAATTCCTCAAATCGATAAATATCAATAATCAATACAATAGCGATAGCAATAGGCAATAGCTAGCTAACGTTGAGTTTGCATGAAAGATTCGTTTTTTCCATGTTTTGCTAATGTCAACTGTGAAATTATTTTGTCTGTTTCATAATAAACAATCTGTTTTAGTTGAGCAAGAGGCATGCATTGTAAAGATTAATTAATTGAGACGCTGCTAACGGTAAAATATTTATTTGAGATGTTAGGCTTTCGGTGAATTTTATAATCCGCCTCAATTTATACTTTTTTTTACTCCTTTCACTTCAAAAATAACTGTCACTTTGGATGGATAAAATGTTTCGTTCAAAATAATTGTCGCTTTTAAGGTTAAAAGCATTAAATTCTTATTTTATCATGCATTTTAATTTGTTTTAATTTATTAATTGAATTGTTGTGCAAAACTAGTTGCAGATGCCAAATTATATGGTGCCAAGTAAAGTAGGATATTGGTTAAAAAGATATTTCTCTTTTCTGACAAAGTGAGAAACCTTAGATTTTGCATAATGGATTGTCCATTGCCTAAGAACAACATGTGTCACATACTCTACTCATATGATGGGTTGTTATTTATTTTCAATTTTTACAAGTTTTTGGTGAAATAATTATAGCTGTTTTAATTATATTTTATGATTAATCATGACCTAGTTTATACATACACACAATTGTACGGAGTATTTAAGAAAAAATATACTTTTATATACATACAAATTGAAAAAAAAAAATACAGTAAAAAATCATAGTAGCAATCTTAATACTCTGTTCGTGTCAAAGATAGTCGCAGTACTTTAAATTTGTTATTAATTCGATTGAACTTTAATAAAGAGAATATGTTAATTTATATTTTTAACAAAATTTTAAAAATTATTATTGATAATATTTCTAATGATACATTAATTACAGTTTTGAGATACTTAAATTTTTATATTTCTTTTGTCAAAGTTCCATCAAATTAATTATCACAATTAAAGTGAGACTATCTTTCTTAATTAAGACATACTATGAAGTATTATATATTTTCGCTAAACGGATTATAATTGAATTATCTAATTTATAAGATTAAATACATTTATTTAATAATCATAAGATTTTCGATGCTAATTTTATTTTGTGTTTCCACTTTCCACTCAAAAGTAGTAATGAAAGAAAACACAGGAAAAGAAAATTAAAGATACTTCCCACCCCATTCCATAATCCATCCCATAAAAATGCTCTCCCAAATAGTTAGGCACATTTTCATAATTCATAAATATTAAGTTAAAATAACTGAACTTTTTAAAATGCCTATTAAAAAAGAAAAGGATTAGAGCTAACCAAGAAAGAAAATAAAATAATGAAGTGATAAGTAAACTCATTAAAGTTAAAGATGAATAAAAATAGATGGGAAAACTCATTTTTGTCCATCGTACTTTGGCATGTGTTTCATTTTTATAATTGAACTTTATTTTTTTAATTTTTACCATCGTAATTCAAACAATAATGTCATTTTATAAAAAAAATTGGGTTAAAAATGACAATAATGTTTGTCTTACGATGATAAAAATGAAATAAATTTGATTCTAAATAAAATAAATTTAGGTCTAAATAACATATGTAAATATAAAATGACACTTTGCTTGTATTACGATGGTAAAAATGAAAGAAATAAAGTTTGATGGCAAAAAGTGAAACACTCCCCGAACTACTACGATGTGTAAAAATGATGTTTTCCAAAATAGATTATGAATATGTTTGAATAATTAAAAAAATATTTATGGAACGTAGGGAGTATTTGATATTAAAAAAAGCTAATGAAATACTCCCTCGGTCCCATTATTTAGTTCACCATTTTGGTCTCGGCACGTAAATTAAGGGTGGAAAAAATGTTGTGAGTGTAATAGTAAAATAGGAGAGAGAATGAGTGGAGGAAATAATAAATTTGAAAAGTGTTGTGAGTGTAATAGTGAAATAGGAGAGAGAATGAGTGGAGAAAATAGTAAAAATTCTTTTCCAGAAAAGGAAAGGTGAAGCTTTAAATGAGATACTCAAAATCAAAATGACAAAATGTGAAGTTATTAATGGGTCGGAGGGAGTAGTGTAATGGTTTTGGATGGAAAGAGTATTATTGTTTGGAATTAGGTGCTTCTTTGCAATATTCTTGGCCCAATACGCAGATTACAAAATTGCCAAGCAAATAAAATGGTCCAGCCCATTCTAAGTTATTTGCGTATAATTGAAAGGACATCAATTATTCATTGATTATTCTCGCATAAATTATTTTTTTTTTTATTTTTTTTTTTGCAAGTTATTTCCACATAATCAAAAGGACAGCCATTGTTCAAAATTTTGATTTTGATCAATCAGATTAGTGATTTATTGAAATCTTCAGTGAATTGAACACTTGGCGAGTCCGTTAGTCCAACAATGGCTATGATGTCAACACCTTACTTGTTCCGAATCAACAAGTGATGTGATTAATGAGTTGCAATAAATTAAACTAGTTATTTTGGTCGAGCATATTCGGACTTCAATAGCATAGTGCTAATTTGAATATTAATACTCCTCTTAGTTAAGGGATATGGGGCGGGTGCGGGGCGGGTGCGCTGCTTATATTACTGATGACGTCATGACCCGGGGTGGTAAAGATTACAGTGAATGCGTCGCTTCTCGGGCAAGATCCGCAAAACAACACCGTTAGGGGTGCGGGGTTGTCCCGCTATAACTCTCGAATGTAAGAATAAGTATGTGTTTATTTGAGTAAACTGTATGAGAACTCTAGAGAGAGTATTGTAGAGAGAGAGAGAGAGAGAGAGAGAGAGTGTAGAGATCGTCTTCACCTTTGGAGGGTTATAGTTTATATATGAGATAAAGTGTATATGTGTCATTTTGTGGGGGTCCCATCGTATATATTTGATATATGTATATATTTGATATATTTGACTGTATAAGACTGTATATATGTATATATATAAATATATAACAAAAGTCAGGTTCATCAAATACCAATGTTAATGTAATGTAATTTATATTTTAAAGCAAATTGCAATTTGATCAACTGTGTTTTGGTCATTTTAATTTTGCAACTTGGTTTTCGAAAATGAAAAAGTTGCAACTCAATTCCTAATATTACTTTTTATTCCAAACTGATATAAAATGTTGCAACCTAATTTCTAAAATTTACATTTAGTTGCAATTCAATAACATGTGTTTTCGTAAAAAAACCAACAATATGTTAGTATTTACATATGTTTGAAACAAAATGTAAATCCTAGAAATCGGGCTGCAATTTTTTCACTTTTGAAAACCAAATTGCAAAATCGATGAAAATACAAGCGACCAAATTGCAATTATTTTAAAGACATTTGATAACTTGTGTAAGAACTTAAATCATCTGTCATTAAGTGATCAGTTTTATTTTTATCCATGATAGTTAATGCGAAAAAAGCGCTCATTTTTCAGAAGAGGGAATACGAAGTGATCAATACAAACGAATGCTACACTCCATCAATATTAAAAATAAAAAGTTATAATAATAATAATAATAATAATAATAATAATAATAATAATAATAATAATAAAAATAATTATTTATGTAAGGTAAAAATATATATCAAACAAATTGATTGAGAATGCAATTACTGTTGAACACAACACTCCATTATACTCCCTCCGTCCCAAAATGTTTGTCCCATTTGATTTTTTTGTTAAACTTTGACCACAAATTTATGAGAGATTAATCATGTTCATGAAATTCTAAAAGTTGTTGTTGATAATATTATTAATGGTGAATCAATAGAAATTTTTAGAATTTCATGAACATAATAAAATTGTTAAACATTTGTGGTCAAAGTTCAATAAAAAAGTCAAATGGGACAAACATTTTGGAACGGAGAGAGTATCAAATACTTTCATCATATCAATAATAAAACATTTCTAAAAATTGTTGTAAAGTGTATTCTTACAAAAACACTCTACAGTTACAAAAGGAGTAATGAAATCTTGAAGCAAACATGCTTATTGGCATAACACAACCCGCAAGTACACGATAAACACTAATATTAAAGTCACAAAAAGTTCCTTAAAATTTGGTCATTAACATAGTTGATGATAATTGATTATATGTTGTGCTATAATTTCATTATTTTAATTGAAAATCCAATCATTAATATCGCCATTTTGGATAGAACTAGATACTTTTCAACTATGGGATGGTGGAAAATGCCCGCTTCCTCCACTTGATCCCTTGGGACCACCACACCACCAACCCCAACAACCACCTTGGTTACCTCCTCCTCCTCCCCAACCCCAACCTCCACCTTGACCACCACCTCCTCCTCCGCCTCCGACCCACCACCACCTCCTCCTCCTCCTCCTCCGGATCCACCACCACCACCTCCTCCTCCACTACCACCACCATTTCCTCCTCCCCATCCATACCCTTTTCCACTTCCTCCGTCTCCGCCACCACCACCACCACCTCCACCACCTCCACCACCACCACCACCACCACCACCTCTTCTGCTACCTCCACCACCACCACCTCCTCCACCTTTACCACTACCTCCACCACCACCACCACCACCACTACCTCCACCACCACCACTACCTCCACCTTCTTTACCTTTCTTATGATTTATCTTATGCCCTTCACTTTTCCCTTTTTTACCACCTCTTCCACTTCCCTTTCCTCCGCCACTCCCACTAACACCACTCCCTCCACCACTACCCCTTCCACCACCACCACCACCACCACCACCACCACCACCACCTCCTCCACTGCCTCCTTTATTCATTCCCATTTCACTACCCAATAAAGCTTCAGTTGGTAAACTAGAGTTATTCAAATGCAAATCTTCAACTTCACCTCCCAACTCATGCAAAAGTTTACGTGTGCGAACAGTACTAAACTCGGACATCCCATCCCTTGCATCCACACCATCATCTCTCTGCAGCCCATAAACGAAACACGGGCTAAAAACAATTACAAAAAACAACAGAGACCCAATCTCCATTTCTCTTTCTGTTTTGGATCCACAATAATTTACTTCACACCTCAATTATATATACACATATAGTTGGTCCAAAGTGATGATCATGGGGTTTGGATCAATGCGAGTACTTGAATATAAATTCGCACAAACGACAACTTGATTTGTAGAGAATTATGAGTCCCCACTATTACAATAAACGGATCAAAGCTAGCTAGTAGCTATAACAAACATAAACCAAATAAAATTACAAAACTTGGAAACAAAGGCAGTCAAAAAAAGAAAAAAATTGTGGATGGAGGGTCAACTGTATGTTTTTTTTCCTTTCATCAGTATTATTTGAGTTGCTTGAGAAGCTGCTGGTGGTGGCTCAACCTGTCCCCCACCAACTTTCCTTTAATGTCTAAGTCTAAGAATAATAGTGCAAGCAGGCATGCCATTAATAATACGGACAGCGAAGAATGCACTATAAGACTAAATAAACACAGACACACACTAACACTCAGGGGCGGAGCCAGGGGGGGGGGCACATGCCCCCCCCCACGGAAATGCAGTGGAAAAATTTTTTTTTTGCCCCCCCCATATTTTTTTTATATATGTATATATATAATTAACTTCAAGATTAACACCAGTGAGTGGTGCGGTTCAGCGGTAGAAGGGGTGAAGTTAAAGCCTTTGGTGTTTCCTTTCAAATCCATGTTTGAGCCTTGCTACCTACATTTTCAATTAATTTTATTTGTCCTCCATCTTTGCTATTCTCTTTTTCTCTCCATCCATTTCTTTTTCTTAACAGTTTTGTTTTTCTCTTTCTCCTAATTTCCTCACATTTTTTCAATCTTAATTAATTAGTTAGGCTTTTCCCATTTCTTAATTCTTTACATTTTTAACTAAAATACATTGTATTTCATGAATTCGACCCATTTTTTACTTGTCCGACCCGAAAAGTTTTTTTCCGGGGGCGCTGCCCCCGAACCCCCGTGAAATCTTGCCCCCCCCCGGGGCAATTCCTGGCTCCGCCCCTGCTAACACTACCTTGCTTTCTTCTCAAGTCTCCATGCGGATGCTTGCATGACCCTTCTTAATTTGTTCATGTTAAAACAGAGTCAATTTAAAATATAGAAAACAAGTAATAATCACACAACACGCATATACAATACACATATATACGTGGTTCACTAATTTGGCTACGTTCACGTACAGAGTTAGAGAATATTATTATCTTTTATAAATCAACAGATAACAATCTCTAATATAGTGCACAAATTATTAGGCACAAGAATTTCTATCTGTGCACTAGATCTAGAAAACAGATAAGCAAACTGAACTACTTAAGTTGTTAGGGATAGGTGGTATTTATACTGCCTACTCCTAACTAGACATGGGCAAACCGAAACCGAAACCGGGAAGAACCGGAGAACCGAACCGGAACCGGCCGAACCGGAACCGACAAGAACCGGAACCGAGGTGAACCGAAATCGTCCGGTTCTCGATTCGATCTCGGTTCGAAATTTCTGAAAACCGTGAACCGGCGGTTTTAACCGTGGAACCGGAGAACCGACGGTTCTAACGGATATTTAAAAAAAAGTCAAAATTTTCAGTTTTTCACGGCTTTTCAATCCTTTTTCATTCAATTTTGCCCGTTATTTTTGACTTTTTAGACCTTTTTCCGTCATTAAAAAAAAAAAGACAATCCTTGTTAAATGATTGATCTATAAATACAAATTCACCTCCTTACATTTTTTTTCCACAAAACTCTCTTAACTCTCTCTTAACTTTCACTAACGAATTTGCTTACTTTGTTAATTCTCAAGCTCAAATCACTCACCAACATTCATATTTTCAGCAATTATTCCATAATTCATCTTCATTTTCCATATTTCCATCCCTTTTCATACACACCATCATCATCATGTCTTCTTTCCTATTGTTTCTAGGATAGCAAGAGAAATATTTACTTCTCCCGCATCAACGGTTTCGGTTGAGCACGTTTTTAGAATTGGTGAAAATATTGCGAATCCGCAACGTGCAAATTTAACGGTAAAAAATTTAGAGAATCAAAATTTGTTGAATGATTGGGTCAAAGCGGAGAAAAGAGATCAAGAGCCAAAGTTCTCCTCATCAGATGAAGATTTCTTTGATACAATATCGGGAAGTGACGACAACAATGGCCCAATGTAAGTTGATGTAATTTATATAGTTTAATTTGTATAATATAATTTGTTACCTTGTTTTATTTTATATATTAGGTTTTTTTGTTTAGATTAGATTGTTATAATTTAAATAAATATTGTAAGATACTAAGAACGAGGTTAAGGCTCCTTATGTCCTCCCTTACTTATAAAAGGACAAGGTTGGTTGTCCCCTCATTGTAACATTTTATCAATTATTAATAAAATTTAAGAATATCATCCCTTTTTTATTTTATAAAATCTGTTAAAATAATTAGTTTATTATTCATCTTCATCCAAAATCGTTAGATCTTAACAGTTTTTATACAAAAAGGGTGACCAAAAAATAATTTCTGTAAAGAGAGGGACCAAGAAAGAAGGACTAAAGAAAATTTACTGAAGAAGGGAGAGCCACAGCCGCCCACCCAAGCCATTACTGCGACCGCCCTAGTCTTGCCGAGCCTCTTGTGCGGCCGCCCAAGGCATTACGGAGATCACCCTAGTCCTTTATTTAGAACCGGATAAACCGTGGAACCGGAACCGGAAGTCGGAACCGAAACCGGGAACCGGTATTTAGCGGTTCCATCTCGGTTCTATGGTTTCCCGGAACCGGAATCGTGAACCGGTTGCCCATGTCTACTCCTAACCCTGCAGGGTTTTACAACCCCGAGCCAAATATGTAGCTGAGCAGCCCAAAACGAACCTAGGGCGAGAGATCGCCCTTGCTGAGGGCGCGATCGCCCCATCCAGAAACAGTCAGCGCGCGATCGCCCCATCCAGAAAAGGGTAGCGCGCGATCGTCCCAGATTGGGCACGATCGCTCCCTTTGGATGGTAACTTGGCGCGGTCGCGCTCCCTTGTCTGCACGGTCACTCCTCAATTGTGTCACAGGAATTCCGAAAATTACTTGTTCAATCCTTTAATTTAGGCGTCCCCAACTTAGATGACACCAAACCCAACAAATCTCCACTTTGACATCAAACCTTCAGATCATAACAAGAACTCTCCCTCTGCCTCAGATGCTATCTAATAGTTGCGAACATTCAGCATGTCCAATAAATGTTGAAACTTGCTAGTTGGAACGGAATTCGTAAACATGTCAGCAGTACTGTCCGCAGTACCCACTTTCTTCACCTTGATCCGCTTCTCACTCATCAGAAAATGATACCTCACATATATGTGCTTGATCCTCTCGTGATTAACTTGATCCTTGGCCAAATAAATTGCGCTCAAATTGTCACAAAATATTGTATCCTGATCCCGATGTAACCCAAGATCGCTGATCAAACCTTTTAGCCATATTCCCTCCTTATCAGCTTCTGTTAATGCCATGTACTACGCCTCCGTAGTAGACAATGTCACTGTAGATTGTAGAGTAGCCTTCCAACTGACAACTGACTCACCAAGAGTAAATACATACTCGGTTATAGATCTCCTCGTATCAACATTCCTAGAGTAGTCTGAATCACAATAACCATCAACTGCACATTCTGTACCACCTCCATAAATGAGCCCAACATCCGACGTACCCCTAAGGCACCTGAAGATCCTTTTCAATGTCTGCCAATGTTCCTTACCAGGATTACCCATGAACCTATGAACAACACTAACAACATGATCAAGATCCGGCCTATTGCAGACCATGTCATACATCACACTAACAACTGCACTAGCATAAGGTACTCGAGCCATATACTCTTTCTCTTATCCAATTTTGGTGCAAAAGCAATAGACAGATGTGCTCGCTTCACTCATAGAATCTAAAGGTTTTGATGTAGACATGTCAAATCTCTCTAAAACTTTCTTGATGTAACCTTTCTGGGATAAGAACAATTTTCATTGGATTCTATCCCTTTAGATCTCCATACCTAGAATTTTCTTTGATGCACCTAAATCCTTCATCTCGAACTCTGCAGATAGTAGACCCTTCAACTTCTAAATATCTGACTTTTTGATAGCTACTACCAGCATATCGTCAACATAGAGAACCAAATAGATGATCGAACCATCCACCAACCTATTGTGGTACACACAACAGTCATACGGGCTCCTCGTGTAACCAATCTATGTCATATAGATGTCAAACTGTTTATACCACTGTCTAGGCGATTGCTTGAGTCTATACAAGGATTTCTTCAATTTACACATGTAGTCTTCTTTTCCCAAAACCTGAAATCCATCCGGTTGTGTCATATAAATCTCTTCCTCCAACTCTCCATGCAAAAAAGATGTTTTCACATCTAGCTGCTCGAGCTCCAAATCCTGATATGCCACCATTGCTAATAGCACTCTAAGGAGTCGTTTGATAGCCGAATACAGATTAGCAGTATTATTAATACCTGTATTATTATTACCCTCACTAAAAATGTTTCGGATTAATAATCACATTCTTTGATAAGAACACTTCGTTTGGTAGCATCCAGGTTTGCACACTGCTATATTTGTTTTCTCAATAATACCCCTATCGTTTAGATATCTCATATCTTTCTTTTTCAACATTTGCAAGAGGCTATGACTTCAAATACCAACAATAGTTTGAAAAAATAATTTGGAATGGAACTTTATTGGATTCAAATTCCAACCAGGGCCGGCCCAAGGGGGGGGGTCAGTGAGGGCAACCGCCCGGGGCCCTTAGTGGTAAGGGGCCCATTCTTAAATAGGCTGTATTGTATATGGTATGTATATGTTTTTTTATACTATAATAAATATTTATTTAGAGGCCAAAGTGGGCCATGGCCCATACTCAGACTCAGATTAAAAAAAAATTTGTTAAACCGATTGATGCGATAGACGGTAGAAATTAGAAGCGATAACATACGGCAAGAAAATATCGCAAACAGATGGACAAGGGAGAAAGGAAAAGGGAGAAAAGGAGAGTCCGAATCTACCGAAGACGAAGAGACGATGATGGCGAGCTCAAGCTGCTGAGCCGTCGCCCGCTGTCCCCCAACTCGCCGTGACGCCGTCCACCAGCCTGCTATCTCTCTTATTATATTCTTCTCTATTTCTTCCTAGTTTCACTGTTTAGGGCTTCTATTTAACAAAGATTTTGCCAACAAACACAAAGGTAATTTAATTTTCGACTTCAATTCCTTTATTTGATTGTAGATTACTTCGATTTAAGTGATTTTGGAGTGATTTGGGGATAGAAGTTTCATTCTTTCGTTCCCAATTAAGATTGGATTTGTTAGAATTATCTCAAAATTGTGATGATGTCAAGTCAAAAAGTGAGGCTGAAAGTTTGGTTTGTGCACTCGAGAGTTTTAAATTTTTACTTGGCATGGTCATTTGGCATGATATTTTATTTTCTATAAACATGGTGAGTAAAAAGTTGCAATCAAAGTCCATGTGCATTGATGTTGCATTAAAACAAATAGAAGGTGTGATGAAGTATTTTGATAATTATAGAAATGAGGGATTTTCATCTAGTATGGATACTGCAAAAATTCTAGCATGTGAGATGGATGTAAATCCTACGTTTCCAATTAAACGTCGAAGTATTAGGAAAAAACAATTTGATGAAAGTAATCATGATGATGAAGAAATGCTATCTTCTGAGGAGACATATAGAGTTAAATATTTTCTTGTCGTTGTGGATATGACAATTACTTCGTTATGTAATAGGTTTGATCAATTAAAAACTTTTGAAAATATTTTTGGATTTTTACTTAATTCTAGCAGGTTGAAGTCGTTGGAATCTCATGAATTAAGAGAATGTTGCATAAAGTTCACAACTTCTTTTTCTCACAATAAAGTGTTATGTTAATGTTAAATCATGTGTTGCCATGAATGTTGTACCAAGTGTTGCAAACCAGTGTTGCCACAAGTGTTGCCATTTGGATTTGACAACACTGAAATAGTTACTGTATTTTTCACAAATAAAAATGTGGAAATTAATGTTTAAATAACAGTAGTTAGTCTGCTTAAAATGAGCTTGAATAGGTCCTCAGAAACTGTCCAGGCGTGATGTTCGAAGAAGAGGAGAAAATTAACAAATAAACATGTGTTTATTTGTTTAATTAATGACCAAGCAAAAAGAGATATTATTCAGCTATCCAGGGGGAGAACAAGTCAGAGTACAAGGCATCTATAGCTGAGAGGTACAAGCAAGAGAAGACTAAGTCTCCTACATTTGAGGCGAGTTGGCTAAAATGGAGGAAACAAACTCCAAGGTCAGTTGGCCGATCATTTTGAGTAGGCTCCAAGTATTTGTGGCCTATAAATAGTGCAGTGGATCTTCATTGAAGATCATCAAATTCAGAAAATGCAAATCTGCACAAGAAATAGAATTCTGCTCTCAAGTGTTGCCATTCAGTGTTGGCAACACTCAGTCCGACACTCGAGAATTTCATATAGATTTTCATATTTTTGTGAGGTTTTGAGTGTTCATTTTCAGAGAGAGTTCTTTATATGTTGTTTCTTATGTTAATGATTGTTTATCATTAAGGAACTTCTTCGACCTTGTATTGAATTCATATTATTAATAGAAAGGTCTTGCCCTCGCCCTCCTGGCACCCATCAAGTTATATATTTATATAACTTGATAAAAATTATATTATTGTGTATTGTTTTAATTCTTCCGCTGCAAATTAGATTTATTTCTATTTATTTGTGTTTTTCTAGAATTGGTGTGTGTTGTTGTTAGTGTTGCCAACACTAAGGACAACACTTGTGAGTTTCGTCTCACCTTGTGAGTTTCGCCTCACTTGTTCTAAGCCATCGACAATTTCAATTGGTATCAGAGCCTAGCACTTGATATACTATGTGTTTAGATCCTTTTGTCATGGCTTATGATCCGGCCAACCCTAATCAAAAGAGATTACCGGTTTTAGACGGATCAAATTATGCTTATTGGAAGATTCGCCTACGCTCGCATATCAAATCAATTGATCTTCGAGCTTACCGGTTTTATTTATTACGGATCAAATTATGCTTATTGGAAGATTCGAGCTTACCGGTTTTATTTATTACGGTTTTTAAGACCGTAAGAAATAAAAAATTGTCTATTACGGTTTTCTACAAACCGGGGTAAATAAATGTTTTTGTGTCGGTCTTTTCTAAAACGTAACAAAAGCTTTTAACGAGCAATTTTTTTTTTTCATTTACAATACTTTTATTATGACCGTAACAATTGTTTTTATCAAAAAAAATAAAAAAAAAGAAAAGAAAACGTAGGTTATAGTTTATTTCCCCAAAATAAATTAAAATTCCCTCCCTACTTCCCTTTCCCTCCACGATTTCCCCTGCTCAGTATACGCCATTGCCATTCCAATTCCAATTCCTTTTCCCTCCACGATTTCCCTCTTAAACCCTCAATTCCCTAAATCCCTAAATTCCAAACTTTCGCAAATCACGCACGACGGCGGCGGCAACCCAACTGGTAAACGAAATCACTTCTCTTTCTCTGTAATGTAATCTCTCGTACTATATCTCTCATTCCGAGTCATCAATTCCATCTACAGATTGAAGCCATCTTAGTCTGTGCTGCGAAAATTGAGGTTGAAATATTGGTTCTCTCGTTCCCGGTAAAGTAAATATTGGTTCTCTCGATTCCATCTATAGAATCGCTATTTTCTTGTTAGATTGCGTTTTTTGTTGTGTAATATCATTTGGGCGTTAGATTTGCTAAATATTGGTTCTCTCGGTTAAATATGGCTTCTGCAATTGTGAATTATCATTTGGGTATTTTTTTTCTGTAGGTTTTTCGCTTATATATGATGGCCTTCTGGTTACATTATTGTTTTGCATTGTGAAATTGTGTTTGGGTTCTCATGACTTCATTATCTCGGTGCAGAGTATCATTTTTGTAGAATTTGTTTTCTTGTTGTTGATGTCTGATTTGGGTATTACAATTCCATGGATTACTGCCAATTGCTCACTTAGCACTGTTGGGTGGTATTTATTGCTCATAATAATTGTTGGTTGTATTAATTTTAGGGTGAATACTACAGGATTTTAGTCAGTCCGGGAAAGACCTATCCTGCTACCTTAGTCGATTCGTCTTGTTCTTAACTGAAAGTAGTTCTTCTTATGTCGGTCTGAGTTGAAAAGAGGATCAAACCTGCATTGGGATGTTCTTTAATAATCTGATGGGAAACAGGTCACTTCAAGAGTGAGCTTGTCACTCCGCTATCCCTGTTCTCCAAGTATTCATTGTGGTTGACTGGGTAAAGATCTACACCAGATGTAGAACTGGCAAACAATGACCCCTCCTCGATCGACATACTCTGGACCTGGCTATCAGTTGTGGATGTTACTTGACTGAATTGTGGGTATTTTTTCATTTCTTTGGTTGAGAGGCTCGACAGAGTTCGGTCTAACACAAATTCTTGGCTTATGTTTCTTCCTTCGAGCATACTAACTACTGAGGACATCATAGGCCTATCTTCTGGCAATATATTTGTGCAGAAGAGAGCTACATTAATCACCACCATCACCTCTTCCTCATTGTATTCCTTTCCCAACCTTGGATCTACTAGCTCCATCAAATTCCCCTTCTCCTTTAACTCCAGAGCCTAAAGAAACAAAATAATACTCCCTCAGTTTCATTTATATTGACCATATTTCCCTTTTTAGTTGTCCCAATTTTTACGGCGACTTAGGAAATCAATGCAATTAAATGAGTTACTTTTCGATTATATCCCTAATTGGTCTGTACCAAATGTGGAATTCTTCTTACTGAGAGGTCTAGTATCCTAAGAACTATGATAAATTTATAGATTTTCACTATGTCGTGTTCTTCTTACATACATGCTTTTATTGTACCCATGTATATATTCGTAAATATTTTAAAACCCATATGGTGTATTTAATTAATGTGCTCTTTTTTCTTTAGGTTTTTTTTTTTTGAAAATAAGCATGGATAAAAGTTGGATTCACTTGAAGAATAGAGCTTCAGAAGAATACTTTAATGGGGTTGAGCAATTTCTAGAGTTTGCTTTTATTAATGAAACCACGACAAAATTTCCTTGCAAGAAATGCATGAATCATTTCTTTATGGATAAAGATACAATAAGGGGTCACTTGATATGGAATGGGTTTTGGACCAGTTACACACGTTGGGATCTTCATGGAGAGACTCTTCAAGCTAACGAAGATGATAATGCTAGTAGTCTACATCAAAATGTATCACACGTAGGGGATGATATGGTTGGAATGGTGCATGATGCATTGGGTATGGAAAACTTTGACGAATTCACAGGCAATGAAGAAAGTCCCATTAGCGATCCCTTTGAGGGAGCAGATGAAGAAACCAAAAAGCTTTTGAAGCTTATTGAAGATGCACAATGACCTTTATATGAGGGGGTGCAATAATGTCACCTCATTGTCATTTCTCGTAAGACTATTGAATGTGAAAGTGACATGCAAAATGTCTAATAAGGCTGTAACTGAAATCCTGAATGCATTGCGTGAGGCATTCCCTGATGCACGCTTGCCCAAATCCTATTACGAAGCCCAAAAGATAACTTCTAACCTGGGATTTAGTTATGAAACATGGGATGCTTGCAAGAACAATTGTATGTTGTACCGCAACGAGGATAAGGATCTTGACAGATGTACCATCTGTCAATGTTCTAGGTATCGAGAAGTTGACCCCAACAATGAAACTATTAAGAATGGTGCAGTACAAGGGAAGAGAATTCCGCAGAAGCAAGTGAGATATTTCCCTCTTAAGCCAAGATTGAAAAGGTTGTTCATGTCTGTACATACTGCTTCACTTATGAAATGGCATGCTTCAGAGGAACGTACCAATGATGGTGTGATGAGGCATCCAGCGGATTCCCTAGCGTGGAAAGATTTTGACGAACGACACCCACAGTTCGGAAGTGATCCGCGTAATGTGAGATTTGGTTTAGCATCCGACGGATTCAATCCGTATGGGAATATGAGTAGCTCCCATAGTACTTGGCCAATAGTGCTAATCCCATATAATCTGCCTCCTTGGTTATGTATGAAGCAGTCTAATTTCATTTTATCGGTTCTTATTGATGGGCCTGATGGACCTGGTGATAAGATTGATGTATATTTGCAGCCCTTAATAGAGGAGTTGAAGAACTTGTGGGATAATGGTTTTGACACCTATGACGCATCAAGCAAGGAGATGTTTAAACTACGTGCTGCCTTAATGTGGACGATTAATGATTTCCCTGCGTATGCTAATTTATCGGGTTGGAGTACTAAAGGTCGATTTGCTTGTCCATGTTGTAACAAGAAGACAAAATCTCGTTGGCTATATAGTGGAACAAAGTTTTGTTACCTAGGCCACCGACGATGGCTTAAAAGTAGCCATAAGTTTCGTAGAGACAAAATGGCCTTCGACGGTAATCAGGAGTGGGATGAGAAGCCAAAGGTACTATCGGGCTCAGAATTGTTGGATCAACTAAAAAATGTTGGAACCGTGTACAAGAAAGAAGATATTTTTAGAAAGAGAGAAATGGAAGCAAAAGAAAAGGAAGTAGAGAAGCAAAAGAGAGCTGCAGCCAGAAAAGAGAATCAAAAAAGAAAAAGAAAAAGGCAAAATGTTCTACAAAGAAAATCAAAAGACAAGAAAAAAGAGAGATGTTCCAAAAATAGTGATAAAACAGATAGTTGGAAAAAGAGAAGTATTTTCTTTGAATTGCCTTATTGGGAGTTTAATTTGATTCGTCACAATCTTGATGTTATGCATATCGAGAAAAATGTTTGTGACAGTATAATCTACACATTGTTAGGAACCTTTGGAAAATCAAAGGACTCCATAAATGCTCGGCTTGACATGAAAATGATGGGAATAAGGAAGCCACTACATCCTAGAGAAGGAGTATCTGGATCAAAGAAATTAGCTCCTGCTAGCTTTACAATGAGCAAGACCCATAAAGAAGTATTCCTTAAGGTTCTAAAGAATGTGAAGGTTCCAGATGGATATGCATCAAATATTTCACGGCGTGTTCATTTAAAGGATTGTACTTTAAAGGGTTTAAAGAGTCATGATAACCATATTTTGTTGCAACAATTACTTCCGTTGGCTATCCGTAAAGCATTGCCGAAAAAAGTGGTCAAAGTGTTGATTGAAGTGACCAACTTTTTTAGGAAATTATGTTCCAAAGTTAATCGAAAGACAGATCTTGTAGATATTCAAGAACGCATTGCCCTTGCTCTTTGTCATCTTGAGAAGATATTCCCACCAGCATTCTTTGATATAATGATGCATTTGCCGATTCATCTTGCGGAGGAGGCCCTAATTGCTGGTCCAGTCCAATATCGTTGGATGTACCCAATTGAGAGGTATGTTTCAATGATTTATTAAAAATTCATCTTCCTGTCGTTCATATTTTTATGGCTTGTTCTATAATATATAGGTATCTACAAACTTTAAAGCAATATGTACGCAATCGAGCACGTCCAGAAGGTTCAATCGCTCAAGGATATATATTAGAAGAGTGTATGACTTTTTGTGCGAGGTATCTAAAGGATGTTGAAACTAAGTCAAATCGACCAATTCGAAATTATGATGGTGAAGATAATATGGGTTGTCATTTTGGAAAGGCAGAGACCTTTTATCTTGATCGCATTACAAGAGAGCAAGCTCATCGTTATGTTCTAGCTAACACCGAGGCAATTGCCCAATATCGACAGTAAGACATTCAAATCCGGAGTTAATTTTGTAATAACTATAATATATAAATATATGGCATAATTTGATCTTGCTGACTATTTAGGGACCACCTTTTATACATTAAGGAAAAATATCCTCGGGCAACAGATCGTCAAATTCATGCTACTCACAACGATCAGTTTTCTGCATGGTTCAAGGAACATGTGAGTACTCTTAGTTAAATGCCTTAGATCAAATTTTGGTTTGTATACGGCCGGTGAAACTAAATTTTCTCTCTCGGCTTGTACTTATTTTTTATTTTTACTATATGTAGGTTGGAACATTAGAAGTTGCAAACAATGATAGCAAGAAACTAGAGGAAATAAGACAATTAGCTGCTGGGCCAATTGACCAAGCTCGGAGATTTTCTGGCTTTAACATTAATGGATTCAGGTTTCGCACAAAGGAAAGGAATAACAGTAAAGTAACAAGTAACAGCGGAGTTTGCATAGAGGCTAATACAAGGAGTTACGCATCTACAAAGGATAAGAATCCTATTTTAGGAGATGTTATATTTTATGGAGAGTTGAAAGATATCATTGAAATAACCTATGGTTATGATATGAAAATTGTTTTATTCAACTGTGATTGGGTCGATAACAAAAAGGGAAAGTTGATAGATGAATTCAATCTCACGTCTATTAATTTCAATCATTTGTTGTATAGAGAAAATAAGGTGACGGATGAACCTTTCATCTTAGCATCACAAGCTGTACAAGCAATATATGTGCAAGATCCGGTTGATCCAGAATGGCACGTTGCCATCAAGATGACTAGTAGAGATCTTTTTGACATGTATAATGAAGAGAATTCAGTGGTAGTGGTACCTCAAGTGCAGCCATATAGCCTCCAACAATTAGATGAAACCCGACTTGTAATAGATGATGAATCTGAATGGGTAAGGGAAGGAGTTGAAGAAATAGAAGTAGATGCTACGAAAGCTGCTGCAGCATACAAAAAGTTAAAGGATACGGATAATAGTGACTCAAATGACAGTGACTCAAATGATAGTGACACTGACAATTCAGAAGAAATGGATGAGGATTAGATGGTCAATGTATTCTATTATTAATGTCTAGATTCTTAAAGTTTATTCAATAGTTTGATTAGTATACATTTTGGTGATTATTTTGCTTATATGGTAGATCAAAGTTGCCAGTAATTTATGGTCATATTTTGCATTTTCACTATCTACATGATGCTTTACTTAACTGTAAATATGCTCTTTTTTTACTTCAAAAGTGATATGTATACACGCTAAATGTTATGTTTTCACATTTGATCTTGCAGCTTAATCATGGCGCCAAAGAGATTAATTTACTCTGCTACATCACATCCTCAAGCAGCAAATGATCGACGAACAACAATTCGGACATCAGCTCGTTCCCAAGTACAATCTCAACAGCCATCTGAGGAGCAGCAACTTGCTGATGAAAATCAAGGTAACGAAAAATTACCAATATGCATTTATACTTCAGTAACTTCTGTTGTTCGGTCGGATGTGAGGTTAATTGTTTCTCTTTGCATGTGTAATGTTTTTTGATTGTTCGGTTTGATTTAAAAGTTATTTGGGGTTACTCAGTTTCTGCTCAATTTGAGGTTATTTGATGAGACTTTTTAATTTTTGGCTGCTTAATTGAGTAATTGGTGTCAAGGGTATTCAATATAATAATATTACTTCTCTGCTGAGTTGATGTTTAGTATCAATGGAGGGAATCCGGAATTCGATTGAATTGGATATAGTTTTTCCAGCATTTCTTCTGTATTGTTGGTTCATTTGTTTGATAAGCCTGGTTCATTTGTACAACTACACAAACGTAAATTGATGCAATGTGTGATTGGCACTGGTGCGTGCACATATTGATCTGAGCAACAAGGTTGGTCGAAAATTCCTGCTTGTAGCCTTCTGAAGAAATTAAAGGATGCAAAAAATTGAAACATTCTTTAAAATACTTTGAATGGCTCTTCATGTCAAAATTTAGAATAAAAGAGCTTTTGAGTTTGTTCAGGTGAATGTTCGAATTACTCAGTTTTTTGCTTAGAGAAGTTGTGAAATTATAAGGATGATGTTGCTCATGCATTTGTCCAAGATGAAGGTTTTTTCTCTGCAGCCTTACCCCAGGCAGCAGAGAGCTTGTTTTGCTCTTCAAATCCATGACATTGAGCAACCTCATTTATGCACTAGGGCTCACTGTTAAGCTATGAAATCATAAGGAATTAGTAGAATCCTCAACTCTTGTCACACAAACTTTATCTGATTCTACTAGCCTTCCTGAAGGCTGTGACCATGAGCTCAAATTGAGCATATTTTCATGCTTCTGAAATCTTTATCAGATGAAACTTTTTGAATATCGATATGCCACTTTTCTGTTGAAAATCTTCATGAACTGCAACTTCCTTGTCCATATTGATTTCATAGAGCTCAGTAGAGTCCTCAGGAAGCTGAAGGTTTTACATTCGGATAGCTGCCACATAGACCTGAATCATGTAATGAAAATATGTCGATATTTTTGCAAACATATTTAGATATGTATATATTCATTATAGGCATTCACAAGCACAGAATAGTTTCGTTTCACTTCATAGGTTATGCACATATACTTAAATGAAGAAACTCATTCTGGATTTTGGTATGAAAATAGACACTAAATATGCAACTGAATTTAGGATACAAATCCTACACACATATATATATGTGTGTGTGTGTTTATAAGTATATATACATGTATACACATACTCCCTCCGTCCCAATGTCAATGTTATGGTTACTAGATCTGAATGCATAAATATTAAAAAAGTAAGTGCTGTGAGTGTGAAAAGTAAGTGGGAGAAAGAAACTGGGCGGGAGAATTTTTGTTATATGACAAGTGGATCACATTGTTTATTTTTGGGTTAGTAACCAGAATATTGGAACGCCCAAAAAGGAAATAAGTAACGAAAAGCTATAGGTATCAAACCTGTATAATTTCGGTGATAGCACTACTTCCTTGAATAATATGTATCCGATATAATGGCAATCCCAAGCAACCTGACAAACTATTACCGCAAGGAACATGGAAATGGTTGGAAGGCCAAAACCCCATTCCCACCCTCTATTGTCTTGTATCCAAACAAAGAATGTTAGACTAAAAGAACCACCAATAGCGATAGAAAGCAAAAACCAGTTGAAGTAAGTTGACATCTGCTTAGCCTCTTTAGGGTCCTTCTCATCGAACTGATCAGCACCATGGGATGGAATGGCAGCTTTTAATCCGGCCACTGCAGGCCCGAGCTAAGAGTAAGAGACCTGCAAAGAGAAGCACGGCGTTGCCTCCACTTACTACGGAGCATTTTGCAGTTGGGTCGAAAACATTGCATTTCTCTGGCCTCAGTTTTGGGTAGTGTGCTTGTAGTGTTAGTAATGCAAGTCCCTGCAATAAAATAAAAATAAAAATAAAAATAAAAATAAAAATAAAAATAAAAATAAAAATAAAAATAAAAATAAAAATAAAAATAAAAATAAAAATAAAAATAAAAATAAAAATAAAAATAAAAATAAAAATAAAAATAAAAATAAAAATAAAAATAAAAATAAAAATAAATAAAAATTAATCCATGAAAATATTATAAAGTTTGAGGTTGTACCCATTATATTCTTGTCCTTTCAGTTCAACATTTTGGACTTGCTGCCACCAAAACCAAAGCTTATTAGTCTTTGTAACTACTAGAATAACTGGCTGACATTTTATTATGTGTTTTCTGCCCTTACAGATGGACCTGATGGACAAGAATTTGTTAAGAAAGGTCGTGGTCCAGCTGCCGGTTGCAAAGAATGGGGTGAAGCCAGCTATAAATTGCACTTGAATTTCAACGAGTATATGCAAGTATGTGGGGAGAACTCAACTGAATTTGCAACAAGGCTTGGTATTATAGCAAAATGTGGAGTTAGACTTCCCCTTCACTACTCTGACTGGCGTAAGGTTCCCGATCATAATAAAAATGCTGTGTGGAAGGAGATTCAGGTATACGACTAATAACTCAAGAGCCCTAAAAAATAAAAACCTAAAATTAAGCTATAATTGTGGTTTACTCTGATTCTAGGACAATACTGATGCTCCTGATACATTCAAGCGTGTTTGTTTGATAACTATTGGGTCTCTCTGGAGAAATTGGAAGGGAAGAGTGAAAAAGGACTACTATGTTCCATTTAAAGACGATGCAGATATAAGGTTGAAAACCCCTAGTGATGCACGTGTGAAGCAAGAAGATTGGGAGAAACTAGTAGATCGTTGGAGGCTTACAGATGTTCAGGCATTTTGTCCCCTTGTGCTTCTGTGCAAATAATTTAGACGTATTTTACAAATTACTTAGTTCATATTATTTGCTTGCAGGAAGAATCGACTAGGAACAAAGGTAACCGTGAGCAACATGAGCTCCTTCACAGGACAGGAAGAACCTCCTTTGCTAATGTCCGTTTAGAGGTAATTTAAAACAGTTGGATTTTTCAGAGTATCACAATTCTTGACCACAAAATCATAGTATAATTACATACTTTGGATATGTACATATTGCATGTTATGAAATTGTTTTAATTAATGTGTACAGATGAGAAAAAAGGAGAGGACACCTCACGCCCTAGTGTATTCCGCAAAACTCAATTAATGAAGAATGCAGGTCCTACTCAATAGGCGGAGCCCAGAATTGTAAGTGAAATTTACTGGTTATATGGTTCTTGTGGATGAGCGCTTATTTTTATATGTGTATCTAAACATTTCATATATCTGTATATCATTTCAAAGACCCGGATGGAGAGAAGACTCTCGAGGTGCCACCAGATGAGCGTACGCTGAATTTACAGATCAAGTATTCACAGAAGTCATGGGATCTGATGGTCATGGTCGTGTCCGAACGTTTGGTCTTGGCCCGACTCCAACTGCATTCAAAGGTCCAAAATCCACATCCATGAATGTTTCCGTGGATACGATACAAAGAATGTTAAAGGAACAAGAAGATGCTATGCAGGCCAAGTATGATGCTTTGCGGGCTGAGCTTGATGCTTTGCGTGCTGCGTATGCGAGTAATCACACTCTTCGGCATGATTCTCCTCATATTCCATCTAGTGATAGCCAGGTTAGTAATTTTATTATAATTATTTTTTATTGTATCATATATATGAATCAACTAATACTCCATTCGTCCCATAATAAATGTCACACTTTTCCTTTATTTTTTTCCCTAATAACTTTGCATGGGTTAAAGCCAAATCATTATAGCTCCTTGTAATTGCTGGTCGATCTAATCCATATATCTTTGGTTTACTGTCATGCACTAATGATACTAATAGTGGCACTTCGACTGGCTAAAATTGATACGACAAAATATGTCCGGAGCTAATTGACAATCATGGTACAATTGATTGTATTATTTGAGTTTTTCAAAATAAGCTTAAGAAAGCTTTCAACATATCCATTTGCAATTAGTAATCAGACATCTGACAGAGATCATTCAAGAATTGTAGGAGTTAAATGGAATTTTTTTAAAGTTTGACATGTATTCCTAGCTTAGTTTGTTAGCTCATATCTTTTCATCTTTTGTGGATAAGGGTTATTCACTAATTTGCTTGTTCAGATGGCTTTGGTTCATTCATGCATTGATACTCTTCCTTCAATAATTCTCGTTTGCTGACTTTTTCAATCAACTCCTGTAAGATGACATATGCGAAGGAAAAATGTTCTGATTTCAGTTATCCCATTTCTTTGCACTAACTAAGACTAGATTTCAACTAGTAAAAAAGTAGCTACCATGTGTGTAAGCTTAAGGGTTATGTAGGAAGAGGAAATTTAGCCAAGATTCCAGTCTGTAAGTTGTTCTGGAATTGCTAGCATGAGATAATGGTCTTGGTTCCGTGGATGTATAAAATCCTTCTTTATCTAATATTTAAGATAGGGGATAATGTGCTTGTAAAATGGTCATATCTGTAACCTCGGGTAGGATGTTGTTATTTTTGAGTTTGCTTTCTTGGATTTCTTTTGTTAATGTTATATTTCATTATCTATGTCATGGTAATGCGCAAATCTATGTCATGGTAATGCGCAAATATTATAGTACTCCCTCCGTCCCAAAATGAGTGTCCATTTTTCGGAAAGGGTAGTAGTAATTACTAATGATATCACAGCCATAGTGTTAAAAGCTTAACTTCTTATAGCAATTGAAGGTATCACTTGTTTTCATTGATAAAGGGGAATCCGCTGTAGCTGTCTTTACTTTCTTCTACTGCTCACAACTCTTTTACAAAAGTGTCCTGACAAAGAGCTCTTTTTCATATGCCTGCTCTTCCCTATCCCTCGTGTTGCTTGTGGGGTATTTCATTTTGTTACTAACTCTATCCCATTGCTTTCAGACTCAGTTTACTGAGCATGCTTGTATCTCCGTATCCTTTGTTATTGTTTGATGCTGTGAATAGCTGTAGGTTTTATTGTGTTACTGCTCACATCTCAACTTGCTATTGATCATGTGTAGATGTTGGGCTTTAAACACGCATGTCATGCTCTTTCAACACATGAATATGGATTTCATCTGAGTGCCTTTCCTTTCTTTCTTACGTAACACTGACCAATATAGACCGATATGAAATCCATAGATAGTTAGAACTTTTTTACCTGCTTAAACAAATCTAGTCTTTTTGGTGTAGGATTTCTATTAGTGTCTTTGGAAAGTCATGACTTACCATTATCATCAAGTTATAGGGACCAAAGTTCAGACTCTCTTTAAGTTTTTATTCTTCGAGAAGCCAGTTTCACTCTCATCTGCTTTGCAAAGGCAATTTTTACTTGGATTAGGCCCTTGGATTTGGACTTATATTGCCTTGGATTTGGACTTATATTGCATATCAGTCGTTCAATTGATACATGGAAAAATTCACTTATAATGCGAGTATGTGAGGAGCTAGCTTCTTACTTCTTTCTTTGCAGTTGTTGATTGGGGGTATAAATGCGATTTTTTGTTTCATGACTTGTCAGGATGAATAATATACTTGTAACTTGAATGACCTGATATGCTTTTATCTTTTTCATGTTTGGTCAGATTTGATTGAGGCTCGAATGGAAATATTAATTAATAATCAGTTTTGGTTGTATTTACTCACAAGTGATGTTATGAGCATCTTTATGTCATCTCTCATTTTCTATTTCCTGTGATTTCATAGTTTTTGATTCATATACATAGGTGAATCCTTCAACATCTGGTGGTACGGAAGATGGGCTTGATGGAATGTCTAGCTAGTGCTTTAGTGTGTTTTGTGTTTTCAGGTAAGTGTATTTAGTTTATAATTATTTTTTATTGTATCATATATATGAATCAACTAATACTCATTCGTCCCATAATAAATGTCATACTTTTCCTTTATTTTTAGTCTTCCCAATATGAATGGCACGTTTTAAAATATGGAATGTGACATTTATTTCGAACGGAGGTAGTAAATATTTTTTTATTGCTTTTAATTTCATTAGCATAATTTTACTTTTACATATGCATGTATATATATATACTGAATATTTGTGTTATATATTTTATTTATAGGAGTATTCGTGGCAGAAAGATTCTACTTGTTGGCAAAGGATACATCTTCCACTGTTCCACTGCTAGTGACTTTAGAGTTTATCTTTTGACATGGCTCTATGGCTATAATGATTTTTGGACAATGTTATATATTTAGCACATGTTTAGTATTATGGAATTATTTCTTTAGGATATTAAGCACTTTGGAATTATTGTGGTATTGTTGATTTTGGAATGAAAAAGTTCTCTTTTTCATATACATATTTTCTAGAAATTGTGATTTAGTAAAAATATACCACCATTTTAGAAACTATTATATATATATATATATATATATATATATATATATATATTATGGTTTAAACCGTAACAAATATTAAAAAAAATATCAACCTTTGTTTTATTATTATGGTAAACAAACTGACACATAAAAGTATATGTTACGGTTCAAATACGGTCACAAACTAATATGTCGCACAAAATTATCTGAGGTGACGTGTAAATAACCGTAATAAATATATCAATTGTGACGGTTATAACCGTCGCAAAAAAGCGTAACATAACTTTTAAACATATGACACTGTTTCTTTTGCATTGTTTCTGAACCGTAATAAATATATCAATTGTGACGGTCATAACCGTCGCAAAAAAGCGTAACATAACTTTTAAACATATGACATAGTTTCTTTTGCATTGTTTCTGAACCGTAACAAAGACCGTCATAAAAAACAATTATGACGGTTTACCACCCATCACAAAGTATTTGTGACCCGCGCAATTAAGTCGGACAAAAAACCGTCATAAAACCGTCACAAATACCTTTTGTGTCGGTTTTTGAGTTTTTTGCTACGGTCCGTCGACCGTCATAAAAGGGGTTATTTTTTGTAGTGATATCGTCAACATAGAGAACCAAATAGATGATCGAACCATCCACCAACCTATTGTGGTACACACAACAGTCATACGGGCTCCTCGTGTAACCAATCTATGTCATATAGATGTCAAACTGTTTATACCACTGTCTAGGCGATTGCTTGAGTCTATACAAGGATTTCTTCAATTTACACATGTAGTCTTCTTTTCCCAAAACCTGAAATCCATCCGGTTGTGTCATATAAATCTCTTCCTCCAACTCTCCATGCAAAAAAGATGTTTTCACATCTAGCTGCTCGAGCTCCAAATCCTGATATGCCACCATTGCTAATAGCACTCTAAGGAGTCGTTTGATAGCCGAATACAGATTAGCAGTATTATTAATACCTGTATTATTATTACCCTCACTAAAAATGTTTCGGATTAATAATCACATTGCTGATAAGAACACTTCGTTTGGTAGCATCCAGGTTTGCACACTGCTATATTTGTTTTCTCAATAATACCCCTATCGTTTAGATATCTCATATCTTTCTTTTTCAACATTTGCAAGAGGCTATGACTTCAAATACCAACAATAGTTTGAAAAAATAATTTGGAATGGAACTTTATTGGATTCAAATTCCAACGTGGCCTACCAAGGGGTGGGTGAGGGCAACCGCCCGGCCCTTAGTGGTAAGGGGCCCATTCTTAAATAAATTTGTATTGTATATGGTATGTATATGTTTTTTTATACTATAATAAATATTTATTTAGAGGCCAAAGTGGGCCATGGCCCATACTCGACTCGCATTAAAAAAATTTGTTAAACCGATTGATGCGATAGACGGTAGAAATTAGAAGCGATAACATACGGCAAGAAAATATCGCAAAACAGATGGACAAGGGAGAAAGGAAAAGGGAGAAAAGGAGAGTCCGAATCTACAGAAGACGAAGAGACGATGATGGCGAGCTCAAGCCGCCGAGCCGTCGCCCGCCCCCCCAACTCAGCCGTGACGCCGATCCACCACTGCTTTATCTCTCTTATTATATTCTTCTCTATTTCTTCCTAGTTTCACTGTTTAGGGCTTCTATTTAACAAAGATTTTGCCAACAAACACAAAGGTAATTTAATTTTCGACTTCAATTCCTTTATTTGATTGTAGATTACTTCGATTTAAGTGATTTTGGAGTGATTTGGGGATAGAAGTTTCATTCTTCGTTCCCAATTAAGATTGGATTTGTTAGAATTATCTCAAAATTGTGATGATGTCAAGTCAAAAAGTGAAATTTGAAAGTTTGGTTTGTGCACTCGAGAGTTTTAAATTTTTACTTGGCATGGTCATTTGGCATGATATTTTATTTTCTATAAACATGGTGAGTAAAAAGTTGCAATCAAAGTCCATGTGCATTGATGTTGCATTAAACAAATAGAAGGTGTGATGAAGTATTTTGATAATTATAGAAATGAGGGATTTTCATCTAGTATGGATACTGCAAAAATTCTAGCATGTGAGATGGATGTAAATCCTACGTTTCCAATTAAACGTCGAAGTATTAGGAAAAAACAATTTGATGAAAGTAATCATGATGATGAAGAAATGCTATCTTCTGAGGAGACATATAGAGTTAAATATTTTCTTGTCGTTGTGGATATGACAATTACTTCGTTATGTAATAGGTTTGATCAATTAAAAACTTTTGAAAATATTTTTGGATTTTTACTTAATTCTAGCAGGTTGAAGTCGTTGGAATCTCATGAATTAAGAGAATGTTGCATAAAGTTCACAACTTCTTTTTCTCACAATAAAGTGTTATGTTAATGTTAAATCATGTGTTGCCATGAATGTTGTACCAAGTGTTGCAAACCAGTGTTGCCACAAGTGTTGCCATTTGGATTTGACAACACTGAAATAGTTACTGTATTTTTCACAAATAAAAATGTGGAAATTAATGTTTAAATAACAGTAGTTAGTCTGCTTAAAATGAGCTTGAATAGGTCCTCAGAAACTGTCCAGGCGTGATGTTCGAAGAAGAGGAGAAAATTAACAAATAAACATGTGTTTATTTGTTTAATTAATGACCAAGCAAAAAGAGATATTATTCAGCTATCCAGGGGGAGAACAAGTCAGAGTACAAGGCATCTATAGCTGAGAGGTACAAGCAAGAGAAGACTAAGTCTCCTACATTTGAGGCGAGTTGGCTAAAATGGAGGAAACAAACTCCAAGGCTGTTGCTGATCATTTTGAGTAGGCTCCAAGTATTTGTGGCCTATAAATAGTGCAGTGGATCTTCATTGAAGATCATCAAATTCAGAAAATGCAAATCTGCACAAGAAATAGAATTCTGCTCTCAAGTGTTGCCATTCAGTGTTGGCAACACTCAGTCCGACACTCGAGAATTTCATATAGATTTTCATATTTTTGTGAGGTTTTGAGTGTTCATTTTCAGAGAGAGTTCTTTATATGTTGTTTCTTATGTTAATGATTGTTTATCATTAAGGAACTTCTTCGACCTTGTATTGAATTCATATTATTAATAGAAAGGTCTTGCCCTCGCCCTCCTGGCACCCATCAAGTTATATATTTATATAACTTGATAAAAATTATATTATTGTGTATTGTTTTAATTCTTCCGCTGCAAATTAGATTTATTTCTATTTATTTGTGTTTTCTAGAATTGGTGTGTGTTGTTGTTAGTGTTGCCAACACTAAGGACAACACTTGTGAGTTTCGTCTCACCTTGTGAGTTTCGCCTCACTTGTTCTAAGCCATCGACAATTTCAATTGGTATCAGAGCCTAGCACTTGATATACTATGTGTTTAGATCCTTTTGTCATGGCTTATGATCCGGCCAACCCTAATCAAAAGAGATTACCGGTTTTAGACGGATCAAATTATGCTTATTGGAAGATTCGCCTACACTCGCATATCAAATCAATTGATCTTCGAGCTTGGCGATCTTTTTTAAATGGTTATTCTGTTTCAATGCTTCCTACGGATGACGATGGTGACGTTCAAGTCAAACCTGAATTCGAGTGGACAATTAAAGAGAATAATCTTGCTAGTTTCAATGAAAAGGCACTGAATGCCATCTATGAATGGGTTGACATGCATATGTTCAAGCTCATTCAAAATAGTCCCACTGCAAAAGATGCTTGAGATACTTTACAAAGATTTTGTGAAGGAGATGGTAGTGTTCGAGAAACAAAGCTTAGAGGTCTCACTAGTAAATTTGAAAGATTAAGAATGGGTGAAAACGAAGACAGCTCGTCTTATTTTGAAAAGTTGATTGATATTTCAAATGCATGTCAAGTATTAGGGGAACCTTTTACAAATAAACAACTTGTTTCAAAAGCTATTCGTACTCTTTCCGAACGTTTTAATATTAAAGTTTCTGCTATTGAAGAGGCCCATAATCTTTCAACTATGGACATTAACTCCTTAATGAGCATTTTGAAAAACTTTGAGATGAATCTCAATGAACAAACCGAGGCTTCTAAAGGCAAAAATATTGCCTTAAAAGTCAAATTTTCGGACACATGTGTGGATGATGGAGATGAAGCCTTCGAGGAGTTAGATGAAAATACTAGTGTAGCTTTACTTGCAAAGAGATATAATTCTATGCTTAGAAAATTTAACAGTGTGCAGGTAAAGGCTAAGGACTAATCAGCCAAAACCTCTAGTTTTGTGCCAAGAAGAGGTCCTCCTCCAAATCAAAAGGATACCCCACCTAGGCGTGCATCCTTGAAAAAGATCCGATCCGATCCTAAATACATTGAATCCATTCAATGTCATGCTTGTTCCGATTGGGATCACTATGACAATGAATGTGCTAATACCTTGAGAAAGGCGGGCAAAAACTTGTGGGTATCTCTGAGTGATGGAGAGGAGGAAGGAACGGAGAAAGATGAAAAGACGGAGCAAGTGGTCATGATGGCCATGGTAGAGGAGCTACCTTCAACATAAAGTGTTACCTCAAGTGTTGTCCCAGATTTGACAACACTTGACACAACACTTGTGACTTCTTCAGAAAGTGTTGCCCAAAGTATCGTCCAGAAAATGACAACACTTGACACAATACTCAGCAGGTATGATTTTTTAAATAGTATTTGCTTGCATGAATCAGTAGGTTTAAATTCTGAGGAGACTATAGAGGATGATCTTTGTAAAGATGAGCTCATTCATGAATTTAAAAACCTCTATAAGTCCCTCCTCGTGGAATGGAAAAAGGAGAACAAGATGGTGGTTTTCTTGAAAAAGGAAAATCATGATCTTAAAAACTCCTTGACTCGGCTGGAGGTTCAACTTAGTAGGAGAGACTTGGAACTTGATAAAATCAAGGCCAAACTCAACCTAGCCGAATCCACCTTCAAAAAACTCAACACGAGTTCATCCAAATTGGATGAAATACTCAATTTGAGTAAGCCTCTGAAAGCTGATCTTGGGTTCCAAGAATCACTAGAAAGTATTACATCTTCCTTGTTTGATGTTGAAACTAAAAATTATCTTGTAAAAGAGCGTGTCAAGGAAAAGGGTAGTACTCCTAGTGATACTCCTGATCAATCCAATGAATGTGGATACTGTCACAAAGCTGGACATATAAAATCAGATTGGTTTTTCCTTCAAAAGAAAATGTCCAGTCTTCAAGTGTTGCCTCAAGTGTCGCCAAATTCTCAGGGCAACACTCAAGAGAACATACAGTGAGCAATCCAGATTTTCAAAAAAGGCTTGGTTACACAAGGAAAAACTGAAATGCTATGTTGTTTACACAGCTTTAAGGACTAACATTGCAGGAACATGGTACTTTGATAGTGATTGTTCACGTCATATGACAGGTACAAAATCATTCCTAACGGAGTACCAACCTATTTAAGGAGGCTCAGTGACTTATGGTGGTGGAGGCAAGAGTGAAATAGTTGGAAAAGGAACACTGGATATTGATGGTTTTCCTCTTTTGAAAAATGTCTTGCACGTAGATGGTTTACTTGCTAATTTAATTAGCATTAGCCAATTATGTGATGACAATTTGGAGATAAAATTCAATAAAAATACCTGTGAAGTGTTTGATAATACTAACTTTTGTGTCATGACTGGAATAAGATCAAGCGATAATTGCTACCTGGTTGGTAATAAACCTGTGTGCAATTTGACTAAACTTGATGATATAAGGTTATGGCATCAAAAGTTAGGGCATTCTCATTATAGAAATCTTGAGAAGATTATCAAACACAATGCCGTCAAAGGTGTTCCTAAACTAAACCTCAAAGATACTGTGATGTGTGGTGACTGTCAAAAGGGTAAGCAAACTCGTGTTGCTCACAGTGTTGGACAACACAATGAGCAACACTCAGAAACAACACATTGTTTTTAGCTTCTACATATGGACTTAATGGGTCCTATTGATGTAGAAAGCTTGGGAGGTAAGAAGTATATTTATGTGATAGCACTACCAGAAAAACAGGTTTTAGCGACGGAAATTTCCGTCGCTAAATCCAAATTTCCGTCGCTAAAATTAAACAGCGACGGAAAAATTCCGTCGCTGGTCCGCCGCTACCAGCCCGTCGCTGTGCTCCGACGGCTCAATTTCCATCGGTATAATTTTGAATTTACCGACGGAATTAATATTCCGCCGCTGATTTTTGATTTTAGCGACGGAAATTTCCGTCGCTGAATTAATTTAATTTAATTAATTTTTATTTCAGCGACGGAAATTTCCGTCGCTGGAATAAAAATTAATTAAATTAAATTAATTTCAGCGGCGGAAATTTCCGTCCCTGGAATAAAAATTAATTAAAATAAATTAATTCCGGCGGCGGATATTTCCGTCGCTGAAATTAATTTATTTTTATTAATTTTTATTCAATGACGGAAATTTCCGCTGCTATATCAATTAATTTTAATTTAATTTTTGTTTTCAGCGACGAAAATTTCCGTCACTGGAATAAAAATTAATTAAAATAAATTAATTTCGGCGACGGAAATATCCGCCATGAAATTAATTTATTTTAATTAATTTTTATTCAATGACGGAAATTTCCGCCCTGAAAATAAAAATAAATTAAATTAAAATTAAAATTAATTGACATAGCGGCGGAATATTCCGTCGCTAATTTGATATTTTTTATTTAAAAAAAATAATTATTTATATATATATTTATATATATATATATATTATTTAAGTAGCATTATTATATTTATACTAAAGCTAAATGTTTTTTTTTTAAGCAATAAAAATTTATTTCATTCATTTTAAAAAATCATTACATACATAGAAATAAATAATTATATACAATGAATAAGAAAATTATAAAATACAAAATACAAATATTTTTTATCAAAAAAATGAAAAGGATAAAACTCATTTACATTTTATTTTCCCCTTTCCACAAAAAACAAAAAAAAAATAAACAAATAATAATAATAAATAAAAAAAAACTCTTTCTTCCCCAAATCTCTTCCCCTTCCACACGGTTCCCACCCGTCTCCTTCCCCTTCCACGGTTCCACCGTCTCCTTCCCACTTCTTTTTTAATCCATGGCTCCCTCATCCCGATTGCACGAACTAGAAGAAGAATGAACTATCCCTCCATCAGAGTTGCCACGGCAAGTGGGGAAAATCGAGGGGATTGAAGATTGATCGGAAATACTGCCGGAGTTCAATCTCAACACTTAATCAGCTACTTTGCATTCAAACGCATGAATCGGGGAGGAGATCAGGGCCCCTGAGCTCGGTTCGCATACGTCGTCGCTCTTTGCGGCGATTCTTGCAACTCCGGCGACTTCGCTTCTTCTCCGTCTCGAAGCCGGCGATGAAGGGCGGGCAGTGGCGGTGGAGGAGGATGGTGAAGGTAAGGCGACGAAATGGAAGAGGGTGGCGGGGGAGGTGAATAGGAGGGAGACGGTGGGGAGCTTGGGGTGAGGTGAGGCGAGTGAGAGAAATGGAAGAGAGAGATGCGAGTGTGTGTGTGTGTTTTATTGAAAGAGAGAGAGAGGGGTGTTTTGTTTTATTGAGAGAGAGAGAGAGAGAGAGAGAGAGAGAGAGAGAGAGGAGAGGGAGTTTAATGTTTTTGGGATGTGTTGAGCGGTTGGATAATGGTCTATCTACGCAGTACGTGAGTAAAGTTTCTATAATCCGCGTGATATAAAAACAACCAATTAGAAGAATTTTTGATTTCAATTTTTGCTAAGAATTTTAGTGGCTTTTCCATTTCATCTTGGTATGAAAACAACATATAATATTCTGATTTATAATATTTTTTTTTTCTATTATATAAATATAGGGTAGTCCGTCCTCTTTTGATTTTTCTTCTATATATTTTCATTTATTTAGTTTTTTTCTATCTTTTTTTATATAATTTTTTCTAAAAAAAACCACTAATTAACAAAGGCTAAAATATTATTTTCTAGTCAATAAATTTTTTTTTAAAAAAAATAAAAATAAATATAGGGTAGTCCGTCCCTCTTTTGACTTTTTTTCTATATACTTTCATTTGGTTAGTTTTTTTCTATCTTTTTTTATATAACTTTTTCTAAAAAAAACCACTAATTAACAAAGGCTAAAATATTGTTTTCTAGTCAATTTTCATTTGGATTTTGAGGAAAGTCATAAAGATTAAAAACACTTTAAATTTCATTTAGAATGTATAAAAAAATTAAAAAAAAATAAACGAGGTAGCCGTATACCATTTTCACAAGATCAGGACACAAAATCCTAAGAACCCTAAATAATGGCACATATTTGTAACTCAATTTCCATTTGGATTTTGAGGAAGGTCATAAAGATGAAAAACACTTTAAATGTCATTTAGAATGTAGAAAAAAAATTAAAAAAAATAAACGAGGTATCCGTATACCATTTTCACAAGATCGGGACACATAAAACCCTAAGAACCCTAAATAATGGCACATATTTGTAACTCAATTTCCATTTGGATTTTGAGGAAGGTCATAAAGATGAAAAACACTTTTAAATGTCATTTAGAATGTAGAAAAAAATAAAAAAAAATAAACGAGATAGCCGTATACCATTTTCACAAGATCGGGACACATTCCTTAAAACCCTAAATAATGACACATATTTGTAACTCAATTTCCATTTGGATTTTGAGGAAAGTCATAAAGATGAAAAAACACTTTAAATGTCATTTAGAATGTAGAAACAAATTAAAAAAAAATAAACGAGGTAGCCGCATACCATTTTCACAAGATCGGGACACAAAACCCTAAGAACCCTAAATAATGGCACATATTTGTAACTCAGTTTCCATTTGGATTTTGAGGAAGGTCATAAAGATTAAAAACACTTTAAATGTCATTTAGAATGTATAAAAAAATTAAAAAAAATAAACGAGGTAGCCGTATACCATTTTCACAAGATCGGGACACACACTACCAGAAACTGGTGTTTTAGCGACGGAATAAACAGCGACGGAAGCATTCCGTCGCTATTTAGCGACGGAAATTATGATTTAGCGACGGAATAAATTTGGCGCCAAATTTAGCGACGGAATTAAATTCCGCCGCTGAATTCCGTCGCTAAAAACGAATATTCGACGAATATTCGTTTTAGCGACGGAATTTCAGCGGCGGAATTTAATTCCGTCGCTAAAAAAAATATCAGCGACGGAATAATTCCGTCGCTGCTAATTTATTTATTTTTTTATTTTTTTAAGAATATGACGGAATTATTCCGTCGCTGATAATTTATTTTTTAAAAAAAAAAAATTAGATTATCAGCGACGGAATAATTCCGTCGCTGATAATTTATATATTTTTTTTTTTTTTTAATTTATCAGCGACGGAATTATTCCGTCAGCTGATAATTATCGCCAAGCGGAATAATTCCGTCGCTGAATTTTTTTTTTTTTTTAATTTTTCTTCTATATACTTTCATTTGTTTAGTTTTTTTTCTATCTTTTTTTATATAACTTTTTCTAAAAAAAAACACTAATTAACAAAGGCTAAAATATTATTTTCTAGTCAATAAAAAATTTAAAAAAAATTAAAAAATAAATATAGGGTAGTCCGTCCCTCTTTTGACTTTTCTTCTATATACCTTCATTTGTTTAGTTTTTTTCTATCTTTTTTTCTATAACTTTTTCTAAAAAAACCACTAATTAACAAAGGCTAAAATATTATTTTCTAGTTAATAAAAAATTTAAAAAAAAGTAAAAAATAAATATAGGGCAGTCCGTTCCTCTTTTGACTTTTCTTCTATATACTTTCATTTGTTTAGTTTTTTTCTATATTTTTTATATAACTTTTTCTTAAAAAAAATTACTAATTAACAAAGGCTAAAATATTATTTTCTAGTCAATAAAAAATTTAAAAAAAATTAAAAAATAAATATAGGGTAGTCCGTCCCTCTTTTGACTTTTCTTCTATATACCTTCATTTGTTTAGTTTTTTTCTATCTTTTTTTATATAACTTTTTCTAAAAAAAACCACTAATTAACAAAGGCTAAAATATTATTTTCTAGTCAATAAAAAATTTAAAAAAATAAATAAATAAATATAGGGTAGTCCGTCCCTCTTTTGACTTTTCTTCTATATACCTTCATTTGTTTAGTTTTTTTCTATCTTTTTTTATATAACTTTTTCTAAAAAAACCACTAATTAACAAAGGCTAAAATATTATTTTCTAGTTAATAAAAAATTTAAAAAAAATTAAAAAATAAATATAGGGTAGTCCGTCCCTCTTTTGACTTTTCTTCTATATACCTTCATTTGTTTAGTTTTTTTCTATCTTTTTTTATATAACTTTTTCTAAAAAAAACCACTAATTAACAAAGGCTAAAATATTATTTTCTAGTCAATAAAAAATTTAAAAAAAATTAAAAAATAAATATAGGGTAGTCCGTCCCTCTTTTGACTTTTCTTCTATATGCCTTCATTTGTTTAGTTTTTTTCTATCTTTTTTTATATAACTTTTTCTAAAAACTACTAATTAACAAAGGATAAAATATTATTTTCTAGTCAATAAAAAATTTAAAAAAATAAAAAAATAAATATAGGGTAGTCCGTCCCTCTTTTGACTTTTCTTCTATATACCTTCATTTGTTTAGTTTTTTCTATCTTTTTTTATATAACTTTTTCTAAAAAAAACCACTAATTAACAAAGGCTAAAATATTATTTTCTAGTCAATAAAAAATTTAAAAAAATAAAAAAATAAATATAGGGTAGTCCGTCCCTCTTTTGACTTTTCTTCTATATACCTTCATTTGTTTAGTTTTTTTCTATCTTTTTCTATATAACTTTTTCTAAAAAAAACCACTAATTAACAAAGGCTAAAATATTATTTTCTAGTTAATAAAAAATTTAAAAAAAAATTAAAAAATAAATATAGGGTATTCCGTCCCTCTTTTGACTTTTCTTCTATATACCTTCATTTGTTTAGTTTTTTTCTATCTTTTTTTTTATATAACTTTTTCTAAAAAAACCACTAATTAACAAAGGCTAAAATATTATTTTCTAGTCAATAAAAAATTTAAAAAAAATTAAAAAATAAATATAGGGTAGTCCGTCCCTCTTTTGACTTTTCTTCTATATACCTTCATTTGTTTAGTTTTTTTCTATCTTTTTTTATATAACTTTTTCTAAAAAAAACCACTAATTAACAAAGGCTAAAATATTATTTTCTAGTCAATAAAAAATTTAAAAAAAATTAAAAAATAAATATAGGGTAGTCCGTCCCTCTTTTGACTTTTCTTCTATATGCCTTCATTTGTTTAGTTTTTTTCTATCTTTTTTTATATAACTTTTTCTAAAAAAAACCACTAATTAACAAAGGCTAAAATATTATTTTCTAGTTAATAAAAAATTTAAAAAAAAATTAAAAAATAAATATAGGGTAGTCCGTCCCTCTTTTGACTTTTCTTCTATATACCTTCATTTGTTTCGTTTTTTTCTATCTTTTTTTATATACCTTCAATTTCCATTTGGATTTTGAGGAAAGTCATAAGATGAAAAACACTTTAAATATCATTTAGAATGTAGAAAAAAATCAAAAAAAAAATAAACGAGGTAGCCGTATACCATTTTCACAAGATCGGGACACATTCCTTAAAACCCTAAATAATGGCACATATTTTTAACTCAATTTCCATTTGGATTTTGATGAAAGTCATAGAGATGAAAAACACTTTAAATGTCATTTAGAATGTAGAAAGAAATTAAAAAAAAATAAACGAGGTATCCGTATACCATTTTCACAAGATCGGGACACAAAAAACCCTAAAAACCCTAAATAATGGCACATATTTGTAACTCAATTTCCATTTGGATTTTGAGGAAAGTCATAGAGATGAAAAACACTTTAAATGTCATTTAGAATGTAGAAAAAAATTAAAAAATAAATGAATGTGGTAGTCGTATACCATTTTCACAAGATCGGGACACATAAAACCCTAAAAACCCTAAATAATGGCACATATTTGTAACTCAATTTCCATTTGGATTTTGAGAAAAGTCATAAGATGAAAAACACTTTAAATTTCATTTATAATGTAGAAAAAAATTAAAAAAAAATAAACGAGGTAGCCGTATACCATTTTCACAAGATCGGGACACATTCCTTGAAACCCTAAATAATGACACATATTTGTAACTCAATTTCCATTTGGATTTTGAGGAAAGTCATAAGATGAAAAACACTTTAAATGTCATTTAGAATGTAGAAAAGAAATAAAAAAAATAAACGAGGTAGCCGTATACCATTTTCACTAGATCGGGACACAAAAACCCTAAAAACCCTAAATAATGGCACATATTTGTAACTCAATTTCCATTTGGATTTTGAGGAAAGTCATAAGATGAAAAACACTTTAAATGTCATTTAGAATGTAGAAAAAAATAAAAAGAAAATAAACGAGATAGCCGTATACCATTTTCACAAGATCGGGATACATTCCTTAAAACCCTAAATAATGGCACATATTTGTAACTCAATTTCCATTTGGATTTTGAGGAAAGTCATAAAGATGAAAAACACTTTAAATGTCATTTAGAATGTAGAAAAAAATTAAAAAAAAATAAATGAGGTAGCCGTATACCATTTTCACAAGATCGGGACACAAAAAACCCTAAAAACCCTAAATAATGGCACATATTTGTAACTCAATTTCCATTTGGATTTTGAGGAAAGTCATAAGATGAAAAACACTTTAAATTTCATTTATAATGTAGAAAAAAATTAAAAAAAAATAAACGAGGTAGCCGTATACCATTTTCACAAGATCGGGACACATTCCTTGAAACCCTAAATAATGACACATATTTGTAACTCAATTTCCATTTGGATTTTGAGGAAAGTCATAAGATGAAAAACACTTTAAATGTCATTTAGAATGTAGAAAAAAATAAAAAAAAAATAAGCAGAGGTAGCCGTATACCATTTTCACAAGATCGGGACACATTCCTTAAAACCCTAAATAATGGCACATATTTTTAACTCAATTTCCATTTGGATTTTGAGGAAAGTCATAAAGATGAAAAACACTTTAAATGTCATTTAGAATGTAGAAAAAATTAAAAAAAAATAAACGAGGTAGCCGTATACCATTTTCACAAGATCGGGACACAAAAAAACCCTAAAAACCCTAAATAATGGCACATATTTGTAACTCAATTTCCATTTGGATTTTGAGGAAAGTCATAAGATGAAAAACACTTTAAATGTCATTTAGAATGTAGAAAAAAATAAAAAAAAAATAAACGAGATAGCCGTATACCATTTTCACAAGATCGGGATACATTCCTTAAAACCCTAAATAATGGCACATATTTGTAACTCAATTTCCATTTGGATTTTGAGGAAAGTCATAAAGATAAAAAACACTTTAAATGTCATTTAGAATGTAGAAAAAAATTAAAAATAAATAAATGAGGTAGCCGTATACCATTTTCACAAGATCGGGACACAAAAAACCCTAAAAACCCTAAATAATGGCACATATTTGTAACTCAATTTCCATTTGGATTTTGAGGAAAGTCATAAGATGAAAAACACTTTAAATTTCATTTATAATGTAGAAAAAAATTAAAAAAAAATAAACGAGGTAGCCGTATACCATTTTCACAAGATCGGGACACATTCCTTGAAACCCTAAATAATGACACATATTTGTAACTCAATTTCCGTTTGGATTTTGAGGAAAGTCATAAGATGAAAAACACTTTAAATTGCATTTATAATGTAGAAAAAAATTAAAAAAAAAACGAGCCGTATACCATTTTCACAAGATCGGGACACATTCCTTGAAACCCTAAATAATGACACATATTTGTAACTCAATTTCCATTTGGATTTTGAGGAAAGTCATAAGATGAAAAACACTTTAAATGTCATTTAGAATGTAGAAAAAAATTAAAAAAAAAATAAAAGAGGTAGCCGTATACCATTTTCACAAGATCGGGACACATTCCTTAAAACCCTAAATAATGGCACATATTTTTAACTCAATTTCCATTTGGATTTTGAGGAAAGTCATAAAGATGAAAAACACTTTAAATGTCATTTAGAATGTAGAAAAAAATTAAAAAATAAACGAGGTAGCCGTATACCATTTTCACAAGATCGGGACACATAAAACCCTAAAAATCCTAAATAATGACATATATTTTTAACTCAATTATTATTATGTTATTACTAATTATTATTGTAGTACTAAGCATTTACATTTATTATACAATTATTATTATTAAATAATTCCATTTAGATTTTAAATGAATTAAATTTTTTCAAAAAAACTAATTATCATTATTACATCATTTATTATTAAGTCATATTTTTCACATGGATCTCCATCTAAGCCATTTATAATAACACATTTAAGTTGAATCTAATGGCTCACATTTTAACAAACTATTTCACTTGGATCACAATCTCAACCATCCATTCATATTAACACATTTAAGTTGAATCCAATGGCTCACATTTTAACAAACTATTTCACTTGGATCACCATCTCAACCATCCATTCATATTAAATCAATGGTCCAAATTCCTTACTCACATTTTAACAAACAAATTAATCCTTATATATATATATATATATATATATATATATATATATAAACACTCTCTCTCTCTCTCACACACACACACACACACACACACACTTCCTCTTCCCAGACACATACACACACTCTCTCTCACACACACACACTCTCTCTCTAGCCGCAAATTACAGAGCCCTCCCAATCGTCGTCTTCTTCGACCACTACAATCGTCCCTCACCGGTGACCCAAGGCCACCCTCCTTCTCCGATTGCCATCATCGATCTCCCAAGACCCAACCCGTCCTTCATTCATCTCTAAAACCCATTGGCCGGTGAATCCTTCCTCACCCCTCTGTTTCTCTACCCCAAAATCACCATTCTCCTTCTCCCGTTCACCGTCATCGATTTCCCTACTTCCAATCCCAATCTCCTTCTCCGGCCAAGCCCCAAATCAACACCCTCACTCTCCGTATCCAAAACCACGACCCAAACCAAAGCTCTTCTTCTCCGGCCAAGGTCACCGTCATTCCCTTTCTCAGCCGAGTCGGAGGGCTTTGAGGAATGATGACGGTGGGGATGTGTTGCCTCAGACGGTTGATGATGATGGATTTGCATCTCGACATTCGCATATGAAGTATGAACTCAGAGACACGCCTGGTCTTGGTAATAAAGTTGGCATTTTTACTGGTATAGAGTTAATTGCATTTTATTTTTTGATATGATTTGTTGGTTTACATTCTTGATTTTTTACAGTTCCAATTGGTTTTTATGGATTCCAACACTATCTATCAATGTTGGGTTCCTTGGTTCTGATTCCGCTTGTCATAGTTCCAGCTATGGGTGGCAACTATGGATTTGCATCTCGACATCCGCTTGTTTCTACTTTGTTTTTCTATTGGAATGTTTTAGTTGGTGCCGTAGTTTATCTGATGAAATATAGTGGGTGTAGGAGGAAACTTCAGTGGTTGTCTCCAAGTGAAAAGGGTAAGGTGATGGACTCTTTGTCCATCTGTTTGTGAATTTTTTTTCTACCATATTTTTTTTTTATATAAAAAATGAATTGAAATAGAACAGAGTGAAAATATAGATGAGTACATATATATACTGTTGCCACACAAATTAAACTGACAGATGTTTGGACGCTGATCATTCTTTGTGATGTAATTTTCTCATCTTATGGTGTTTGTCGATTGTGGGGGAAGGAGTTTGTGTTACATGTTGAAGTCTCAATAATTTTGACATAAATAATTTTGAAAAAATAAAAAATAACAATGAAAATGATTATTCAATATTGAAAAAAAAAAAAAATTTTAATTTTGACATTTTTGATTTTTTTTATTTATTGAATTATTAGCGACGGAATATTCCGCTGAAATAAAAATTTAATAAAAAATAAATAATATCAGCGACGGAATATTAATATTCCATTTGAAATAAAAATAAAATTAAAATATATTATATCGGTGACGGAATATTCGCCGAAATAAAAAATTAAATTAATATTAATTAACACGGCGACGGAAATTTCCGTCACTAATTAATTTTATTTAATTTAATTTTTATTCCGACGACGGAATATTAGTCGTAAAATTAATTTAATTTAATTAATTTTTTTTTCAAATGCGGAAATTTCCGTTCTTTGGAATAAAATTAATTAAAATAAATTTATTTCAGCGACGGAATATTCCGTCGCTGAAATAAATTTATTTTAATTAATTTTTATTCCAGCAACGGAAATTTCCGCCGCCGAAATTAATTTAATTTAATTAATTTTTATTTTCAATGACGGAAATTTCCGTCATTTGAAATAAAAATTAATTAAATTAAATTAATTTCAGCGGCGGAAATTTCCGGGTCGATGTTAGTAAATCGGCCGACGGAATTAATTCCGTCGGTAAAATCAAAATATACCGACGGAAATTGAGCCGTCGGAGCACTGCGACGGGCTGGTAGCGACGGACCAGCGACGGAATTTTTCCGTCGCTGTTTATTTTTAGCGACGGAAATTTGGATTTAGCGACGGAAATTTCCGTCGCTAAAACCTGTTTTTCTGGTAGTGACATAAAACCCTAAGAACCCTAAATAATGGCACATATTTGTAACTCAATTTCCATTTGGATTTTGAGGAAAGTAATAAAGATTAAAAACACTTTAAATGTCATTTAGAATGTAGAAAAAAATTAAAAAAAAATAAACAAGGTAGCCGTATACCATTTTCACAAGATCGGGACACATAAAACCCTAAGAACCCTAAATAATGGCACATATTTGTAACTCAATTTCTATTTGGATTTTGAGGAAGGTCATAAAGATGAAAAACACTTTAAATGTCATTTAGAATGTAGAAAAAAATTAAAAAAAATAAACAAGGTAGCCGTATATCATTTTCACAAGATCGGGACACATTTAAAACCCTAAATAATGGCACATATTTGTAACTCAATTTCCATTTGGATTTTGAGGAAAGTCATAAAGATTAAAAACACTTTAAATGTAATTTAGAATGTAGAAAAAAATTAAAAAAAAATAAACGAGGTAGCCGTATACCATTTTCACAAGATCGGGACACATAAAACCCTAAGAACCCTAAATAATGGCACATATTTGTAACTCAATTTCTATTTGGATTTTGAGGAAGGTCATAAAGATGAAAAACACTTTAAATGTCATTTAGAATGTAGAAAAAAATTAAAAAAAAATAAACAAGGTAGCCGTATACCATTTTCACAAGATCGGGACACATTTAAAACCCTAAATAATGGCACATATTTGTAACTCAATTTCCATTTGGATTTTGAGGAAAGTAATAAAGATTAAAAACACTTTAAATGTCATTTATAATGTAGAAAAAAATTAAAAAAAAATAAACAAGGTAGCCGTATACCATTTTCACAAGATCGGGACACATAAAACCCTAAGAACCCTAAATAATGGCACATATTTGTAACTCAATTTCTATTTGGATTTTGAGGAAGGTCATAAAGATGAAAAACACTTTAAATGTCATTTAGAATGTAGAAACAAATTAAAAAAAAATAAACAAGGTAGCCGTATACCATTTTCACAAGATCGGGACACATTTAAAACCCTAAATAATGGCACATATTTGTAACTCAATTTCCATTTGGATTTTGAGGAAAGTCATAAAGATTAAAAACACTTTAAATGTCATTTAGAATGTAGAAACAAATTAAAAAAAATAAACGAGGTATCCGTATACCATTTTCACAAGATCGGGACACATAAAACCCTGAGAACCCTAAATAATGGCACATATTTGTAACTCAATTTCCATTTGAATTTTGAGGAAGGTCATAAAGATGAAAAACACTTTAAATTTCATTTAGAATGTAGAAAAAATAAAAAAAAAATAAACGAGGTAGCCGTATACCATTTTCACAAGATCGGAACACATTCCTTACAACCCAAAATAAACGAGGTAGCCTATATTTATTTTTTAATTTTTTTTAAATTTTTTATTGACTAGAAAATAATATTTTAGCCTTTGTTAATTAGTGGTTTTTTTTAGAAAAAGTTATAGAAAAAAAGATAGAAAAAAAACTAAACAAATGAAAGTATATAGAAGAAAAGTTAATAGAGGGACGGACTACCCTATATTTATTTTTTGATTTTTTTAAATTTTTTACTGACTAGAAAATAATATTTTAGCCTTTTTTAATTAGTGGTTTTTTTTAGAAAAAGTTATATAAAAAAAGATAGAAAAAAAAACTAAACAAATGAAGGTATATAGAAGAAAAGTCAAAATAGGGACGGACTACCCTATATTTATTTTTTAATTTTTTTTAAATTTTTTATTGACTAGAAAATAATATTTTAGCCTTTGTTAATTAGTGATTTTTTTTAGAAAAAGTTATAGAAAAAAAGATAGAAAAAAAACTAAATAAATGAAAGTATATAGAAGAAAAGTCAAAAGAGGGACGGACTACCCTATATTTATTTTTTAATTTTTTTAAATTTTTTATTGACTAGAAAATAATATTTTAGCCTTTGTTAATTAGTGATTTTTTTTAGAAAAAGTTATATAAAAAAGATAGAAAAAAAAACTAAACAAATGAAAGTATATAGAAGAAAAGTCAAAAGAGGGACGGACTACCCTATATTTATTTTTTAATTTTTTTTAAATTTTTTATTGACTAGAAAATAATATTTTAGCCTTTGTTAATTAGTGGTTTTTTTTAGAAAAAGTTATAGAAAAAAAGATAGAAAAAAAATTAAATAAATGAAAGTATATAGAAGAAAAGTCAAAAGAGGGACGGACTACCCTATATTTAATTTTTATTTTTTTTTAAATTTTTTATTGACTAGAAAATAATATTTTAGCCTTTGTTAATTAGTGATTTTTTTTAGAAAAAGTTATATAAAAAAAGATAGAAAAAAACTAAACAAATGAAAGTATATAGAAGAAAAGTCAAAAGAGGGACGGACTACCCTATATTTATTTTTTAATTTTTTTAAATTTTTTATTGACTAGAAAATAATATTTTAGTCTTTGTTAATTAGTGGTTTTTTTAGAAAAAGTGATAGAAAAAAAGATAGAAAAAAAACTAAACAAATGAAAGTATATAGAAGAAAAATTAAAATTATCAGCGACGGAATTATTCCGTCGCTGATAATTTATTTTTTTAAAAAATTAGATTATCAGCGACGGAATAATTCCGTCGTCGATATAATATCGCCGACGGAATAATTCCGTCAGCTGATAATTATCGGCGACGGAATTATTCCGTCGCTGATAATTTATTTTTTTTTAAAAAAAAAATAAATTATCAGCGACGGAAAAATTCCGTCGCTGATAACGTAAAAAAAATTAAAAAATAAATAAATTATCAGCGACGGAATAATTCCGTCGCTGATAACTTAAAAAAAAAATAAAAAATAAATAAATTATGAGCGACGGAATAATTCCGTCGCTGATATTTTATTTAGCGACGGAATTAAATTCCGCCGCTGAAATTCCGTCGCTAAAACGAATATTCGTCGAATATTCGTTTTTAGCGACGGACTTCAGCTGCGGCATTTAATTCCGCTAAATTTGGCGCCAAATTTATTCCGTCGCTAAAGCATAATTTCCGTCGCTAAATAGCGACGGAATGCTTCCGTCGCTGTTGATTCCGTCGCTAAAACATCAGTTTCTGGTAGTGTAGTTGATGATTTTTCTAGGTTTACATGGGTCTATTTCTTAAGAGAAAAATCTGAAACTTTTGATAAATTTACTCACTTAGTCTCTAAAATTAAAAACATGTTTTGTTCTCCTATTTTTTGAATAAGGTCAGATCATGGTAGAGAGTTTGAAAATCTTTCCTTCTCTACATTTTGCAGTAAAAAGGGGATACACCATGAATTTTCAGCACCTAAAACACCACAACAAAATGGTATTACTGAAAGGAAAAACAGGACTTTAATGGAGATGGCTCGTGTTATGCTAATTGCTAAAAATATTTTCAAAGGTTTTTGGGCCAAAGCATTAAACACAGCTTGTCACACTACGAATAGAGTTTTCTTAAGACCCGATACTACTATGACACCCTATGATATTTTAAATGGAAAGAAACCTATGGTTCACTATTTTCACGTGTTTGGGTGTTTGTGCTACATTTTAAACGATCGGGAATACTTAAAAAAACTAGATTTCAAGAGTGACAAAGCCATCTTTCTTGGATACTCTCAAAACAATCATGCTTATCGAGTCTATAATTTGAGGTTAAAAGTGATTCAAGAATCAGTAAATATTGAATTTAACGATTACTTGAGTGCCACAGGAGAACCAGCTGATGATATACCTCTGACCTTGCTGGAAGAAGTCGAACAGAGGGCTGGAACAGAAACTTATTTGGCCAGTACAGCCACAGATTCAAGTGTTGCCCCGAGTGTTGCCCCTGAAACGGCAACACCTGAGGCAACACAGGAGAACAGAACAGTGGCTGAAAATTCTGAGAGTAGTGACTCAGAAGAAGAAGATGGATTGGTATACCATCATGGCAGGAGAGATCCCCAGGCTCGTATTAGAAATTATCATCCCATTACTCAGGTAATTGATGATGTTAATGAAGGGGTTCGAACAAGAAATAAGGAGCCAGTTGACTACAGAGATATGGTTAGGTATGTGTGTATGTCCTCCACATACTCCAAGGTAAAACACTCCTGTTTTGTTTCCTCTCTTGAACCAAAAAATGTGATTGAGGCTTTAAATGATAATTTTTGGATACAAGCTATGCAAGAAGAGCTTGAACAATTTACCCGTAACGAGGTTTGGTGTTTAGTTCCACGTTCTTTACAGAAAAATATTATTGGAACTAAATGGATTTACAAAAAAAAAATCTGATGAATTGGGTAATATTGTTCGTAATAAAGCTCGTCTTGTGGCTCAAGGCAATACACAAGTGGAAGGAATCGACTTTGACGAAACCTTTGCACCTGTGGCTAGAATTGAGTCAATAAGACTACTTCTTGCTATAGCGTGCTACCTCAAGATCACATTGCACCAAATGGATGTCAAAGCGACTTTCTTGAATGGGTACTTAGATAAAGAGATCTATGTTGAGCAACCTAAAGGGTTTGAAGACCCATTCCATCCAGACCATGTATACAGACTTGATAAAGCCTTATATGGCTTGAAACAAGCTCCTCGAGCATGGTATGGGCGTCTAACAAATTTCCTTCTTGAATATGGATTTGTTAGAGGTGAAGCCGATAGGACATTATTTATTCTTAGGAAAAATAAAGAGCTTGTCATTGCTCAGATCTATGTTGATGACATAGTTTATGGCTCCACATCTAAAACATGTTTATAAAATTTTGTGGAAGCTATGAAATCAACGTTCGAGATGAGCATGATAGGAGAACTTAATTATTTCCTAGGATTGCAGGTGAAAACGATCGAGATGATGGAATCTTTATCTCTCAGAGCAAGTATGCTAAGAGTCTGGTGAAAAGGTTTGGATTGGAGAGTGCAAAGAGCTCAAAAATACCTATGGGATCATCTCTTAAGGTAACCAAAGATCAGACCGGGGAGGATGTTGACCCAACTCTGTATAGATCCATGATAGGTAGTCTTCTTTATCTTACTGCCAGTCGTCCCGATATTATGTTCAGCATAGGTGTATGTGCTAGATATCGGGCTCGCTTCCTAAAATTTCTCACCTAAATCTTTGTCAAGAAAATCATTAAGTATGTGTTTGGGACAAGTGAATTGGGAATCTGGTTCACCAAAGACACTAATACCAACTTGGTTGGTTTTAGTGACTCTGATTGGGCAGGGGATATAGATGATAGAAAGAGCACTAGTGAGGGTTATTTTTTCTTGGGTAATAATCTTGTGTCATGGTACAGTCGCAAGTAAAATTGTGTCTCTCTCTCGACTGCTGAATCTGAGTATGTAGCAGCTGGGAGTTGTTGTTCACAATTGATATGGTTGAAACATATGCTTTACGACTATGGTCTTGATAGTAATATCTTGACCATGTATTGTGACAATTTGAGTGCTATAAATATTTCTAAAAACCCTGTACAACACTCACGCACTAAACACATTGATATCCGCCATCACTTTTTGAGAGATTTAGTAGAAAATGACTTGATCCAAATAGAGCATATTGATACTAAACATCAACTTGCTGACATTTTGACCAAAGCCTTGGACCATGAGAGATTTTCAAGTTTGAAAAAATCTCTTGGTTTATGTTTTCTATAAATCTATTTGTTTCAAGTGTTGCGTCGGTGTTACAACAGCGGCAACACTGTGTATTTGTTGTATATTTTTATTTTTAAAAAAAATTATTATATTTAGTCTAATCCCAAATGGGGGGCATTTACTGACCTTTTTGTTCTAGTATGTGTATATACTTAATGTTAAGGTTAACATTTTTTTTTATAAAATACCCCTTTGTGCTTAAAGTGACAAAGTCACTTATATTATGTTGATATTGAAAAAGGCAAAGCTTGTTAAAATATTCCCAAAGGGAGTATAATGTAGTTGTTTTATACTAAGTATTAGGGACATGGAGCTCTCTACTACAGTGTATCCTACTTGAAAGGTATAAAACTTACTACATATAGCTTTACACATTTATAAAAAACTCGGGGCACGGAGCTCGCTACTACGATGCTTCCTTGTAAATAAAGAATGTGTAAAGCTTGCTTAAAAATTGCCTAAGGAATGATACGATATATATGTTGAAAAAATATCAAGGGGATTTTATTTAAAAATGTTGCCTTATGTGTCACGCAACATTGCTAGTAACACATTAGTAGATGCTACATCATTTTTTTATTTCTTGTTTTTGTTTTTGTTAATTAAATTTTAAATTTCCAAAAGTCTATTTTCTTATATTTAGAGTTTGTGAAATTTAAAAGGTTTTTAGCAAATAAAAAAAATATTTAATGTTTGTGTAACTAATTGTAATTTAGAAATATCTATTTTTTAAAATTCATTATTTGAATTTTGAAAAACACAATTTTATGGATATTGCTAAAATTATGTTTAGTTATTATATTATTAAAAAAATTAAATTTTTTTTTTTTTTTACAAAATGGCGGAACAGTGGCGTTGGTTTGTTGGGTTTGTTGGAGATAAAAGGATTTTAATTTGATTTGAACTTGTCAAAATAATTAAATCCTTCACTATTCACTCTTAAAACCCTCCTCCTCACTAAACCCTCTCTCTCTTCTTTCTTCTCTCTCATCCCTTTCCCTGTTCCCTCTTCTTTCTCGTCTTCTTCCTTCGATTTTCATGGCAAGTCCCAAAAATACTTCCCAAATTTCTTCCCCCATGGAAATTTCTCCTTTAGCCCCTTCGAGTGTCGCCTCCAATGTCGCCGAGCCCATGGAGATATCTCCTGCGACATTTTCGACCACACCCACAACCTCACCATCTTTGGACATTATTGTGTACAACCCTCCTCAAATTCCCATTCCTTTAAGCCTTCCTGAAACTACCCCCTCTGTTGAACTCACCTTCGCCCCTCAAAAGAAAACCAATAAACGAAAGGCGGTTGATGCCTCTTCGTCATTTCGAGGTGGAGTTCGTCGTCAGTCAGAAAGGATCAAGACTTTGTTCAGGTCCAAAATACCTTCCAACACGGCTGATGATCCTGTCAATGTGGAGGATAGTTCAAGTTCGTCGCTCAACATTTCGTCCGAGGACAATTCGGACCCAATCTTTAAAGAGACCAAGGAGCCCTCATCATCTTCTGATGAGGATGAGGAAGCATGGATGGATGATGAAGAAACATTAGCTCAAGCCCAGTCCCGGATTGTCAAGAAACAGAAAATTTCTTTCAGTGTCGTCCCAAGTGTTGCCAATCCAATGGCAACACCTGAAGCAACACCTGCTGCTAAGACCAAAGCCCAGTCAAGTTCACCCTCATATTCTCCCATTTCCTGACCTCAGGTAAACACCCCTATTCCCTCTCAAGATTCCAAATCAGATTATGAGTCATTTGGGTATTATGAACGTCCATTTCTTTTCGTGGAATTTTATAGTGAATCCAACTTAGATAAGTGGGTTCAAGATTCTGAGAAAAAGATTCTGAATGAAAGGATTATGTCTGTGACTCAGTTCAAGGAGTTAGGAGGGTACTAATTTTTGGAGGACAGAAACTTTTTACCTACGATTGTGAAAGTGTCCGGTTATATTGAAAGTGTGGTTAGGAATTTTTATGCTAATCTTGAGGAGGATATTGATGATAGGAATATCCCTCATTATGGAAAGATCTTTGTTAGGGGAAATATTTATGATTTTAATCCCTTGATCATCAACAAAGCATTCAGCCTCCCTAATATTGAAGATGAGAGTTTGGATGTTGAACCGAATACCTTAGCCACCTTTTTAACTGGAGGGAGAATTACTGTTTGGACCGAACATTTTAAATCTACCCATCTTACTTCTTTGTTTAGTGTGCTTCACAAAATTTGTATAACAAATTGGCTACTTACGGCCAATGAAAACACGGTGACATTCGAGCAAGCCACTTTGTTGTACAAACTAGGCAAGAAATAAATAGTTAACTTTAGGAGATTAGTGTTTGTTCACCTAGCTGCATGGGCCAAGAAAAGAAAAACCTCTTCCTTCATTTTTCCTTCCCTTATATTTAATGTTCTTATGTACCAAAACCTTAAGCCTTGGAATGCCGATAATATCTCTGAGAAGCCTGTCTATTACAGAATTAGCAAACACTTTACATAAGGTGATAGGCACAGAGATTTGCCATGGGTTTTGGTTACAGATGCTCCTCCATTGGCTGCCCCTGCTTCAAGTGTCGCCCCAAGTGTCGCCCCTGAAATTGGCAACACTTCAGGCAACACTGCTCCTGTAATGGTTGATGCTGCTATGGTTCTTAATTTTTTCAATAGTCAGGTGAAGTACATTGACTCAGTAATACAGGGGTGGCTGGACATGCGTACAGATATGATGAAAATGGTGGATATGATTTCTTCCAAAATATGGGGAGATCAATCAAGGCCAAGGCGTGATGATGGAGTGGATGGAGCTGGAGCTGGACCAAGTGGTACAGCTGAGGGAGGTGAAGGAGCTAAAAATGCAGAAGGTTGATGGTTGGTTCGCATGGTTACTTGTTTAGGTGGTTTGGTAACAAAAACAATGTTATTTGTTTTTATTTGGTTTGTTATGCTTAAACAATTTTAATTTCTGTTTTTTCTTTCTTTGTTTCGGCTGAAATTTTCTTCAAACTTTGGTGGATGGTTTTTGCTAAATGGTTGGATGGTTGTTTTAAAATTTTAATAATTATTTTGGTTAGTTATTAATTTCGTATTAAGGGGGAGATAATTTGAAATTATGAGACTTCATTTGCCTGAAGGTTGATGTTGCCACTCTTGTGAGTGTGATACTTTGATTGAATTTTTTTTTCAAAACATTGCCTGAAGGTTGATGTTGCCTCTATTAAATCACGTTGCATTTTTTGATTTGTTTTGATAAGTTTGACTAACTGTTTTGTAAAGATCATTACATTGGTATTTTGTGAAGAAATCAGTAACTAAGGGGGAGATTGTTAATGTTAAATCATGTGTTGCCATGAATGTTGTCCCAAGTGTTGCAAACCAGTGTTGCCACTGGTGTTGTCACAAGTGTTGCCATTTGGATTTCGTAACACTGAAATAGTTACTGTATTTTTCACAAATAAAAATGTGGAAATTAATGTTTAAATAACAGTAGTTAGTCTGCTTAAAATGAGCTTGAATAGGTCCTCAGAAACTGCCCAGGCGTGATGTTCGAAGAAGAGGAGAAAATTAACAAATAAACATGTGTTTATTTGTTTAATTAATGACCAAGCAAAAAGAGATATTATTCAGCTATTCAGGGAGAGAACAAGTCAGAGTACAAGGCATCTATAGCTGAGAGGTACAAGCAAGAGAAGCAAGAGAAGACTAAGTCTCCTACATTTGAGGCGAGTCGGCTAAAATGGAGGAAACAAACTCCAAGGCTGTTGCTGATCATTTTGAGTAGGCTTCAAGTATTTGTGGCCTATAAATAGTGCAGTGGATCTTCATTGAAGATCATCCAATTCAGAAAACTCAAATCTGCACAAGAAATAGAATTCTGCTCTCAAGTGTTGCCATTCAGTGTTGGTAATACTCAGTCCGACACTCGAGAATTTCATATAGATTTTCATATTTTTGTGAGGTTTTGAGTGTTCATTTTCAGAGAGAGTTTTTTATATGTTGTTCCTTATGTTAATGATTGTTTATCATTAAGAAACTTCTTCGACCTTGTATTGAATTCATATTATTAATAGAAAGGTCTTGCCCTCGCCCTCCTGGCACCCATCAAGTTATATATTTATATAACTTGATAAAAATTATATTATTGTGTATTGTTTTAATTCTTCCGCTGCAAATTAGATTTATTTCTATTTATTTGTGTTTTTCTAGAATTGGTGTGTGTTGTTGTTAGTATTGCCAACACTAAGGACAACACTTGTGAGTTTCGTCTCACCTTGTGAGTTTCGCCTCACTTGTTCTAAGCCATAGACAATTTCATGTTAGATGTTGATTTGGATGATATCTTTTCTGAATTAAAAATGTTGCAATTCACTTTGCCAAGGTGGTCAATGTCAGCTCTCGAAGTTTTTGAATTTGTCAATGATGCAGATTGTTATCCTAACGTTAGTATCGCGTATCAATTTTTTTAACTATGCCTGTAACCGTGGCATCGGCTGAAAGAAGTTTCTCAAAATTGAAATTATTGAAAAATTACTTGTGGTCATCACTGTCTCAAGAAAGGTTGAGCGATCTTGCCATTTTGTCTATTGAGAAGGATTTTGTGGAAAATATTGATATTGATACGGTCATTAATGATTTTGCATCTAGAAAAGCTCGAAAAAATTTGTTTATATGAGGTCATCAATGCCTCAAGAAGGATTTTGTGAAAAATATTGTTGTTTTGGATGTAAACCTAGTAACTTTACTTCTGTTTTATCTAGGTAAAAATATATAGTATTTGAGTATCGTAAAAATATATAGCATTTGAGTATCGTAAAAATGTCCGATTAATTAGGGGTCTCTTCATCTGATTTCGCCCGGGGCCCACAAAAGTCTAGGAACGGCCCTGATTCTAACATCAGTTTGAAAAGACCAATTTGAAATGGTATACCCATTGCAATAGCGAGATTGAGTCTGTCGATTAATTGCTATATCACCAATTCTCCATGATATACTCCATAATTTCAAATCAAACTTTTAATTGCACAAAAGAGAATAGAAGAATATGATTATTCGGACATGCAAATGGAAGAAATAACCCCAGGAATTATTTTGTTGCTGCCAAATCCTCAAATCTCAATCTAACTCTTTAATTGAAAAAGATAACAAAGAAGAAGAAGAAGACTACTGGAATTGGCAGGACTAATCACCCCAGGTAGTTGATTTCCATCTCGGGCAGCCTGGTGGGGAGGAGGGGGAGGGGGGACGGGGGCGGGAAGGAGAACGACACATAAATATCCTGATTCTCACAACTAGGTTTTTATTTGATTATTCTTAGAGAGATTGTGACGTTTATTTCATTGATGAAGAAGAACAATAACTCAACAAAGAGAGATGGAGAGATTAAGAACGCAGTGGGGTTCAATAAGGAAGGACATAATAGAGATAAATCTTGTAGTCAAATTATCCAGTTCGATAGGATAAATAATATCACCATTTAGTCAGGATTATTAGTGAAGGGAGAATGTCATAATCCCATTGTTTCGGATAATTAACTAGTGTCATATTATCAACCAAACACATGATAATTATTTTTAGTTATCCCGATCATTGTTATCTGACGCTTATACTCCCTACCAAACGGCCCCTAATAGAAGTGTGTCTAACCCTGGTGAGAAAATCTAATTGTAGTCAACGACTCCCTCTGTGTGAAACCCCTTTCAACCACACAAGCTTTATACTTGACCCCTATGATGGTGACATACCTTACTTCTTCTTGAAGATCCACTTGCAAGTAACAATCTGCCTTCTGGACTATTAGTTAACTTCCATGTCTGATTCTTGTGAAGTGACTCCATATCATCCCATATAGCTGCTGCCACTAGGCAGACTCTGAACATGTAACTGCTTCTTTGAAGCTGGTTGGCTCCGAAGAATCGGGCTCCACCTCCTCAGCAACCTGAAGTGTATAAGACACCATGTCTTCAAAATCATACCTCACAGTAGGCTTCCTGAAGTTATCCCGTCTAGTCCTCTCTTGAACTAACCCATGTTCCTCGAAAATTGGTGATGAACTGTCTGGTGCTTCTGTCACTGATCCACCTGTTTATCAACATTACCAACACCTAATACAACCACATATATCATAATAGGATTAAGCACATAATTATCATCAAAGACAACATTCCTGCTTATGATAACTATACCCTCTGATGGAGACCAAATTCGGTATTCCTTGACACCATCTCCATAATTCATGAAAACTTCTTTTCTAGCCCTCGCCTCTAACTTCCAATCATTCACATGATAATAAGCATTACAACCAAAAGCCCTTAAATTAGAATAATCAACGGGTTTACCTGACAATACCTGATTGGGAACTTTGAGATTGATACTTATATGAGGTCCGGGATTTATCAAGTAATATGATGTACTAACCGCTTCTGCCCAAAACTACTTAGACAACCCTACATTGGAGAGCATGTGTAACGACCCTGACCCTAGGCACCAATTTCAGTATTTTATTATATGCTTTTAAAAATTTATGTTAACTTTATGTGTTCATTTATGTCTTTAATTTATTATTTTTTTATGTGATCAAATATGTCTTAATTTCTTATTTTATGATAAGATGGTTGGAATGATTTTTAGAACCTTAGGATTGCTAGAGAAAGTACATAAAGCACCTTAAAGGAAAATAAAAATAGAAAATAAATAATGTGTATGATGAAGTTAAAATGTGTGGAATAATGAATTTGAAAGGAGGGTTTAAATTAAATGTGGGAAGTCTTTAATTATTAAAGGAGTCAATTTATTTTAAAATGGGAAGGCTTTGATTAATAAATGATTTATTTTAATTGTTGGTGGGGCTTCCTTTATTTGAAGGGGGAGGGGCCAAACTCTTACTCTCTTCCTAGGCCTCCAAGTGCCCTCCCCCCATACTCCCTCATCCGGCCCCCCTCCTCCATTGTCCCCTCTCCATCATCCTCCTCTTACCCTCTTCTTCCTCCTTCTTCATTTTCCACTCCTTACTCTCCTAGCAAAGCATAGAAACCTCCATGGGAGATATCAACCCCTCTTCTTGAAGTCAAGCCATTCTTCCACCATTTTCAAGTCTAGGAGCACCTTTGAAGTTGGATCCTCTTGGGAAATTCATCTAGCTAGAAAGATCAACCTCCCATTTCAAACCCTAAGGTGAGTTGTTATGACCTCCTTTCATTTATGTGCTCATGAACTATCTATTGTTGTTCTTGGTGTTGTGATTGTTGTTATATGTTTTAGAAATCTTCTTGGAGTTAGGAAATGGGTTAATGACTTAAAAATAAAGAGGTTGTGGTTTATGGGAGTTGATTTAGACTTAATGGAATGGGTGGAATTTGATTTGGAAAGTTAGAATCTAATTGAAATGGTGAAATGGGTAGAAATAGTAGTGATAAATAATCTAGGGTTACTTGGTTTTGGAGTTTACATGTTTGTTTGGGATTTGGTGAAATGAAGGTGTTCTTGGGTGTTCTTGAATAATCAATGGTAGAGGGAAGGAAGAACTAGGGTTAAAGGGGTTAAAAACCTAAGTTTGGGTGGCGGGGAGGCTTGGGCGGTCGCCCAAGGGGGCTGAGCGGCCGCCCATGCCGGCGTAAACTCACATTTCCTTGAAAACCCTCTTGGGCGGTCGCCCAAGAGGTTTGAGCGGTCGCCCAAGACCCCAGAAATCCTAACTTCAATTACGAACTGGAATTCGTTTAGCAATCTTGTGATGGTCATAACTTAATCATATTAAATCGGAATTGGATGGTTCTTGGGTCTAAATTGGGTGTTTTTCTGAGTACTTTCTGAATGTGATGGTTTCATAGCTAAAGAAGTTATCCTTATGTCCCAAAAATCTGATTTGGTTACAGCAGGTAGTATTGTACGTTAGAAGTTGAGTGGAAATTGAATAAATCATAGTTAATTCATACGGACTCGAAATTGGATGGTTCAAGAGTCCAAATTGAGTATTTTTAGGTGATCTCTCAAATGGAATTGGTTTTATAAACTAAATATGTAATGATCATTTTCAGATATTCTATTTTACCATGTGACTATATTGTTTATCCCCTTTGTGGATTATTTGGCAAGTGTTATGTGGCTCCCCAAGTGTGGAATATTTGACAAGTTGTTATGTTATCCCAATGTGTGGATATGTTTACTATGTAGTTGTATGGTTATTCCATTTGTGAATTTATTTGTTATCATTCATATTTGTTGATGATACTATGCATAGTGTATTACTTAAATGTTGCATTATGGCATTGATTGGCATGAGTATATTTTACCATGTGGTTATATTGCTATCCCGTTTGTGGATCATATTTCAAGTATCTATTATGTGCTTGAACGTGTTGATATTTTATGTGAATGGGGGTATAATGGATTTCAATCAGTTATTGATTTGTTCTCTAAGTGATTGAAGATTCATCATACACTGTGACCTCTCCCCCTCTGCGGCCACGGGCGGGGTTCGGCTTCTATGGATATGTGCGGTCGGTTCATAGGAATGCCGATGTCTTATATTTTCCTGGAAAACGGGTTTTATAAGATGTGAATATGCCTAGCAGTTCACGGAGATGAGTTATAAGCATAACTGCCTCAGTTACATGGTATGGATCTGGTGAATATGCATTCACGAGATGTAGTGGAGTATTGATACCCACAGTTATACGACTTATTGTTCGAGACGGGAAAGGTAAACCAAGAGTAACGGAATGTGTTTACCGCTTTCCTAGTGTGTTATGTGCTACCATGCTATGTGTTGCACTTTGTTTGGCATCTTCTTTGCATATCATAATAGCTCATTGAGATTTATTCTCACCCCTCTCCCTTCTTGTTTTAGATCCCGAGACGGGTGGACGGCCAAGTGAGGACGGAAAGGAGTTGGTACGTGGTATTTTGGGAATTGTCGGGTACGTATAGGTTGGTGTAAAGAATGTATTTGTATAATTCCTTTTTAAAAGGAGTTGTATGATAAACTTTAATTGTACGTTATAACTAAAGTCTTTGTAATTAAAACAGTTTGTTACTTTTCAAAGTTAGTTATCTCCTCCTCCGATGTGGAGTGGAGTGGAGTTAGTTTGAAATGTTATATTATTAATGTTTATGTTTGAAAGTCAAAGTAAAGTTTTAAAAGTTTAGTGATTTCGGGTTAGTTTGAGGGCGCTCCAACTCGGGACACGTGTAGGTTCGGGTCGGGGTCCTCGCGGTTGGTATCGAGCCTCGGTTAGAGTTCTCGGGTAGAGTCTAGGCGAGTGAGAGTGTGCGATAACTTACGTCGAGAGTTTAATGCGGGAATTTGTTGAAAGGCGGGAAATGATATTGATCAACCAAGGAATCAAGGAAAGGTGAGTTATGGAAAGATAGATTTCCCCACCATCATTTGAGGTATTTTACTGTCTCGGGAATTAGGGTTCATACTTTTATAAATCCTCGTACATTAGTTCTCATGTGGCATTACATTCATCTTTATTTGCATAATTGGCCTAAGAGTTACCTTATGTGCTTGGAGGTTCTACTCCGATGGGGTCGTACCTCGAATCATCCTTAATTATCTTGGTAGTTGTGATTAAGTGGGCATGTATTGCCAGGTGGATTTGGTCGAGTTACCAATCCGTGAATCATCGTTATATTAACTGAATTATTTGAGTAGTTGTTGTGTTCGAGGAGGACCTGTCGCAAGAAGCGAGTCTCCTTACCTACGTTTGATTTACCTCCATGTGTAGTGGAGGCGGATAAATTATTAATTGCTGTTATGTCACTTATGCGTAAATGTCGAGAGTATGGCCTAAGGAATGTGAAGGTTATTTGAGTTGTGTGTTATCTTGATTTAAAAGAACCTTGAGTTCTCTCATGAGCGGTGGTAAATGAATTAGTGAACTCTTAGTTTAGAATTGGTCTATGGCCTATTAAGAGTGGTTTATGGTTGTATAACCTGCGTAAGTATTGATACGGTGGTGTCTCGTGGTGGAGACTAGATATATGAGACTAGTATTGAAAGTGATAGTCTAAGTGAGATTATATGAGTTATAAAATATCGCGAGTAAGAGATCTTATGGAACTAATATATCTTTGCCTTAGGTGCTATAAGTATTCTCTAAGGAGAGATTGATTGAATTCTTGCTACTAAATTGAATAGGAAATCAGATACTTTGTAAGTAATATCACCTATGGAGTTGACTAAGTGGTGTTTTTCAAGTGAGTTTCAAAAATGGGTTTCATCGGGTATCATACCGGGGTATTGAAGCCGAGTGGATATAAGTCACTATTTCGGTATTCGGATCCCTAGATAGAGTATACAAATTGGGATGATGGAATCGATGATTCAACTTAAGAAATTAATTGATAAAGAAGATAACTAGCTTAGCGACTCTCGGTAAGGATAAATTGTTCTTGTATTTAGAAAAGATGATACTTGGTGGTTATTCATAGATTAGAGAGATCTCGAATAGGTAAGCTGTGAAGAATAAGTATTCGTTATCCCTTGTTGATGATTTGTAGGGTGATTTTAGAAACTAGTAGGATTGCGAATGGTTATTAGTCGAAATTTTCGGAGTGTTACGATTGTAGAAAATAATTGTTGTAAGGATGTACTTAAGACAACATTTGTATCTAGTATGACCGTTTTGGTGCAGGGTGGTGTGTTGGTTATGGAGAAGTAAATAGGGTAAATATGAAGAAGTGTAATAGATGTAGTTATTGGTGACTTATAGGATCAACTTCGGGAATTGATAATATATGTATACGGATTGTTTTGAGAGACGATTATCATTAGTTGAGTAAATAAAATGAGGATGGTTTCACCCTATAGGTTGACTTAGTTGCGTGACTCATATGAGGAATTAGTGTGGTGTTCGGTAGGTATTGGCGTTATGTGAATTTTAGTTGTTGATGGTTATCGAGAGGTAAGTTAGTTACGGTACTATTAAGGTGTAATCGCAATTTGAGGATGATTTACTTAGTTATAATCTTAAGGATTGTTTTAAGTGTTATTTATCGGGATAGTATTAGTATCGCAAGATTTTGTTTTCTTATAAAGAATTTAACTAAGTATAAATATTATGAGTGGTGGCTATACTATAAATAGAGGTCGAACAAGTATGTCATGTTAAAAATTGTTTTAAATGTGTTTTAGAACTTGGGATTTTATATTGGACATCTGTGTGAGTATTTGTGCCCTTCGGGGATAGTGTGATTTAATAAGGTCAATGATCAGTCCTTGGTGTGCATTAAAAATACGTGAGTAATTTAATTATCTACCACTGGTATGGGACGGTTGTAGATAATTAGATCACTCAAGTTATTTTGTTAACGTATCAAAATTTTAAAGAATTCTTAAAGATTTTGAATGGTTTAGTTAATTAAAACTGGTATGGGACAGTTTTAAATAAATAAACCCTTCGAGTCTCGCTAGATCTCTTTTTGTCTATCCTTTGGTATCCTAAAGATGTAATTTGTGCAGAAGCTCGTAGGAAGGCAACTTATTTTCCCTATAGTGATTAATTGTATTAAAAGTAGTGATCCGAGAAATAATTGATGAATTGTGGAGTTATTAATGTGGAAGTCATTTGTAGACTTGGTTTTGTATTGGAGTTGGATCGGCTCCGTTGTGGGCGGCCAACCTTTTGAGTTGAATAATTATTTGTCACTTGGACACGAACATAATTGGAACTTTGAATGGTGATAATAGAATGTTGAAGTTAGAAGATTTATTAAAATACTTAGAGTTCTAGGTTGAACTTAAGAGTATTAAAACGATGGGTTTTGTGATTGAGTTACCTTGGAAGTAAAAAGGAGTAGGTTGTTTACTTATAGAAGATTGATTGTATTTTCTACTCATTGTATATGTTTATAGTGATGCAGTTCTTTGATCAAGTCCTCATTTATGTTAGGGGATCGTTTAGTGGTATAAACCCCATAGTATTAAATGGATTGGATAGACATCAATTGGAAAGGATCATTTTAGAATGTATGGATGCTATTAAGTTCGACCTTGCAAAAATTTGAGGGATAATTACGTATTGTTGAGGTTATGCTACGGGCGTGTACAATGGAAGTTGGTGGTCAATAGGACTTATGGTTCCGGAGGTTGAGTGCGTATAATAGCGGTTATCCTTCTAGCATTTAGACAAAACCTTATGAGGTGTGGTTCGGGAAGCAAATATCGATCTCTAAATTGTTGGGGTGATTTGACTCATAGGCCGACTTGGAGCGGCTTATAGATTATTAAAGTTTTAAATACAACATTGTAATGTATTGGGTGAGATGAGTTGTAATACTTTCATTTATTTATATTGTTAGTGAGGTCGTGAAAATTCGGGTTAAGTAATAAGTGTAAGGTATTCTTGGAATAGTAAGTTGTAGTATCATATCATTAATGGAATTAGAATCTTGGGGAAGAAATCACATCATTGAAGAGACTAATTGAGAATTGAAGTCGAGGTATACTTGTAACCGAGGCGAGTTGATCGATTAGGTAAGTGATAGTCAAATTCGGGACGAATTTTCTTTAAGGGAGTGAGTGTAACGACCCCGACCCTAGGCACCAATTTTTTTATTATATGCTTTTAAAAATTTATGTTAACTTTATGTGTTCATTTATGTCTTTAATTTAGTATTTATTTTCTTTATGTGATCAAATATGTCTTAATTTCTTATTTTATGATAAGATGGTTGGAATGATTTTTAGAACCTTAGGATTGCTAGAGAAAGTACATAAAGCACCTTAAAGGAAAATAAAAATAGAAAATAAATAATGTGTATGATGAAGTTAAAATGTGTGGAATAATGAATTTGAAAGGAGGGTTTAAATTAAATGTGGGAAGTCTTTAATTATTAAAGGAGTCAATTTATTTTAAAATGGGAAGGCTTTGATTAATAAATGATTTATTTTAATTTGTTGGTGGGGCTTCCTTTATTTGAAGGGGAGGGGCCAAACTCTTACTCTCTTCCTAGGCCTCCAAGTGCCCTCCCCCCATACTCCCTCATCCGGCCCCCCCTCCTCCATTGTCCCCTCTCCATCATCCTCCTCTTACCCTCTTCTTCCTCCTTCTTCATTTTCCACTCCTTACTCTCCTAGCAAAGCATAGAAACCTCCATGGGAGATATCAACCCCTCTTCTTGAAGTCAAGCCATTCTTCCACCATTTTCAAGTCTAGGAGCACCTTTGAAGTTGGATCCTCTTGGGAAATTCATCTAGCTAGAAAGATCAACCTCCCACTTCAAACCCTAAGGTGAGTTGTTATGACCTCCTTTCATTTATGTGCTCATGAACTATCTATTGTTGTTCTTGGTGTTGTGATTGTTGTTATATGTTTTAGAAATCTTCTTGGAGTTAGGAAATGGGTTAATGACTTAAAAATAAAGAGGTTGTGGTTTATGGGAGTTGATTTAGACTTAATGGAATGGGTGGAATTTGATTTGGAAAGTTAGAATCTAATTGAAATGGTGAAATGGGTAGAAATAGTAGTGATAAATAATCTAGGGTTACTTGGTTTTGGAGTTTACATGTTTGTTTGGGATTTGGTGAAATGAAGGTGTTCTTGGGTGTTCTTGAATAATCAAATGGTAGAGGAAGGAAGAACTAGGGTTAAAGGGGTTAAAAACCTAAGTTTGGGCTGGCGGGAGGCTTGGGCGGTCGCCCAAGGGGGATGAGCGGCCGCCCATGCGCAGAAACTCACATTTCCTTGAAAACCCTCTTGGGCGGTCGCCCAAGAGGTTTGGGCAGTCGCCCAAGACCCCAGAAATCTAACTTCAATTACGAACAGAATTCGTTTAGCAATCTTGTGATGGTCATAACTTAATCATATTAAATCGGAATTGGATGGTTCTTGGGTCTAAATTGGGTGTTTTTCTGAGTACTTTCTGAATGTGATGGTTTCATAGCTAAAGAAGTTATCCTTATGTCCCAAAAATCTGATTTGGTTACAGCAGGTAGTATTGTACGTTAGAAGTTGAGTGGAAATTGAATAAATCATAGTTAATTCATACGGACTCGAAATTGGATGGTTCAAGAGTCCAAATTGAGTATTTTTAGGTGATCTCTCAAATGGAATTGGTTTTATAAACTAAATATGTAATGATCATTTCCTGATATTCTATTTTACCATGTGACTATATTGTTTATCCCCTTTGTGGATTATTTGGCAAGTGTTATGTGGCTTCCCAAGTGTGGAATATTTGACAAGTTGTTATGTTATCCCAATGTGTGGATATGTTTACTATGTAGTTGTATGGTTATTCCATTTGTGAATTTATTTGTTATCATTCATATTTGTTGATGATACTATGCATAGTGTATTACTTAAATGTTGCATTATGGCATTGATTGGCATGAGTATATTTTACCATGTGGTTATATTGCTATCCCGTTTGTGGATCATATTTCAAGTATCTATTATGTGCTTGATAGTGTTGATATTTTATGTGAATGGGGGTATAATGGATTTCAATCGGTTATTGATTTGTTCTCTAAGTGATTGAAGATTCATCATACTGTGACCTCTCCCCTCTGCGGCCGCGCGGCGGGGTTCGGCTTCTATGGATATGTGCGGTCGGTTCATAGGAATGCGATGTCTTATATTTTCCCTGGAAAACGGGTTTTATAAGATGTGAATATGCCTAGCAGTTCACGGAGATGAGTTATAAGCATAAGCTTGTCTCGGTTACATGGTATGGGATGCGGTGAATATGCATTCACGAGATGTAGTGGAGTATTGATACCCACGGTTATACGACTTATTGTTCGAGACGGAAAGGTAAACCAAGGTAACGGAATGTGTTTACCGCTCTCCTAGTGTGTTATGTGCTACCATGCTATGTGTTGCACTTTGTTTGGCATCTTCTGCATATCATAATAGCTCATTGAGATTTATTCTCACCCCTCTCCCTTTCTTGTTTTAGATCCGAGACGGGTGGACCGGCCAGAGTCGGGCGGAAAGGAGTTAGAAGTGGTATCTTGGGAATTGTCGGGTTATGTTTAGATTGGGTAGAAAGTGTGTGTTAGCATAATTCTTTTAAAGGGTTGTATTCATAAACTTTAATTCCATATTATATTCGATATCTTTTGTAACTAAAACAGTTTATTATTTTCATGGTTGGTCAACTTTTCCTCCATTGTGGAAGGAGTAGAATTATTTTGAAATGGTTGTGTTTATGTTTGGAAGTTAATTCAAAGTTTTTTTAAAGTATTAGGAGATTTGGGTTAGTTTGAGGACGCTCATTTCCGGGACACGTGTAGGTTAGGGTCGGGGTGCTGTGTATCGCCTCGAGCCGCACTACACATGCCCTATGAAAGTTGCTTGCCTTGGCTGCTTTTTGCTTGCGAGGAATCTTGCGAAGGTCGTAAAATAAGTGTGAATGGATGGGAGTGATCAAAAGAGTTTAACAAAGCGAAGCGGACAAATGGGGTTAAGGCCTAAAAGTTTGCCACAAGGCCAAGCAAGCGATCGCGAGAGAAATAGGGTGACTCTCACAAAAATCCAAGAGATTTTGAATAAAGAGTTAGGAAAACTCAAAAACGCGGGCAGAAGGCCTACTGAGCCTTTGACCGCGGAAGAGAGTATAAAATTTAGTTGTAAGTCAAAAACGCTGGAAAAAGTAAAAGAAAGAAAGCAAGTACCAAGGTACTCAAATATTGCCAACACTCAAAACAGCCTATAAGGACAAGCAACTAAGAGAACAATCAAGAAAGCAATTAAGAAAAATATTTCTATTGAGAAAGGAAAAATGGTTACAAGGTCCTATCAATCTATTACAACAAAAAGAAAATAAAAAATCCTAGGCTAATGGAGCTTGCCCCTTGGGATCTTCAGAGGCTGCCTCCTCGGCCGCTTCTGAGGCCGGGGTTGGGGAAGGAAGCCTTTTTGTCACCAGCATATCGGTGATAGGGTCGAGAGGGGCCTCGGTGGAAGCAGGGATAGGAGCTGCCCGCGCGGGAAATAGATCGCCAATTGCCGGTCCATTAGGGAAGACGCGAGCAATGGCATCCTCGTATGATATCTCCTCATCCCCGAATCTTAGGGCATCCACTTCCCCAATCGAGGCGTGGCGGTGACTTCGGCCGCGGGCGGCGAGGAGGCCGTTGTGGCGGCTCCGGACCACTTGACCTCCTCCTCGGACAGAGGAATTAGTGCGTGCCCGGGAAGACACATAGCGTCAGTAGCAACAAGTGAGCCTATTACGGCCAACTGCTGAGCTGAATATCTTCCCGTGGCAGTAAAGTTGAGTATCTGTGTCCGGCAGGCGGCCTCGTACTGGGCCAGGCCTTCGGCGGTAAGGAGGTTCTTGTACTCCTCGGAGTTCTTATACTCCTCCACTGCCTCCTTGCGAGCAGCCTGAAGCACAGTTTCCCTCTCCAACTCAAACTGCTTGTATGGGAGTAGTTGGTCGGAGAGCTTCAATCTACTTTGGCCTCCCGGGAGTCGGCACGGACGCCTTGGCGGCCTCCAATCTCTTGGACGATTCGGCATTTCGAGGCTCCCGCTCGGCCTTGTGCCCGCGGAGCTCATTACGCTCCCTTAGCTTTTTCAAGGTCCTTCTCCACCACCGTCGGCCCGGTCGAGAGAAGTCCTTCAAATCAGCCTCCTTCTCGGAGAGAGTGCTTCTCACTTATCATCCAGGGCGAGTTCAAGGTGCGGACCTTCTCCTATGCTGTTCCGGCTCACGGAGTTTGTCCGCCAAGATCTTAGTGTTGTAGTCGAAGCTCGACGGACAGTGTCGCGAGGTTTCCACTTGACCTCATAGCTTTGTTGCCCGCCTGCGAGGAGGAGATCAAAAGTTGAGCAAAAAGTAGAATTCCGATGGAGGGAGATAAAACAGTCAGACAGGTCCCAACCTTAGTGAGGGCAAGGCCAATGTCCTCCATCAGGGCAGACGGATTCTCCTTGGCAACTACGTTCTTGTAGAAGTCCGGGGAGAAGAGCCGGTTGATAAGGTCGATCAACGGCGAGTTGTTGACATTCCTTGTATAGATGTCCCACCCCGGTAATGGCGGGCACATCGGATAGCCTCTTCCTAATTTCCCGAGTCTCCTCGCGAGTCTTTGAGGAGGCCAGGCTGGGTAGGAAGCCGAGCATAGAGTCCTCCCTTCAAGAGGAGCGGTGGAGGAGACCGCGGTGAAGTAGTGGTAGCCGGAGGGTGCCTACTCCAACTGCGGGACTTAGAGGCCTGTGCCCCAAATCCCCTTCTCTATCGACCCTCTTCCTGGAATCTTGATTGTGCCGGAGGCAATGGTGCGGCCGAGGAGAGGAAGAGGCACGGACGGCAGCATGAGCGGGGGGACCACTTTGGGGGTGGAGCGGATCCTTGAGTGGGGACCGCTTTGGGATCGGTGAGGGTGTTGCCATCCCTCACGTTAGTCACGAGCAAGCGGCTTCCTTGCCGGGGCCGCTCCCAGGCTTTGCCTCTTCGCAGCGGCCTCTTTACGGGCCTTCATATTTCGAGGCCTTGAGTTCTTTGGCGTTCGGGGGGCCATCGAAATTGTATTCTTCGGGGGTCTACTCTAAAAGAAATCAGAATTGGTTAATAACAGTTCGAAAAGTGGAAAAAGAAAAATATACAGCAGTTCTCAAAAGGAGTAGAGACCAATCAGTTCTGGAGGCTCGCATTCAGCACCCAGCATGCAAGTTTGGCACTCGACCTCAAATTGATAGAACTCATGCACCCTCCAATCAGGGTCACGAGGCTGGGGCTCTATCTCTACTCTAGGGGCATAGGGGGCTCCCTCCTTCGAGGAGCCACCTCAAAAATATTTAATCTTACGATGGGGCATGCAACCACCACCTCATTTGTTTTACGAAACTTGAATCGGGAGAAAATGACTTGCATTTGGCGGCAAAGTTGGCTCCTTCGCCGGCTTAATTACGTTTCGGGACCGGCTCTTCAAATGCGAGAGGGAATTGCAATGGTTCAAGGTAAATTTTAATCTACACTCCCTCCGTCCCATAAAGATAGTCCCACATTTTTTTAGACAACTTTGATTGAACTTTGACTAATTTTATGTCAATTAATTTATCTAAATGCAAATATAAATTTTGTTCATGGTAGTACTTTTAATGTTGTATCCATAACAAGTTTTAGAATTTCTTTTGAATAAATAAATTAACATAAATTATTGGTCATAGTTCAATCAAAGATATCTAAAAGCGGGATTATCTTTATGGGACAGTATATGTTTGTGCGGTAGTAAGCGTACTTATCGTATGTTAACATTAAAATTTCCCAAAAATGTAGGAGGTGGAAAAACTATTCAACAATGCGACAAGATCTTGAAAAACAAGGATGGTAAAACACCTCGAGAATTATTCACAATCGAGCACAAAGAATTGAAGACGAAAGGAGAGCAATGGATGAGAGATACATCAAACTCTTGTATGGTCGTAACCACTCTTATTGCAACTATAGCATTTGCGGCAATATTCACTGTGCCGGAGGAATTGATGACAAAAAGGGGACCCCACTGTTATTGCGCAAAGCCTCGTTCATAGTATTTGCTATCGCTGATGGTCTAGCTCTATTTTCTTCAGTTACCTCTCTTATCATGTTCTTGTCCATCCTTACTGCTCGTTATGGTGAAGAAGACTTCCTCATATCTCTTCCAAGGAAATTGATAATAGGGCTATGCTCTTTATTTGTTGCTATGCAACTACAATGATAGCTTTTGGGGCAAGTCTTTCGATTATGCTTCGTCAAAGGTTGACATGGATTTACACACCAGTTATTCTCTTTGGTGGTTTCCCGGTGGCATTATTTGGAATGTTGCAGCTTCCTTTGTTGGTTCAAATGATACATTCCACATATGGGCTTAGTATCTTTTACCGTCACAGTGATTGCTACTATCGCAATCTTGCGTACATGAAACTACGGTGATTCAAAAGAAAGTAATATTCAACATTTGGTATGTATGTATGTGATATTGATGACTCAAATCCACTTTTGACGGTTTACATTTTTTCTTCCAAGTATTATTACCATTTATTTAATTATCAATAAATGTGTATAATTATTGAAATAGATTTTTGTATAAGAAAGTAATATGCAACATTTCGTTTGTTGTGATGTGATATTGATGTCTCAATCCACTTTTGACAGTTTCTGGACAATTTTTTTCAGAATCCTTCACTGAACTGGGTTATGGCCCATTTTCGTGAAGGAAACCCCCCCTCCCTCGGAGTTTGTTGGATAGTATAGAAGGAAAGAATCGCAGGGGCTATGACCCAGTTTCGTGAAGGAACCCCCCCCCCCCTCGGAGTTTGTTGGATAGTATAGAAGGAAAGAATCGCAGTGGTTTTGAGAACGTTGAGATGTCTATTTCTAGTTTGAAGGCATCCTGCTCCAAATGTCATTTTTACGGACAATAGTACCCTGCTTTGTTACATTTATTATGTCAGCGTGTTTGCTTCTTTACTCTATCCCAAAGGGTAGTACTATATACAAGGCATAAAATTTACAAGGCATGTACAAATGACCAAAATACCCTCATATATATACTTAAAAAAAAAAAATCCATTCCCTCCCCCATTTCAAACGTCGGACTGTTCTGTTCTTTCTCTCTCTCTCTCTCTCAAAACCTAAGAAACCAACGGCGCTCTCTCTTCTCTCTCTCACTCGACGAACGCCGCAGGCCACCACAGACGAGAAGAAAAATTGAAGACAAACCTCCCTAAAACCGGTGGAAAGTCCGTCTCTTCTTCCGCCGCTCCAAAAGTAATTCATTTTAACCTAAAATTTCAATTTGAAAACCCAACATTAATTTTATGCCTAAAATGGATTATATAATGCTTAATGTTGTTTAAACCTATCCTAAATGATTTTAATTGCGATTTCGTAACATAAATTTGGGTTTTTTGTTTGAATCGGATACGAATTCGTGTGCCTAAAATTTGAAATTGTCGGCGTGTGTTTCGTATGAACACATACGAATGGTCACCAACATTTCGTGTAATGGCACACGAAATGTAAAGCGGATTCATCATCGGTTTACATTTCGTGTGCCAATACTACGAAATGTTGTGACCATTTTGTGTTGTAGTACACGAGATACTTTCCACATTTCGTATATTAGGACACGAAATATAAATTGATTCATCAGTTTGCATTTCGTGCTCTAATACACGATATGTGGTGAGGTTTCTCGTGTCTTTATAAACGAAATGATCACCAACATTTCGGGTATTTCCACACGAAATGTCAACTGGTTCTTGAAAATTAATTGTCACTTATTTAATTTTTTGTAGGGACGTAAACCTGCGACGGCCTCTAATAGAAAGAGGAAGGCCGAGGAGGCAGCTGCAGCTAAGGCAGATAAACGGAGCAAAAAGATTCACGACAAGAATGTCGTGATTGAAGCGACTGTGGATGAAGAGACGGATAGTGAGGGTACATATTCTAGTGAGGATTCATCTTCTCGCACTCGTTCCCGAGGTGCATCTGTGCGTGAGGCACAGTTATCTAGTGATGATTATGTTCATTTTGGTTGTTTATGTTGGTTTGTAAATTTTGGATACAATGTTTGTATTTCGGATATGTTCGTTTTGGTTTGTAAATTTTGGATACAATGTTTGTGTATTTGGGATATGTTCGTTTTGGATTTGTAAATTTTGGTTGTTTATGTTTTGGTTTGCCAAAGATAGGGGTGATGCGCCCATTACCTATCTTTTGGCCCGGATTTCAAAATTGCACCCAATCTTCTTCGTACTAGTCAACCTCACATCTTTAGTTTTTCCGGACCTGTACTTGCCACCAAGATGGCATACAATCTTCGCGTAGCCTAGGATCTTGCCACTTGTCTTCCTCGAATCTCCTATAAAAAGGGTTATATTTTGACGGGCCGCGATATCGTCACGTGTTTAACAAGATGCATCCCTATTTGAAAATAATAGGGATGTATCGAATTGATCACTGACATCCGGTCCCTACAAATTGTATTACCATCAATTAGAAAATTGCCTGATAAACAACGATTTGTATGACATTTCGTGTAACATTATACGAGATGTTCTGGAACATCTCGTGTAACTTTACACGACTTAAAGCATTTATATCGTGTAACATAATACGAGGTAATACACCATCACTCGTGTAGAAAAACACGACAAACGGCATAAAACTTCGTATAATCTCACACGAAATAGAGTAATATCGAGAATTTAAAAATCCAATCTTGAAAAACAATTTCGTTTCAACATTGGATTTTTATTGCGATAGATCAAAACACCAAATATAACTTTAAAAACTTACTTCATTCTTTGCTTGGATTTTGATTTTGATGTGGAAGAATTTGGTGGCAAACCTTCTTCTTCAAAAATATATTCCACAAGCTCAAGATCAATATGATCATAAAAACTTGGAGAATGTTGTGGAGAATCCATTACTATGGTGTTAGATGATTTGAGAATTAATGAAAATAATGGGTATAAATTTATGGGCGTTAAGACTTGAGACAAGTAGTGTCGCATTTGCATGGGTGTACGAGTTCTCTGTTGGGTAGTTGTACTGCGTGTATATCGTGTTTTATGTAGGAGCTTCGGGGGTGTATCTCGTGTGTATATACACGAGATACTTATGTACATATGTGTATACACCGCACACGATATAGTCTTTGTTTTAGTAATTATCTCGTATGAACAATACCACGAGATACACCACGATTCATTTCGTGTATTGTTCATGCTGAAATGTATTAGTAAATGTCTTGTATTTAAACACGACACATCATATAATAAAATAAAAATTAATTATAAATAAATGTGGTAGGTTATATGATATTGTATGATGTTGGTTCAATCTTATAAGTAATCATTGTTTGTTTTCCAACTTATTATAACAAGAAACATATAATCTTAATTAACAAATATGATAATTTCAAATATATGATCTTGAGTAGTTGGTATTCCTCTAATGTACAACTTATCATTAACCTCGTTTATTTTTTTTTATTATTTTTTTCTAGATTCTAGATGGCATTTAAAGTGTTTTTCATCTACATGAGTTTCCTCCAAATCCAAATGGAAATTAAGTTACAAATATGTGCCATTATTTAGGGTTTTTAGGGTTTTATGTGTCCCGATCTTGTGAAAAATGGTATACGACTACCTCGCTTATTTTTTTTTTAATTTTTTTCTAGATTCTAGATGACATTTAAAGTGTTTTCATCTACATGAGTTTCCATCAAATCCAAATGGAAATTGAGTTACAAATATGTGCCATTATTTAGGATTTTTAGGGTTTTATGTGTCCCGATCTTGTGAAAAATGGTATACGGCTACCTCGTTTATTTTTTTTTAATTTTTTTCTAGATTCTAGATGACATTTAAAGTGTTTTTCATCTACATGAGTTTCCTCCAAATCCAAATGGAAATTGAGTTACAAATATGTGCCATTATTTAGGGTTTTTAGGGTTTTATGTGTCCCGATCTTGTGAAAAATGGTATACGGCTACCTCGTTTATTTTTTTTTAATTTTATTCTACATTCTAAATGACATTTAAAGTGTTTTTCATCTCTATGAGTTTCCTCCAATTCCAAATGGAGATTGAGTTACAAATATGTGTCATTATTTAGGATTTTTAGAGTTTTATGTGTCGCGATCTTGTGAAAAATGGTATACGGCTACCTCATTTATTTTTTTCTCCATTCTAAATGGCATTTAAAGTGTTTTTCATCTCTATGACTTTATTTATAATCATTTGTTAGGTGATTATAAATAAAGTGGTATCACTTAAATGTGATAGGTTATATGATATTGTATGATCCAATATGACGTTTGTTCCTTGTCAGGTATAAGTGTATAAATTTTGCTCAATTAACAACACAATTCAATAATATAACATAACATAGCATATGCATATGCGTATCATTAACATCGTGTTGCAAATCATCGAAGAACACCTTTATTTTGATATGTCGTATGGATATACACGATATTAGGACATCATATCGTGTGGTTGTGTACGACATTAATGACAGAGTAAATTTAAATTTCGTATAATTTCATACGACCTAATATTTTACACAATTAGTTTATGTCGTGTAAAGTACACGACATAAAGGCTTCTGTCGATCCTTTCGCACACGACACGCGAAGGGTAGTTTGGGCGTTATTGGTGCGCTTGTATGTAAGCTGTCTTGTATATAGAATTTACCATCCCAAAAGTAGTGGTGTGACAAACTAGTAAGGGTGCAAGTACTAAAAGGTAATTTCTTTGTTGAATAATTTTATGCAAAACTCATTGATAGAGCTCTGATAAATGAGGTCTCAGACTTGCATGGGCAAAATGGATTTGGAAATTGACGTGTCCTCCCAAGGTGCAAGTGTTCATATGGCTGGCCATTCAAAATAGCTATTATGGCCTCAAAAGGAATTTTTAGCAAAACGAAAAGTTCGGATATTGTCAGATGATATAGCATGTCCGTGGCGTCAGAATGAATTTGAATGTAATGAAAAAAGTTGATCACAAGAAGGCAAATGTATTCGCAAAAGTGTTAGCATAGCAAGAAGCGTCGAGAATGAATTTGAATGTAATGAAAAAGTTGATCACAAGAAGGCAAATGTATTCGCAAAAGTGTTAGCATAGCAAGAAGCACCGAGGCAAAACTGTAATCCCCTAAAGGCTTGGTGAAGCTATGAATGAAGATTGCGGAAAGTTAAAACAAGTAGGTAAAGAGCGAAAAATTCACCCAGATTTTTTTTATTTTATTTTTTCTTCTTTGTTCGTTTATTTCAATGAGTTTATTTTTAGGATAATTTATTTCAATGAAATAATAGGATATTTTTTAGATTTGTTATTCACCCCATAACATTACTAAATTCCCACTACCAAGCTTACCAAAATAATTAAACACTCAACAATAAACACAACAACATTATTCCTATATTACCCTTTTTAAACTCTTAAATAAAGTATTAGAACTAAACTACTAGAAAAAAATCAGCAATGCGAGTCACCACAACTCCAACCCACCACCATCTTCACCATTAACACAACCGCCACCACCACCACCGTTGCGGCCATCATAGCCACCAATACTACCCACTTTGCAACCACTGTAGCAACCTGACCACTAATTTCCGATACAAATTAAAATACAATCATTTTGACTTGTGACTAAAATAATCAATTCAAAATTATCACATCAAAATCCATATTTTCAACATAAACAACACATTATGTGTGAGAATTTTCTCAAATCTTTATAATGTCGACAAAAAGTGGACGAAGAAGCATCACTCCATGGCCATAACACCTCCAATGACCTTTATCTTCTCTATTATCCCATTTTCTTCCTCCTTCGTAACTCCTTGGCCTTTTTGCAAAAACGGTAATAACATATATAGTGCCTTCTCCTTGGCCTTTTGCACTCAAAATTGGTTTTTATTAGTTTTTGAAGTCTCACATCTCTCCTTTACAAATTTTGGTTTTAAAACCCAATGCCGGTTTTTCGGTTTTACAGAGCTATAAGCTTCATCAAGTTTCATTTTCCCATTATTTAACTTGGTTAATGTACCCTCAGCTTTTTCAAAATCAGTTTTGAACTTTTCAAGCTCAACTTCTCTCTTGGTTACCAGAACTTCAAGTTTGGCAATGGTATCTTTTTTATCATTATTTTCCTTTGAAAGTCTAGCTTTCTCATCTTCACAAACAACTAATTTATCAGAAATAGCTCTATTTACCTTAGCAAGTACCTCAATTTTGTCCATCCTTTTTGTCTAATGCATGTAATTCTCTGTATGTCTCAAAGAGTTCCTCATAGAGAATGTCTCTTTCTTCATCATCTGAATCTCCTTTTATGGAGAAACAGTTGAGAATCAAATTAGATGTATCTTCAGATGTGTCCAAGGATGTGTCCACATTTGAGTCCTGATGCAGAGCAACATGGTACGCTAGCAACTGAGGTTCAGGCGGCCGCCTCATTCAATTCCAGGCGCACGCCTCAACCGGGACAAACGTAGCAGCAAGCCTCGGTCGACCAGGCGACGCGCATGAAGCTTCACGGGCGCCGCCTCACGTTCGAAGATCAAGTTTCCTTTTACATTCTGTTTGTTTGCTTTGATGTTTTGGAGCTAATTAAGCTAGGGTATTTTGGGTGATATTCGGGGATATTGTTGCCTTTATTTTGCTATTTTATTTTTAGGATTTTATTTATTTAGGATTTCTAGAATTTTCTTTATAGTAGTATAAATAATAAGTTAGGATTTTGTATAAGGAAGTTTTTGATTATGAATTAAATAAAAGAAAAGAGTGGTTCTTTGTTCTTTGTGAATCTTGGTTACAAAACATCGGCAAACAGAGAGGAACAGAAAAAGGAAACTTGAATCTTCGAACGTGGGGCGGGCGCTGGTGAAGCTTCATGCGGCCGCATGGTTGGCCGAGGAGCTTCTTTGCTGCGTTTGTCCCAGTTGGGGCGTGCGCTGGAATTGAATGAGGCGGCCGCACGAACCTCAACTGAGTAGCGGCATACCATGTTGCTCACCATCACTTTGTCCACATTGTGGATAATTTAAGAATGCGATGACTACATGTTGCGGCCTCGACATGATAAGTTAAAAGATTAGCTTAAGCGGAGTTTCTAAGCTTTTGTGTTTCATACCGTCACAACGTTACGTCGTAACATGACATTTTTATTCATTACTTAGTAAAATGCATAATTTTTACAATAATGTAATTAATACACACATCTATCACATTTTTAATTATTAATTATCTTTGAATAATTTTGAAATATTAATATTTAATTTTAATTTTTGTTGTAAAATATACTCCCTCCGTCACAAACTGATACTTTTATTTTGATTAAATGTAACTTGACCAATAATTTATATAAAAAATAATAATTCTAATAAAAATTTAAAAATTATTATTGTATCACGATTAATAATACTTTCAATAACAATTTTTAGATTTTTATTAGGATCATTATTTTTTTTATACTTAAATTATTGGTCAAAAGTTCTGACATTTAGTCAAAATAAAAGTATCAATTTGATGGAGACGGAGTATATATTTTACAATGATGAATTAACATTGTTTATACACAAATACACTTTTTTAAATAGTTAACATTTAAATAATATAAATTTATTTTTATTTACTTGAGACCTTTAACTTTTTTAATTGATCGTGTCTTTACACAACAATATTACGGAAATCATTCTTGTTGATATTGTAATCGACACGAGGTTGAGAATGTGGCATATTAGGGTTACTAAAATTTGGTTTATGCACAGCTGGACTTTTTCTGATATTTTTCCCTTGTGGACTCAGCCAACAGAAATACTTGACTACACAAACCCCTAAACTTGTAGATCAATTCAAACCCTTTCAATCTATACAGGATTACAATAAGTCTCCCACCAAATCTTTTCTAGCTACCTAATTTACATATATCAACTAAGGAAAGATGTGTACAAATATGTAGGAGAAAAAAATGTGAAGAATATATGTCAAGGCAGGAGATTAGGCGGCGGCTGGGACGGAGCTGGGCGGAGCTAGGCGGACTAGGCGGGTTGGGCGGGGTTTGAACCATCGACAACCACCACACTCGGAGACGGAAGAATATGTCGAAATTATTGAAGCCATCCATTAAATACCAGAAATTCCGACTAGATCTAAGACCTGACGATGTTGAACCATCGACAACTACCACACTCGAAGACCAATAAATATAATATGTGGATGAGTCGACGTTGGGAATTGGGATTGATGGGTCTTTGAATTTCAAATTGAGATAGAGGATGAACAAAAAAAAAGGGTGATGGGAAACATACAGCACGTGTCATGCTTTTCCACTTCAAAGAAAAATAATGGCGTACATGCACACAACATCATAAAGCATGCTCCATGTTTAATGACTATTGTACCCCTGCTTGGATTTTCAATAATTACACAACATGAGGGTTATTTTAATAACTGCAAATTTCACCAACATAATGACATTTTTACCATTGATCGTGTCATTTTCGAGCGAGAAAGTTTGCAATTTTGTTTTATATATATATATATATATATATATATATATATATATTCCACAAAATCACGCGCAGAAAAGCGATACTTTTAGTCGGAATTGAAAAAACTTTTGTGAATGCGTTTATATAAAAAATAATAATTCTAATAAAAATTTAAAAATTATTATTGTATACACGATTGATAATACTTTCAATAACAATTTTAAGATTTTTATTAGGATCATTATTTTTTATATAAATTAGTTAGTCAAAGTTACATCAAGGCTGACTAAGAAAGTATCAATTTGTGTGAGACGGAGGGAGTATAATATATATATATATATATATATATATATATATATATATATATATATATATGTATAAATATTTCCTCCATCTCATTCGAAAAGATACAAATTTTCATTTTATGATAAATTGTAATGGTTTCAAAGTGAACTGTTGTTGACTTATGAAAATGTGAACTATGAAGTAACCAGTGAAAATGTTGACACAAGAAAACTTACTTTTACGATGGCTTTCGGCCATCGCATAATGTCTATAAATCAATCGCATATTCTTTATGCGATTGCAAAATTCATCAAAATGGTGGTCGCCTTAGGCCTTGTCGCTAAAAAGGTATATGCGGCCGGCCCATGACCATCGTAATGCTTGACACCTTATGCGATGGCTACTTTAATCTTATAATATAAATATTATTTTCAATAAAAATATTATTTTTGAAATAAAATGCCATCGCATATGCTCTTCGTAAAAGATGGATTTAACCATAAAGCATATAGTCATCAAATTAGATGAACTTCCCCATCGCATAAAACCTGATTATGTATTGCAATTGCAATCGTATATTTTACATTCTATACGATGGCAACCGCCATCACATATTTTGCCAAAAATTTTGAAATGTTCTTTAGAGATGGCACTATGCCATCACATAAACATATCCCAAAATTTATAGAATTTCCAAAATTTATATAAATTTTATTTTCGCAATTGCTACTTTTTCATAAAAACTAAACATAAATAAAATACTCATATGCATAAACACAAGTTTTATATAAACTTGTAACCATGACAATCATTCTTTGTCCAAAATATATACCAAGTACCAAAACTTGCTAACCGACTACCATTCTTTGTCCAAGTTTCAAAAACAAAAACTACTTTCTTTGTCCTAAATAGTCACATGGCACTCTAAAACAAAATATTCTCTAAAAACATATCAACTAGATAATGTCATCGGTCTCGCCATTACCATCATCGTCATTGAAAGGAGATGCATTTGTTGGGATATTTGATGCCCCGTCGGAACTAGGTGTAGCACAACTAATCTCGCCCACATCATTTCAATCGCTTTGGAAGCCCCGGAAGCCTTGGAAGTGTATGTGTGCTGAAAGCGACCACCATTCAAACATTCATTGACCATCACAAAAGGATAAAGTTACATTATTCCTACGGCCCGATGGTAAACAAGTTGATAAGCAATGCACCTCCGACTCCGATAGAATCCCGAGTGATAATTACGGTAAACCAAGTTGAGTTTTGGGGCAGCAATACACGCATGGCATCCGTGCACAGAGTTAGTATGTCATATTTGGAGTAATATCTAATGATAGGCTTAATTCAATCCACATTTTATTTAGCAATCGGAAGTGAATACTTAATTTAAGAATTGCACATATGTTAATGTGAACTAAAAGATCAATATTGATTCTAAAGAATATAGCATGCAAACGAAAAGAAAATGAATCATTCACAAGAACTTGTATTGACATACTTTGCTTGTATCCGAAAAGAATTGACACCAAGCAACCTATTCTTCATATGCGTCCTTCAAGAGAATATCTCCATTATTCGAACACTTAGACCAATTTTGTTTTCTATTTTAGTAAGCTTGCAAACCAGGGGCCTTCTTGACTATAAATCTAAAAAGATCAATTTTGTTTTCTATTTTAACACGTCCATTAATGATGATACTTTAAGCTAAAACCATATAAATATTATTTTCAATAAAAATATTATTTTTGAAATAAAATGCCATCGCATATGCTCTTCAACAAAGATGGATTTAACCATCGCATATAGTCGTCAAATTAGATGGACTTCCCCATCGCATAAAACGATTATGTGCAATTGCAATCGTATATTTTACATTCTATACGATGGCATACCGCCAATCACGTATTTTGCCAAAAATCTTTGAAATGTTCTTTAGAGATGTACTAGCCATCACATAAACATATCCCAAAATTTATAGAATTTCCAAGAATTTATATAAATTTTATTTTCGCCAGTGCTACTTTTTTCATAAAAACTAAACATAAATAAAATACTCATATGCATAAACACAAGTTTTATATAAACTTGTAACCAACAATCATTCTTTGTCCAAAATATGCAAGTACCAAAACTTGCTAACCAACTACCATTCTTTGTCCAAGTTTCAAAAAACAAAAGCTACTTTCTTTGTCCTAAATAGTCACATGGCACTCTAAAACCAAAATATTCTATAAAAACATATCAACTAGATAATGTCATCGGTCTCGCCATTGCCATCATCGTCATTGAAAGGAGATGCATTTGTTGGGATATTTGATGCCCACGTCGGAACTAGGTGTAGCACATGACTAATCTCACCCACATCATTTCAATCGCTTTTGGAAGCCCCGAAGCCTTGGAAGTATTTGTGTGCTGAAAGCGACCACCATTCAAACATTCATTGACCATCACACCGAAAGGATAAAGTTACATTATTCCTACGGTAATGGTAAACAAGTTGATAAGCAATGCACCTCGAGCTCTAGATAGAATCCCGAGTGATAGTGCTACGGTAAACCAAGTTGAGTTTTGGGGCAGCAATACACGCATGGCATCCGTGCACAGAGTTAGTATGTCATATTTGGAAGTAATATCTAATGATAGGCTTAATTCAATCCACATTTTAAGATTGTCTGGGACGGAATAGCAATCGGAAGTGGGAATCACTTAATTCAGAACAAAGAGGCTGCACATATGTTAATGTGAACTAAAAGATCAATATTGATTCTAAAAGAATATATAGCATGCAAACGAAAAAGAAAATAAGAGATCATTCACAAGAACTTGTATTGACATACTTTGCTTGTATCCTGAAAAGAATTGACACCAAGCAACTATTCTCATCATGAACAAAAACGTCCTTCAAGAGAATATCCTCTCCATTCTGAACACTTCGTAGACCAATTTTGTTTTCCTATTTTAGTAACTTGCAACCCAGGGGCCCCCTTCTTGACTATAAATCTAAAAAGATCAATTTTGTTTTCTATTTTAGTAGCACGTCCATAAAACCATAATAAGATGCATACTTGCGAGAGACTGACGATATAAAACCATAATAAATAATTTGTTGAACCTTTTGCTGGTGAATCACTACAAGAAAATTGGTTTTTTACGGCTGACAAAAATCCATCGCAAATACAAATAGAACCATCGCCCTAAATAAATTACGATGACTTAAACCGTCGAAAAGTTAATCGTAATCACTTGTCGTGAAGGTATATGCGATTAGTAAAGCAATCGTATAAATATTTATATATTATACGATGGCCAATACTGATCATACTTATACTTGATTTTTTTTTTTTAATTAGAAAAATATAAAGCCATCGTATAATGTCATATAAGTCGATGATTTTGCCATCGTATAATATATTTTTATTTATTGATTAATTTTAAAAGTAAATAGCCTTCGCGTAAGGCAGCTGATTAGTTTGCCATCGTATAAATGACTATGCATAGTTTTGTACCTAACCACCTATTAATTTTGACGCATAGCCATCGCCAATATGACTAGGTCAACATTTTTTTCAAATGTGCACCCATGCATATTTTAGAAATATAAATAAAAATGGTAAAGCTGAACAAACCCAAAGTTTGTCATTATATAAAATTTAAACAGAGTACTAAAATATGCATAAACTATGAACAAACCCAGTTTGTCATTATATAAAATATGCATCACGGAGTTGTAACATTACAAAAATAAAATAATTAAACACCCTAAACATGTCTTTATGCATAGCGGCATTAACAAACCCAATTTGTCTGTCTGAGTCTCAGTAAACCCGAAGCATATAAACATGTCCAAAAATACCCATACTTGGCTATTAATCATAAAAGTCTAGAACCAAAATATTTTGCTTCTCACATAGCTAGATGCGTATCATCATAGAGTCACTGCATCATCTAAAGGAGATTCATTTGTTGGAATATTGGATGCGCGCGTCGAGAAATAGGTGTGGAGTCAATTTGGAAAAGTGGGGGAATTCAAACGGAGCCATCCCACATCTCTCGGTCACTTACGCAAGATAGGACCCCGAGAAGTTGTAAACATGTTTGCATAAAAAGTTGTTTGGTCCTCCATTTTGTTTTTTTCCAACGAGTATCTCGTCCCGTAGCAGATTGTGAGTCGGAATATGCGGCATAATCCCAGGAAGAAGCGCTACTCGATCGTTTTGCCACTTCTCCCTTGGCACGACCAAACAACCTACCTTTTTGAACGCCACCAAGCCCATTGTTCTTTGCCCATGTCTTGCAAACCGGGATCTAAAACGACTTCACATCGGGTGAAGAATTGTGTGACGGGAGTAGTTGAGTCCAAACCATTTTGCTTGGCGTATGCCATTCTTTTGCATAGACCTCCTATGAATATTAACAAAAGAAAGTATAAATATCAACTCTCATATAATAAATCAAAACAATGTAAAGCACAATGAGTCATGCTGTTCTTTGCCGGATTATGCAATTCTTTGCCGGTTGATTACCCAATGTTGCTAGCTACATTCCTTTTGCCGAGTGCAATGTTGCCAATAGTAACCACCCAAATGCATGTGACTTGATTAGTACCTAAACCTTTCTTTCCTAACCTACCTATACCACTCGCTTCATGGCTCTGTGCTCTTTCTTGGGGTTTGAACTCTCACTTGAAGGCTCTGTGCTCTTTGTTGGGACGGAACTAAATAATTCAACAATAAAGTCAACTCAAATGTGGCATGGCGATGAACATATAAGGCTGTGCAATGCATACACATATTTAATTATTGACAGAAACTAAACAACAGGACTGCTTACAGGAGTTAAAAAGCTGTCCAGATTCAAAATAAAAATAAAAATAAGAGAATTCACATCGAGAGGTTTTTGGAAGTTCTTTATTTTTGGAAGTTCTTTATTTGTAGATGATAAAAGTGATTATCACTCGGTAAGAAGTTCTGGTTACTAAACTTCTTATATAAATAACCCAAAGGAACTCCAAGAAAGAGCACGAGGCCATGAAGTGAGCCAAGAAAGAGCACAGAGCCATGAAGTGAGAGTCTCTATGACTTCATAGAGCCATGAAGTCGATAATGGTCACATTGACTTTAAGAATAATCTCGGGACAATAGTTCATGTCGTAGAGACTCGAGAGAACACCGTACAAAAGTTGACCCAATGCAAAAATACGAGAGATGTACATACCAATTAAAACTAGCAATGCATAAGTGTTTTATTGCACACACATGTACAAAGACAAAATCAGTGGCGAGATCCAATTTTTCTAAGTGGGTGCACCTGAGAAATTAAAAGTACAAAGATTCAAATTACAATTGTGTTTTACATGATTACCATACAAAACTTCATATTATAATTTGTCTCCTTTAGCACCCTTCCATATACTCGGAATCCCTTTAATATCATCATTTTGTACGCATGCTCCTAAGCAAAATCCATGTTCAATTCCACAGTTGCAAAATCAAGCTATAAAAAATTGAATATAAGCATAAGGAAATCATGTATTATTTGGAAAAAGGATGAACTTGCGAATTACTTAACAAAAAACCATAGCAGCAATTGCATGTTCACATGGCTGCAAACTTTCATAAATGGTCCCTCAAGATGCGTTCATATGCATCAGCATATATGGTCCCAAAAATACTTCCAGATTTGAAGCACCATATCTCCTTATACAATTCAATTAACCCAGTTCATATATGCTCTGTACACATTGCATGTTTCTCATAAATGGTCCCAGTTCATAAATGGTCCCAGTTCATATGCATGTTTCTCTTAACCCAGTTCATATTTTTTTCTAAGGAAAAAATATGAACTGGGTTATTCCAATGTGTATCATTACTCTTATACAATTCAATTAAAAACAGAAAAATATATATATAAATAAAGTTTGAATTGTACCTCAAGTTGTTCAGCCTCTTTAGTAACCCATATCATCTCATCATTGTCATTGTTTTCCTCTTTCGATGTGAGTTTCGGTAAACCTTTCGATTTGAGTCGGAGGACGACCCAACCTATCATACTTGTATGTTGATAAAAACAATAATGAAATCCCAATGTACCACTACAAAATATAATGAAATCCCAATTTAAAAAATATTATAAGATAATATTTACTTACCAATCGCAAGTCAACTTGCTCATAAGGAATCCTGCTGATGTATGCGGAATATTTTTTGATGATCGGTTTAGCTTGTGCTTCAAACTTGATGCTAGAAAGGCAGGACTCATCTAGTAATCACATAATCCATGCCATACTCTATCGATTGTCCATTTAGGTGTGTGGTTCCTCGCAGCCGCTATAGATCCATGGGCCTTAATTGCATTTCTCTTCCACTCATGAAGGTATTTTGGATAGTTTTGAGCAGCTATATACTCCCAAACTCTTCTCCCTCTAGTTTCTTCACTAGGTGAAGCAAACCTAAAGTACCTCTACAAAGAAACAAATATCTTCAAGTCATGTTATTTTTATTCTATAAAAATAAAGGAAGTTATGAATGGAATGAAATGTTACCGGATATTACTGCCCTCATTTGGATCTAATAAGTCATCCTCTACCTTCCATTGCCACCAATGTGTTCTGACTTCATTACAGCTTCTTCTAAAGATAGGGCCAATCTTTGAAGTTGCCTTAGCCGGTTGTAATCTAAGAAAATGTATGAAAAGGTTAACCATAGAGATAAGTCAGGCAGTATACACAACTAGCTCATGAATAAAAGTTAATTTATATTAACGATATATATAGTTATTCATTCAATAGGACTTACGCGCGCTTGAGAACTTGATTAACTAAAACCTTTTCATGACCAGCTTTGGGTGCCTTTACACCCTTGGTTACACCACGAGTTTTTCTCGGTCGATTTACGGGTACTTCGGGGACATTTTGCTTACAGGGAGGAATAATAGGGGCATTTTGCCTTTGGAGGAACAACGGGAGCGGGGGGCGGGGGCAGCAAGGGGCAAAACAATTTGCATAGGAGGAATTAAGCTTCTCGAGTGCGATTAAGCTCAAGCAAGCACCAGTGAGATGAGAATCTTGAATGCACACATATGTATTTATAAGAAATTAGACTTGCAAGTTGCAACTTACAAAATACAATATCGCTAAAGCAACAGAAACTGTAAAACTTGGAAAATGATAGTTCTAGAAATGAGAAATGATAATTACCAGCAAAAAATCATCAAAATAAACAAAATTGAACTACTTGACAACGACAACCACCCACCAAGAGAATTTTGGGACCAAATAGAAAAATTCTTCCAAGTCATGCCAATTTCTTTAAGTAGAAAATAAGCTAAATCAATGTTGAAAGAATATCCCAAATAAGCTCACAAGATACCCTTCTCTAAATTTTCAAATCCGGCATGCAATATTCAAACCAATAAATAAAAGAGAGAGGCCAGATCCATTCATTAACAGGGTCTTCTACAAGTCATTCCCTTTAATGGAGACATTAAAAGATTAAAAGAATTACCACTCACTACTAAATTATTAAGAAGCTAAAATAATTCTATACTTTAACAAAATGCCAACCAACCTAATAAATGATGGGGTTGAGTTGAACTTCAAAGACGAAAAAAATAAAAAAAATAAACCCAATATGATTTATAGAAGGACAAAAGCAATTCCATAGTTCGACTATGAACACGAAAAAAATAAATCATACAACCAAATAAATGAGTCGAGTCGAGTTGAATTGAGTTATAACTTGTGAGGAATCTATAACGCCAAGAAGAAAGATTTGCATTCAAACACAAAATATAGGTGTTTGTAACCAATGGTTAATACCAAAAATGACATGGGACTACAATAAAAGGATTTTTGTACACAATTGTGAAACCACATTATCATTATACATTATATTTATCAATTGACTCGAACAAATCACTTTTTAGTTCAGGGACATTTTGCACATCTTTATCACAGCACTAACACATCCATTTTGAACAAGTCAGTAGTTTTGCTCACTCCGAAGTCCGAACCTCATAAAATCAATTCAAGATCTTAAGAATTGCTCTACTACAGAAAAGAAGACGAGGTTTTTTTTAATAAAATAAGATATCAATTCAAGTCCAAAAAATGGTATCCATTTTGAACAAGTCAGTAGTTCTTGCCTGGTTGAGCAGGGGCAGCGGGAACACGTTGAGCAGGGGCATCGGGAACACGTTGAGCAGGGGCAGCGGGAACACGTTGAGCAGGGGCAGCGGGAACACGTTGAGCAGGGGCAGCGGGAACACGTTGAGCAGCAATAACTCGAGCAATAGCTTGTGGGGCAACAAGAACACGTTCACCACCTCCTCTTCCTCTACCTCTACCTCTACCTCTACTAGAGGTTGAACCGAGGACATGAGTGGATGGGGTGGGCAAAGGTAGGCTTGATTAATCGTATTCAAGCTACCACTTCTACCAGGAGTTGGATGTACAACACCTTTACCTCTAGCCATACCTAAAAACAGAAATACAGAAACTCGTTAGCAATCTGATAACATAACAAAAATAATAAATAAATATCTGTTATGGATGGATATGAAAGGCAAAGCATTGATAACTTGTTCTATAAACATTTAAGAAATGTGATTTTAATCTCAATATCTTTTAATACAGCTAGAAATTTAAGTATCATGTTCACTAAAAAAAGAAGCTGAAAGATAAGGCAATACTACAGTTAAAATGATGAAAACAATTCAGGACATCTCACAGTACCTGATCGATTAATATGGTAGCAGAAACATCATTGAGCTTTGATATCAGGCAGGTGGCATCATACTCCTGCATGAGTTAAAAGTGGGAAACATGTAACAAAAGCATTTAAGATTTTGAGTGTGTGAAACATGAGGTTTAAAGCATAGCGTAAAAATACATGAGCGAAGCCTACAATCGCACTTAATGCATCCAAGTTGAAGGAAAAACCGAGATGGAAGCAGATTTGAGAGCTTTAAACATTATATTAATCAATAAACTAAAAATAAATCATTAAAATCATTTAATATAAGCAATATGTAAGTTTTGTCATTTTGTCGGCTATCTCTCATAAACTTGAGAGGCGAGTGCTAGAACCAATTACCTTATACCAAAGCTGCATTAATCACTCTCACAAATCACCATCTTCATTGTCAATTTGTTTTCATCCTCGGTTCATCATCATCATCATCTGTTGTTTCAAAAAATTCATTTAGGGCCGCCTCCTCGTCCTCATCTCTGTCGTCATGATCTTTTTCAGAAAATCTTCATTATCCTCATCTTCGTCTAGTGGCTCAACTTCAACTCAGGGTTCGTGATATTATCATGAAGAATAAAATTATCACCCTCATAAGTAAAAATCACACGATTTACCGAAAGGATCTCACTCTCTTGATATGTATTTTCATCTTCATCTTCTTCATTTTTCCTTCACATCATATGTATTCCTTGACTTTGTAAGTAATGACACTAGACCAACCTTGGTTTTTTTGACACGGGATTAGCATAGAAAACTTGCAAAACACGAGATGCGATTACAAAAGGCTCATATGACCTTAGTCTAGATTTTGTGTTCACTCTGGTAAACCCATACTTATCAACTTCAACCCCTTTTATTGGATCATACCATTCACACTTAAATAAATGAACAGTGTTCCCCCCTTGATAGTGTACCTCAACAACTTCCACCAAATGACCATAATAGTCATGATCATCGTCACCGTAGTTACTTCCCTTCACTACAACTCCTGAACTTTGAGTTACTCTCCCTAACTCAAGTTTATTTGTATGGAACCTAAAACCATTTACAAGGAACCGTGATAAGTTGTGACATCTCTATAAGGTCCCATTGCTAAGATCTTCAAATTATTATCATTGTCCCTCTTGAATTGATTATGGAACCAATCAAATAAAGTCCGATGGTGTTCTTCTGTATGTAATTTTTCGACATGTTTGGGTGTAGTTCTGCACTATTGCTCTATGTTCGACAATAAGATGTAATAACAAAATTAATTAGATTATAATGGACTAGAATGGATATAAAGGTCTATCAATTTTTGAATTTTCATATGTATACTTACTTTATTTTCTCGTAAGCGCTTTCATAATCACAATTGAGCAATATATACAAGCCTATCGCACCAACTTCCTCACTTGACAAATAACGTTGTTTTGCCTTTCCAAGCGAACGACCACTTTAGGGGCAAATTAATCACAGTGCTTGCTCCTTTTGGTTCCTCTTGAATCCCATCATCATGTCGATCAACTCTATTAAGCTTGGTTTCAATAATTGGGTCAAAATAATGTGAACAAAAATTAGTCACCTCCTCGATCCAACATGCTTGTGCAATTGAACCCTCAGGACATGCTTTATTTCGCACTTTCTTTTTAAGGTGTTGCATACACCTTCAAATGAGAAAGATATATGTGTTATATAATTATAAAAATTAAGTAGACTAAGTAAAATATGAACAATACATAATAGAATATTACCTTTCAAATGGATACATCCAACGATATTGAACCGGACCCCGACCTTAGCCTCATATGCTAAGTGGATAGGTAGATGCTCCATTGAATCAAAGAAGGAAGGAGGAAAATCATCTCAAGCCTACACAAAGTCTCAATTATTCCTAATTCAAGCTTCTCTAATTCTTCTTCTTTATAAACCGTGGAGCATATAACCTTAAAAAGCGGCGAGTGCATTCAAGGGTTCCCACACATCCTTCGGCAAGAATTCACGCCATGCGAGTGGGAGGAATCTTTCCATTAAAATATGACAATCATGTGTTTTTAAGCCAGCCATCTTGCACTCTTTAGGATTAGCACATCGAGAAATGTTCCTGCATACCCGTCAGGGACTTTAAGCGATTGAAGCCACTCGTACACTTGTTTAATTTGTTCATTGGTCAAAGTGTACCTAGATTTTGGAAATATTAATTTCCATTGTCATCTGTTTTTATATGCAATTCGGGTCTTATACCAAGAGCCTCCAAATCATTTCGGGCTTTGTGGTTATCTTTGGTTCTCCCCTTGACATTCATCACCGTATTAAATACATTATCAAATACATTTTCTCTATGTGCATCAAATCCAAATTGTGTCGAATCAAGAGTGTATGCCAATATGGCAACTTCAAAAAAATACTCTTCTTAGTCCAATTATGTACAACCCCAAAACCAGGAATCTTTTCATCACTATTAAGCCCCTTCCCGAATGTGATTGAATCAAGGCTGATTAATATAATCTAAAATATGATCTCCGTTTTACGTGAAGGAGCCAACTTTCTCTCCGTCAAATTGTTGAAATTATCCTGTTTGATCGGAATACGTGTGAAGGATTTAACCATCGACGATGACACCCAAAGTAACAAGGCTTCCTACCTTCTTTGAGTGAAAGCTATTGTGTTATCCATACAAACGAGGACATGACAACTTTCCATGTGTACTCCAACCGGACAACATTCCGTGGCGGGAAAGTCGGCGATTGTCCACATTAATGCGGCCCTCATACTAAAATTCTGTTTGAGTGAAATGTCATAAGTATCGACCCCTTCATACCATAATGTCTTCATTTCCTCAATTAGTGGCTCTAAAAACACATCAAGGTCTTTACCGGGGCTTTTGGGCCTGGAATAACTAAAGGCATAAACATGTATCTTTGGTTTCATACACATCACGGTGGTAGATTATATGGGACTACAAAAACTGGCCATGTTTAATGTGGCTTACTAGAGTGCCCAAAGGGATTGAACCCATCGGTTGCTAAGCCTAGTCTTATATTGCGAGAATCGGCGGCAAAGGACGGATAATTTTGATCAAAATCTTTCCAAGCCTTGCCATCTGCGGGGTGCCTTATCTCACCTTTAACATCCATCGTTTTACAACGTGCCACCCTCATGTGTTCGGCGGTTTTGATGACAAATAAAGTCTTTGAAGCCTAGGAATGAGAGGGAAATAATGCATGACTTTTTTTGGTATAGGCTTACGTTTCTCAATTGTGGCATTTTCAAGATTTTATATCTAGACCCGCCACATGTAGGACATGATATCAAGTCTTTGTTCCTCCCCCAAAACAACACACAATCATTCTCACAAGCATGTATTTTCTCATAGAGGCAAACCTAGACCCTTCATTAAGGCTTTACACTTATAATAAGATTTTGGCAATTTCTCATCCTTCGGCAAGATTCCCTTTATAAATGTCAATAGTGCATCAATCCCTTAATGGGAATCCCATACTCAGATTTCAAGTGTAACAATTGACTTGCTGTAGTGAGTATGGTGTGAGATGTGCACCCGTTCCACAAATGGTTCATTGCAAGACTCAAATAAATCAAAAAACATTTTTGCATGCATATTAGGATTCTCATTATATGAATCACAATTTGGACCAGCGGCTTCCCTTAACATTTCACTCCCCCGATTCACATTTCTCTCATTTTCTAGGTTAATAGTTTCCATTTCAATGTTTGATTCCCCATGTTGACTCCACCTTTTATAGTCGGCACAAACCCATTATTAAGTAAGCAAATTCGTACATGCTCTCGTGTCTTAAATACGCTAAAAATCACATTTACTTGATGGACATCTTATCTTGCCATGAGCCATACAATGCGGGTGCGAAAAAGCAAAGTCAAGAAACTCTTCAACTCCTTTTATAAAATTTTCCACATAGCTATCATTATCACAATCATTGCCTATACATCCAATTTCGATTGTGAGACATTTCTCTGCAAAACCAATTAATCCTATCAAAACATCTTTAAGCATGTTATAAATTAAGATTTCTTAATGATTTATAATTATAGCACACAATTTATAAAATATTCATTTCACTCAATGCTCATTATTCATTTCACATGATGCTCCTCATGTATAAGTAGCGAGGATCGGTTATTATCATAATGCATTACTAAGATTAATGGCCTTTGCGTGAAGGCTTTTATACGTCGTCGGACTCATCAGCTAATTTCCGCATGACTACAGCTAGCATGCAACTCCAACGAACAAGACAATCCGATTGGACAAAATATAAATTCTATTCTTTCCATATCTTGGTAGAAATTTTAATTTTTTTTATGTTACACCCATTAAAAATTACCACCGGTTGCCTAATATTAACAAAATTGGGGAAGGCTTCAACGCAAACACAGTACTAATATTAAAAATTGAACCATGAATCAAATCGTTATTATGTTGCGGCATTCAGATTACTCATTTTAATAATAGCGGTCTTACTCGGCCACGGTTTCTTAGGGCATGTAAAAATTGGGATTTAGGGCATGTAAAAATTGGGAACAAAGGCAAAATCGGATGGAGGGAGGGATCTAGACCATGTAAAATGAAAACTTTTACCTAGAATTTAGACTTGATAGCATGGAGAGAGAGAGAGAGAGAGAGACGAGATCAATCGAGAAGAAGAAAGAAGATATACCTTCTTGGGCTTGCGGCGGGATTTGCGGAAGAACGGGTTTGGAAGACGACACCGCCGATCGTAGAGAGAGGAAGGCACCGCCCGATCGTAGAGCGAGGAAGGCACCGCCGGTTAGAGAGAGAAGAAGGGAAGACGGCTTTTGGAGGAAGAGAGAGAACGAGAAGTGTGATGTTTTAGGTTTAGATTTAATATTGTCGATTCTAAAGGGTATAAAAAAATTTAAAAAAATGAAAAAATCTCCTTAGGCGATGGTAAATCAATCGCGATTTATAAATAAAGATAAAATTTACTTTTTAAATCAGAAATTATATATATTTATTATACACGATTGCTATTGCCGTCACATTTTTATTATAGCAATCGTTTATACTAATATGTCTCCCGCCTATTTCTGTTCGGGAGGCCGCCAAATTTCGAGACGCGGCAAGGACCCAAGAATTAAAGAGAATATGCGATGGCTTTATTCATCGCATAAATACAATATTATGTGATGGACGCGGTAGCCATCGCATGCAAGGCCGTAAATCGTAGAATGTGCTTTTTCTTGTAGTGAATCTTGTATGTTGGTAATGAAGAATATCAACATATTTCACCCAATCAAACCAGCAGCATGCCCACCGCCAACCCATTCTCAAAGAATGGAACCCTCACCCCGTTAAACAAGCACATGCTCTAAAACAAGGAAAAAATAGTATAAGCATTTCTTGGGAAGATAGTAATTTTACACAAAGTTAATGGACGAAAATAGTAACAGATTTGATATATGTACAAGCAAGAAAAGAAGGATCCTATTATCAAAAAATAAAAGGTTTATACAATAAATAAATCTTAAAACTCACATCTCAACACATAAGTTTGATTTTGAATGTTATGCTTGCATGTCTCTGAGAATAATCTAAAAAGTTAGGAAACTTGCTCTATTCCAATTATCCAAACTCCCAATCATTAAAACTTGCCAAAAAGTCCACGGAATAAGGAATATAATAAGTCTATGCAGTATCTTACCAGTGAGCCTCGTTATGAATGAAGAACATATCAAGTTAATATCTTCTTCTCCAGGAAGAGAACGTTTCTAAAGCAATCATAAGGTTCAAAGCCCAATAGAATCTCATTACCACCTTTTCGTGTCCATTTAACTTTAAGAAAGACATGGATAAGGAAGAGAAACCATATTCTGTAAGAGCTACCTCTTTAAGACTCTCTGACCTTCAAGGGGTAGTGGTTCTGAAACTCTCATTTGGGAACGCTATATATGTTTCTCTTGTGGCCTAGGGTTGCACTATTCTTAAGTATATGTAGTGAATTTCAACCTAGCTAAAATATTAATTTTCTAATGGTGACCCTAAAATAATCAATGAAGTGTAGTTATAGCCACATAAAAGGGTAGCATTATTTTTACAACAAGAGTCATTTTCATTTGTTAATTTATCATCTCTGTTCCAAGCTCATATTCAAATATTAGAAGTCGGGAAAACTTTGAGCAAGGAATGTAATCACATTATGCAGAATACTGTTACATGACATATCAATTATAGTCAAATAATTAATGAAACAACACAATTTTATTTCAGTAGTTATGAAGTATTAGATTTATTAATTATCTAACTTGGAATGGAGTTGGTTCTGTAAATTCTACACTTAAGACTCCACCTTAGAGTGTACCATAATTAAGGTTTTTATTTAGAGTGGAAGTAAATAAATGAATTAATGGGGTAAACACTTGTTTCAGTCATAAGAATATAGTATTAAGCTTAAGACTCCACCTTGAGGACCTGTCCATAATATATCAGAGCAAGTTTCTAGTTTAATGAACTAAAACATTAGTGAGGTAGTTCAAAGTTGAAGCATACTGAGTTTACTGCAGCAAATTTACATCAGCGAGTGTGTGTGCAGCAAGTGTTACATCAGCAAGTTTGAACCTGGAAAAGGTAAAAACTTTCTAAAGTGGTGGTGTTTGGGCTGTAACCAACCACATTAAATAAGCAAGACAGGGCTGCAAAAACCCTTATTGAGTATCTGTATAATGAAGAGGAATTATCATGATTCGTGTCTACTTCTAATGAAGGAAGGAAATTTTATAATCTGAATCAATTATTTGAGAGTATTAAGTCTTAAAACTGCTTACACGTTTAACAAACTTCAAAAACTTCATTACAAGTTACATACATATATGCATCACAAAAGCTCAAAATCTCCAAAGTATTTGAATGAAAAATATACTTAAATCTATATAGCTCATAATATTCTTATGTATATGTAGTGAATTTCAACCTAGCTAAAATATTAATTTTCTAATGGTGACCCTAAAATAATCAATGAAGTGTAGTTGGAGTCACATTAAAGGGTAGCATTATTTTTACAACAAGAGTCATTTTCATTTGTTAATTTATCATCTCTGTCCCAAGTTCATATTCAAATATTAGAATTCGGGAAAACTTTGAGCAAGGAATGTAATCACATTATGCAGAATCCTGTTACATGACATATCAATTATAGTCAAATAATTAATGAAACAAAACAATTTTATTTCAGTAGTTATGAAGTATTAGATTTATTAATTATCTAACTTGGAATGGAGTTGGTTCTCAAAAATTAAACTAATTGAGTGTGATAATTAAGGTTTTTCTTTAGAGTGGAAGTAAATAAATGAATAGTGGGGTAAACACTTGCATCATAAGAATATAGTATTAAGCATAAGTTGCTGAGGACAGGACCCATAATATATCAGAGCAATCGATAAACTAAAACAGTTGTTCAAAGTTGAAGCATACTGATTCAGATTTTACATGTGTGTGTGTGTGTGTGTTCATTTGATCCTGGGGCAGAAACTTTTGTGCTCGTCTAAAACAAAAGAATATGCAAACAAGTTGAGAGTAGTGTTACACTATGTGAACTCACAGTTTACGGCGCTTTGCCACCTGCGGTGCTACTTTTTTTATATACTCCTCCCGTTTCTGATGCGATAAAGGTTTTATATGCCTCACAAGTTTATGGCAGTCGAGGATGACAATTTGTGCAAACACCATGCTCAATCTGGAAAATCCTCTGGAACAACATTGAATATGGCTTTATGTCAATCACAACATATTCTATGTTTCTATACAAGCAAAAACTATACAGAGAAAACAATACTAGTGGTTGTAGCATTTCAATCTCTAACCTCGCGAAGAGCCTCGGTTACTGGTTCTTAACCTGTACTCTTCATAGCAGTCCAAATTACAAGAACAGATCCTCCAAAAAAAATTCCAGGCATCTTTGCGTTGTTGCTCCTGGAAAAAAAAATTGGAGAATTAATCCCATTCTAAACATAATCTTACTTAAATACGTAGTAGCAAGTATATTGACTTACTTGCAAACAATCTTGACAGAGCTTGCAAAGGGGTTCATCCATGAGTGTCCTATCCCTGTGAATACTCTCTCTTAGTTTTTTTTTCCATAAGAGAGGAAAACTTTCATCCAAACAGCATTTGACGGTAAGGGTTTGCTTATCTCCTCACTCAATGAGGAAGCACGCTTGCTTCCCTCCTTCAGCAATCCCTGTCGAAAGACAATAGTAGAGATTTTACCAATCACACTTCCTAGCATGAGGGAAATAAATACACAAAAACTTCGCGTGTACTAAAAAATACATACACTTAAAAAGTATATATATAAATGCAGCTCATCAATGTATAAGTATTGATAATAAAGGCCAATTACACATAAAGGAAATAAGAATTTTTAAAACATACCTCTCCCATCATGATTAAGGCTTTTGTTCACGTAAAATACCATATAGCGGGCGATTGTTAGAGGAAGTTGTAGAAGGCTTGCCAAATAATTTGCTTTGTTCAATGGGCACTCAAAGCTGTTCCATTTCATTGATAAAAGCCAGAATAGCATGTTTATATGTTGGATTGTCAGCTTGAAACATTTATGATTCCTCTTCTTACAGTCCTGAGCTGGAAAGAATCTCTCAGTTTCAAGTTCCTCTGGTCGAAAAAGTTTTCTCAAACAACGGTCTCGACGCTTGAATCTACTCTATCGGCCTTGAATCTACTCCTAAAGTGCACTCCGTGACAAGTGGATCCTTCCAGTATATTTGCTCACCTGCAAAACAATATAAGCTTTCAGTTTACGAGATAACAAAAAGAGAAAGGGAACTTCTGTCTTCCTTTCAGCTACCACACTACATTGTCCAAAAGGTTAGGGTCGGCCACAAGCTATACAACTAACTAGGTGATAAAGAGAGATTGCGATTATCTGGTAGACAAATAACAGAACTTGGGAAAATATGTACCAGATTTAATCCTTTATTATCTATCCAGACATTTTAAATACGAAGAAGCTTCACATGGCAGATGATACCTGCCCAGCTTGATTAGGAACAACCGAACTGACTGATCATCTACTAGACACATTAATAGGTAAGAGAAATCTTCATCAGGTTAACTAATTTAGTAAGAACAATATACCTCGAAGCGGAGAGAATTTACTTTGATAGAGCTACTTCCACCAGATGCACCCAGGACAACTAATTCTCCACCATTCAATTCTCTTATTTCATGAGATGTAGTGTTCACCTGCAAACCCCACCACCACACACAAAACCAGCCCAAGGACATCAGGAAAAGTGGAAAAAGGAAGATGAAATCATCATTAAATTGCATAAGTAATAAACCCAGCCAAAGAGAAGGGGAAATAAAAATAACTACTGTTATGCATCCAAATAAGCATAAATATCCCCCTTTATACCATATCTGTTTGGAAGTTGTGACCGTCCAGTGAATTATGTAAAGTGACTCTCCCAGCACTACTTCCACATTCAGCCTCATAAGTATTTTCTTCTGCTACCGTGTTGAGAATGCTGCACTTCCCCATTTCTAGATCATAAATGCTACCACCCTGTC